>CAUYUJ010001612.1:0-75238 GCA_963575745.1 Prorocentrum cordatum | reverse complement strand
TCCTCCTCCAGCGATCTCTGTCGTGGCTGCCAGCGTGTCTGTGGACAGAGAAGCCCTGCCTGGCGCACTTCGATGGACAGGGCGCCGCTGATGCACAAGAAGCCAGGTGTGCCTCGTGTTGCAGGTTCCCCGTATCTTGCGCACGGTTTGTCTCGATGCTGACGCCCTGCCCACGCAGCCCGAAGCGCCACCCTCCGAGCGGCTTGAAAGGACATCGTGACGTGCAGTAACCCTGCTCATTGCACAATGTTGATGGACTTCAGTCTGCCCGTGGATGGTAATCCACGGGCCGACCATCGTAAGCTACAACATTGGGATCAGCGCGTGCGAGAAAGGAAAGCAGTGGCAGCAGGCTTTGTCGCTATTCCAGGAGGTGTGGGAGGTGAGGTTGGAACTTGATGTCGTCTTCCATCCTCCACCCTCGACAAAGGAGACGTCAAACTGTCGTACGCAGCATACTTGTTTATGGTATGTTCTAGGTTTGCGTGACATTGCGTGCGAAGCACCCCAAGATGGCCTCGGGAGGGTTTTCATCGAGAGGGGGGGGGGGGCAGAGTGCACTACGAAGCTTCCAACGCGGTCCCTGGAGGACAAGGCGGCCCAAGGCAGTTCCCATAGTGCCTGAAGGCGGCCCGAGACGGTGCCGTAGATCCGCAAGATGATGCACTTGGCACGGCCCAAGAGAGCCCCAGGGACGGACCCAGACGGCCCAGCGGCCCCAAGAGGCGCCACGGCCGGCCCAACAGGTGATGCAAGGGCCCCAAGGCGGCCCAGGCCCCAGCAGGTTCCAAAAAGTGCCCCGAGACGCTTGCGGCAACATAAGCAGCAGCGCGGGCGGCAGAGCCATCCGCAGCAGCAGCCAAGAGCAGCAAGCAGCTGCGAGCAGCAGCAGCAGAAGCAGCAGCAGCAGCAGCAAGCAGCAGCAAGACGCCGCATCAGGTCCTGCCTGCTGCAGCAGGTACTACTTTGTGATGTTTGCGTGCTGCGTGCTGCTACCGCAGCAGCACGCAACAGCATCAAGGCATCAAACCAGGGCCATCGGCAGCAGGCAGCGACAATCAGCAGCAGGCGGCATCAGACGGGGAGGCGGCAGCGAGCGGCAGAACGCCAAAGGTGCCGCGCCGACGTCGCCGTCGTGGATGCCGCCCACGGGGCAGCCCCGGTCGTCTCTGCGCGCGCGGCGCCCGACGCTCCCCCATGGGGTCCAAGCAGCCTCGACAGAGCCCCAGGCCCGCCTGCGGCGGATGTTCCCGAGATCCCCACAATCCATATGGCGTCCGAGGGCCACCGAAAGAGGCCCGAAGGGGCTCCGACGCGGAGGCCCGAGACAGCAGACACCATCGAGCGGCATCAAGTACCAGCGACACGCAGTATCCCTAAGCGGACGAAGCAGTCGGCGGCAAGTTGACAGGCCACCAGGCCAGCAGCCTCGCACGTTGGACTGCAGGCAAGCGGTCAAGCAGACCAGCGGTCCTCACCCTTGAAGGTGCCGAGTAAGCGTTCATGGCCACCAGGAGTTTTCCGATCAGATCAGGCCGCTTGCCGTAGGTTTGACACACGGGTCCACCCGAGTCAGTTACAACGCTGGGATGAGCGCGTGCGGGAAATGTAGGCAGTGGCAGCAGGCTCTGTTGTTGCTCATGGACATGTGGGAGGCGAAGTTGAAGCCCAACGTCATCTATCCTACAATAATTACCGGGGGGGCTGCCAGGAGGGTCCACCGGCAGGGCCTGCGCCTCCCAGACGGCCCAAGCGAGTCCAAGAGGCTTCCCAGTTCGCCGAAGATGCCTCCGACACGGCCGGAGACGGCCTCAAGATGGCCCAAGATGGAGTCCAGACGGCCTCAGAGGGCCCAAGACGGCCTCCAGACGGCCGCCAGACCTCTTCAAAGGATCCCAGAGCGTTCCAAGAGTGCACCCAGCAGAGCCTTCCAGTGCAAAAATATTGTGTTTTCTGCAGGGTATATTTTTTATGCATATATAATAAGTCCATAAATGAATAAATGAATAGATAAACAAACAAGTATACCCGAGCTTGGGGCCCTTGTAGCGTCCACGACGGCCCAACAGCTCGCAAGATCGCCACAGGCCAGGTCTCCAAGAGGGCCCGAGAGGCCCTTTCACCATGTGAGGAAATGCGGCCTTGTTTCCTCGCATGGCTCTGGCGCTATTGGGCTGCCCTGGAAGACCTCCCGGGTGCCATCTGGGAGCGGTCCCGGGTCCTCCCAGGCCGGCCTCGCCCCCCCCCCTCGGCCGCTCGATCGAGAGCTAAAGAGGGGGCGTTCCGGGAAGGGCCCCGCGTGGCCAGGTTCGGTGGCCAGCGCGCTGGACAGCGGGCAGATCAGCGCAACCGCAGCCGCAGCCCAGCCCAGCCTACAGGTCCGGCAGCCCAGCAACAGGACCCGAGATGCACGCAGGTCAGTCACGTGGAACGGCCCCCGGGTCCCCCTCCCTCACCTCTTCGGAGTTGCCGCCGCCGTCGCTGCCGCCTCGCCATCGCGGCCGCTTGTCATCATCGTCGTCGTTGTCGCCACCGCCGCCGCCGCCGCCGTCGTCGTCGTCGTCGTCGTCGTCGTCGTCGTCGTCGTCATCGTCGTTGCTGCCGTCGCCGCCGTCGCAGTCGTCGTCGTCATCGTCGTCGCCGTCGTCGCCGCCGCCGGCGCCGCCGCCGCCGCCGCCGTCGTTGTCATCGCCATCGCCGTCGCCGCTGCCGTCGCCGCCGCTGCTGCCGCCGTCGCCGCCAGTAGCCGTCGTCGCCACAGTGGGGGGGTCCTTTCCCCGGGGCCGATAGGCTGTCGCCGCCTGTCGGCCCCGCCGCGTTCCCTTGCTAGGGCACCTGCGGAGTTGCTCGACACACTAGTCAGCTACAGTGCTGCGGTCAGCGCGTGCGAGAAAGGTGGGCAGTGGCAGCTGGCCCTGTGCTTGCTTGGAAAGATGTGGGAGACGAGGGTTGAGCCCAATGTAGTCTCCTCCGCGTTGCCGGACCCAGGGCGCGCGGCAAAAGACACAGATTCATTGATCCTCCTCGCAGACCTCGGAGAACACACAATCGGTCCCGCACAGCTCACACACGAGGTCCGACACCCCCCAGAATGGTCCAAGCCGCCCCCTTCGCTACCCAATCCCTCCCCCAATGCCCTTGGGACAGGCTCCCAAAGGGCCTTGGACCTCAGAGCGCATCGTGCTCTCCAGGGCAGACAGCCCCTGGCCCTCGAGAGCTCCCCACGACAGCCTCCACTGACCACCACGCGATTCCTCCAGAGGCCCCGAGGACTTTCAGGGGCGGCCGCCCGACCCCCTCCATCACCCCGACAGACCCCAAGAGACTGCCCCGCACGGTCAAGAGCCACAGTGGGCACACCAAGCATGACGTTGGCCTGCCAACGGGTGCCCAACGATGGTTTCTTGTCTTCCGATGCCCGCGAAGCCTTGGGGCACCTTACGAAGCGAAGAGTCAGCGAAGGATGTGCCCCCAGCTTCCTTGTATCAAGATGTCTTATGGCATGTGCCTCTGTAGTTGAGTAGGCTGGGGTGCCCGGCCAGGATGCTGCAGCACAGCGCTAGGACGGGCATCATGTACAGAGCCACCAGGCCCTTTGGAGTTGCCAGGGACCTTTTGCCCTGCGTCACCCCCCAGGGGTGCGAAGATAGCCGCGCTTCGTGCATCGCGGCTCGGATTGGAGAGGCGCTCTTCCCCAAGGCGGCGGCTCGAGGGCGCAAAGATAATCGCGACTCGCGCATTGCGGGGCGTATTGCGCGAACTTAGGTGACCTGGTTTCCGAGACCTCCAGAAGGTTACGTGGGCGTTCTTGGCGCCCTTTTTGCGGGGCTTGAGTGACCCTCCGGGGCCGATCCAGGCGACAGTTGATCAAAAAGCAAGCCTTAATCAAGGTTCCCTCGTCGGAGCCCGAAAGAACGCTTCTTGAGCTCTCTCGGGACGCTCCTAGGGCACTGTTGGGAGCCCTTTTGGCAATCTGGAACCCTCCTGGGCCTCTCGTGGAGTCTCTTGTGCGACCTTGGGGCCACCTTGGGGCATCATAAAGCTTCTCATCAGCGAAACAGCTATAAGCCCAAAGAACGTTTCTGGATGGCTTGGACATCTCAAGGATCTCCTTGGGAGACTTCGTGGCCCCGTGGAGCCATTTTGGAGGTATCTCATGGCCTCTCTGAGGCGCACTAGACGCTACAATTGTCCAACTTAGACTGCGTTCCGCCATTTTGGATGCCATATTGCGGTATCGGGTATATGGGGCCATCTCCGAGCCATTTTCCTGGTCATCCACCATTACGCACCCATACCAGCAAAAAAACGACGGAAAGCAATACACGCTGCCTCGATGCCAGGCCAGCCCCTCGGCCAGCAACACAGAAAAGGGTAACGCGTGATAAGCAGGGGATGTGTTGGGTTTTCCAGAGGGGCATCGTCTTCGAGGAATCGGGGAAGTGACTTCTTGCCCTCGTCGGAAGCCGGAGAAAGGCCCGCGGAAGCCAGCGAAAGTAAAACGAAAGTGATTTCAACTGTGAAATCCAGCGAAAAGTTGGCGGTCGTTGGCGAAAGTAAAACATGCATTAGCGCACAAATGGTTTTTGGAGCCGGCCCTCTGCGATGCTGTTCGCTTGGGGGATGCTTGCGCTGGACCCCCCCGGGGGGATGCTAAAGAGGGTTCGAGCAATTACGATTGCCACACACGAGTAAGTCCCACACGCGACACAAGTGGGTGAGCCCAGAGAGCGGGAGCCACGTCGGGACTCCTTTTAAGGGAAATCAGCCCACAAATCTCGCGACCATGGAGGAGGCGGAGGAGGAGGAGCACGACGAGCAAGAGATGGCATGTTGCCGTACTTGGGGGTCTCTTGAGTGCCCCTTGGGGCTTCCTGGGGGCCTCTTGGGGGCCTGAGCCTCTTGGGGGCCTCTTGAGACTTTGGGGGCCTCTTGGGGGCCTCTTGGGGGCTTCTGGGGCTGTCTTCAGGCGCGGGAGGCTGTCTAGGGGGGGCATCTACGGGCCGACTTGAGACGCTCTGGCGCTGTCTTGATGGTCTCTCAGGCCGATTCGGGGCGCTCTTGGGGCCGTCTTGGGGCCCTCTTAAACTCCTCTTGAAGCTCTCGTGTGCCATCTCGAGGCCTCACAGGCCCATCGGAGGTGGTCAGGCGAGAAGGCAGAAAATGATGTGCTGCAGGTTTTTGAAGGACTTGGGCCTCTCGGGTGCCTCCTTGGGAGGCTTCGTGGCCACTTGGGGCCATGGTTGAGCGGTCTTGGAGGTTATTGAAAGAACATTGGCAGCTATCCTGACACATGTTCGGCTATCCTGTGTCATATTGGAGGCAATATTGTGGCATCTTGGCCCATCTTGGAGCCATATCGAGGCTTTCTTGGGCCCCGTCGGGAGCAGATTGGAGCCAGAAAGGGCCGCCAAACTTGAGAGGCAGGTCCGGTTTGTGGGGATGCGCGAGCCCGCCCACCCTTCAAGACGAGCTAGCTCTTCAGTTCGCAAAAAGTTAATCAATTACCTCTCAAAGGTCCTACGCGGGACAGGGCCCGCGGCCGCTGTGTTCTAGACGTTTCGCGTGTCCCCATCCCCCATGCATCGACCAGTAGCTCGTCCATATTCTGCGTGGTCCAACGCACACTAGCCTTGCCTGGTGTTGTGTGATCTCGTCTAGTCGCTTTCGGGCTAACATGGTGTGGTCGGGCGTGGTATCGTTTGTGCAAATATGGTCCTCTCTGTCTTGTTCGGCACGAGACATCATTGCATATGATTGCCAAGCCGGCCATCCAGAAAGGTGCGGTCATTCAAGTGGCCCTTTTTCCCCTCTCCGCATCGGTATCATCACCCTTGCGATCGTATTAGTCATCAGTCTCGGTGGTCCCGCCTTCAAAGCATTCATTGACATACTGTATCTTGACCTCCTCGTTCCTCTTCCTCCACCTCCGTCCCCTCCTGCGCGTCCTGCTCGTTGATGCATCATGTCTGTCACCTATGCACTGGCAGTCAGCAGGAGACACCCCTGCAGACACGCATGGGTCACTACTGGGGTGTTCGGCCTCTTTTGACATGCAGTGTTTCAGCCTGGTCTGTCTGCGAGAGCTCACGTCTGGCCTTGTCGGCTCTTGTGGTCTGGCCTGGTTCAGATGAGAACGTGCAGTATAGATCGGCGCTGCTTTATATGACACGGTCTTGTCCGACGTGATTCAGGAGAGGAGAAAACACAGACACAATGAGTCGTCGATTCCCCAGAAAATGTAGCAAAATATGGGAAGTATGGGGGGAGACAAAAAAGCCAGAAAATATCAGAAAAATATTGAGAATCCTGTTATTTTGTGTCTATTTATTTGTGTGTCCCAGGGCCCCTTCAACGGTCTTGTCCGACGTGATTGCGTTCTGAGGGCAGAACGCGGGGAGGAGCCCGAGGAGCGGGAGACAGAGCCAAGCCATGACGAGAGTGGTGTGGCGCATCTCTCGATAGGCTCTCGTCAGCCTCTGGGGGCCTCATCGGCCGGTTCTTTCCGGGGCTTCTCGTAGATGTGGATTCTTCTCGGGAGCACCTGGAGAGCGCTGGGCTCGCCTCCTGGCAGCCTGCCACGGGGTTTCTGGACAGCCAGCCATCGGAACCTCTGCAGGGGGGACACGGGGAGGGCAGAGTGGCAAGAGGAGGCGGCCCTCGTGGGCGCCAAAAGGGCCGAGAGCACCACAGCGCCCCGGCGCCATCGGACGTACAAGCGAACAACAACAACAACAACAACAAAAATTGGGGAGCCAGAGACCCGCCGAGGGTGGAACCATGGGGAGGGGAGTGGGGAGGGACTGCAAGGATTGCCGAGGAGAGTTCAGGGGACTACTTCAGGCCGCTGGTCGCCCAGCGGGCTGGTGGGATTCAGCTTTGGACTGTGCGCCTCGCAGCGTGCCTTCCTTCCGCGAATGTCGCTCGGACCTCGCCACATTGACTCGCCGAGATCTCTGCCATAGGCGCAGTCTCTCGAAAATTGGTACGGGACCTGGCGATGACCAAGTACCAGCCATAACCCATGCGTCCGAAGAAGAGCTTACATCATATCATAGTGTCCGATAGCGATGCTAACCCGCAGCCTCAGCATAGCATGCCAACGCGTAGCACAGTACAAAACACAAGATCCCCATTGAGGTACGTACAGCATTCCAGAACACTGCGAACCATCCCATGGCAAACCGTACGACTTCATGGCCCATACGTATCAAGCACTGCATGTCTTGTCATTGAAAGGAGCCCCCATGGACTTCAGCCCATGAGCTAGCCTTAAGTAAGCTACAGTGCTGGGATCAGCGCGTGCGAAAAAGAGCAGCAGTGGCGGCAAGCTTTGTCGCTGCTCAGCAGGATGCGGAAGGAGACAGTAGAGCCCAACATCGTCAGCTATAGTGCAGGAGCCAGCGCGTGTGAGAAGGGCGGGCAGTGGCAGCATGCCCTATCGCTGCTCAGCGAGATACGGGAGGCGAAGTTGGAGCCCGACGTCATCTTCTTTACAATGCCAGGACCTCTGCGTGCGAGAAGGGATTGTGCATCAATCGAGTTGTTCGAGCTACGCGAGGCCCCGGGAGGCCGAAAAGCGCCCCCCCCGGGGTAGTTCGACAGCCCTGCGAGCCTCGGGCAGCGCCCCCTTTATACGGCCCAACAGAGTCCAAAGACGGCCGAGGCGGAGCCCAGGACGGCCCAGGAGCCAAGACGGCTCAGGAGTGCTCCAAGACGGCTTCCTGAGCAGCCCAAAACGGCCCAAGAGAGACCCAAAACGGCGCGAGAGAGCCCCCACCCAGACAGGCCCCAAGCGCCACACAAGAGGGCTCACAGAGAGCTCCGAACGGCCCAGCACCCCCAATATGGCCCCTACACAGCCCCAGAGACCGTCCAGACGGGCCGCGGCAAACGAAAACATTGATTTTCCTATTTGTTTTAAAGATTTCCACCCTCCCGCCATTTCGAGCCAAGAGCGGCCCAAGACGGCTGCTGGGGCTCCCCGGAACGTTCCGAGGCCGTCCAAGAGGATCCGGAAAAGGTCCCACAACCACCTAGGAGGACTCCAAGATGGCCCAGGAGGCATCCAAGATGGCCCAAGAGGCCCCAAGAGGCCCCAAGACGGCCCGAGAGCCACCCGAGACAGTCTCAAGACGGCCCACGAGGCGCCAGGCGGCCGCAGAGGCCCTTGGGAGGCCGAAAAGACCCCCAAGAGGCCCCCGAACGGCTTGCAGGAGGCCCCCAGACGAGGCTCGAAAGTTGCTCTCAAGACACGGGCAGCGGACGAGAGGCGAAAGGCTTATCGCAAGCCCGAAGGAATTGTTTTGTACGCTCCGAGGGCCCTGGCAAACAGGAGCGACTCGCAGGACCTGCAAGCAAACATCAAGCAAGCATCACGCAAACGGCAAGACGGTGCAGGCTAAGCTAATCACGCGCGCAATGGCAATGAATTGGCAGCAAGCAACCGAGCGCAACAAGCGACAGCAGACACACGCTGACATTCATGCCTTCGTGGGCATAGCCTACGGGTCAGCACCCGAAATGTTGCAGCCCTCTACGATTGCCCCAAGACGCCCCAGAAGGCTTTCAAGACGGCCCCGAGACGCCCCAAGCTGGCCACAGGACGGTCCCAGCGAAGCCCAGACGGTCCAAGAGAACCCCAAGAGCCCGATGAGTGGCCCAAGGGGCCCAAGAGTGCCCCTAGACTGACCGAGAGGCGCCCGAGACATCGCCAATACAGCCCAAGAGACCCTCGAGAGGCAAATAGAAGCCCCCAGAGGCCCTGGATGATTGTGCTCTAAGAAGCGCCGTAGGAACGACGATCGGCACGATGGAACATCGAGGAGGAGAAGGGTGGAGGGACGTAGAAAAAGGAGAAGGATCCAACCCAGCAGCAGGAAGCAGAAGCAACGGCAAGCAGCAGCTGCAGCAGCACGCGTTGACATCACCAGTACCAAACAGCATCCTGCAGCAAGCAGCAGCACGCAGACGGCAACATCCACCACCAGGCAAAAGCTAGCACATGCACCAGTCCGTAGCAAGCCGTTGCCGCGGGCGGCAGCAGAAGAAAGATCTAACGAAAGACCGCAAGTTTACCAGCCTGGAACATATCCCTATCCCTAAGCTGGGCATCGCCTCATCACGATGCCAATCTTAGGGATTCCCTTGATTGATAAGGGCGCATCCCTAACATTGTCATCGCCTTTGGGCGTGTCAATCTCAGAGATAAGGATAAGTTCGAGGCTGGTGACAAGTGGCAACAAGCAGCACTCAGCAACAGCCAGCGGCTGTAAAAAGGCACCAGGCGGGTGCAAGCACGCTTGCCCGGACACCGCGTGCCACCCCGAGCAGATGTCGTGGACGCAGTCCACGGGTCAGCCCCAGTCAGCTACAGCGCCGGGGTCAGCGCGTGCGAGAAGGGCGGACAGTGGCAGCAGGCAATGTTGTTGATCCTCGAGATGTGTGAGGCGAACTTGGAGCCCAACGTGATCTGCTCTGCCCTTGGCTGCCTCGATACGCACGTTCCGATACGCAACACGCGCCGTGCTCAAAGCGTCCGTTTCAGTACGCTGCGTGTTGAGTTGGCCAAACGTATTGGCCCGCGTTTCGGCAAACGGATCGCGTCAGGCCCACGTTTTCAGGACACGTGTTGAGCTCCGTAGCAATACGCTACAGTCGGGGCGTTGACCTCAGGAACCCCAAATGAGGAACGAGGCCCCTGTTTTTCCATAAGTTAAACTTCGATTCCCCATCGAAAACCTAAGGACAACTTGAGGCAAACTGCGAAACAATTAGGGAACTCGGAGCGCCTCCCCAACGAAAAGGGTTCCTTGTTCAGCGCCCCGACTGTACGTGTTGCGTGCCGCGCATCGGGGCAGCTAAGACTCTGCCACGCCGGGGGACGCGCGTGCCACAAGGAAAGGGTTTGGGAGGAGGGAGGAGGGAGCAGGGAGGAGGGAGGAGAGAGGAGGGAGGAGGGAGGAGGGAGGAGGGAGGAGGAGGAGGGTCCAGGGGCTCGCAGCCGGAGCCTCGCAGCGGGCCGGCCGGCGTGCTCCAGCCCAGACAAAAATCTCCCTCCTCCTCCTCCTCCTCCTCTCCTCCTCCTCCCTCCTCCTCCTCCTCCTCCTCCTCCTCTCCTCTCCTCTCCTCCTCCTCCTCTCTCTCCTCCTCCTCCCCTCCTCCTCCTCCTCCTCCTCCTCCTCCTCCTCCCCCTCGCTCCTCTTGACCTCGCCCCCTCCTTCCCAATCCTCGGTCCGTGCTCCTCGCTCCTCACTGCTCCTTCTCCTCCTCGTCCTCCTCTTCTTTCTCCTCTTCCCTGTCCTGAGACGGTCCAAGGTGGCCCGAGACGCCTCCAAACGGTCCAGGAGGTCGCCAGTATGGCTTTCAGACGGCCCCACAGGGCCGCAAGACGGCCCAGGAGGGCTCCAAGGGCCCCCCGAGAGGCCAGAATCATGGATTTCCCGTCGGTGTTTGAAGGATTTCAGCGTTCTCGCAGTTTCGAATTCTCGACGCTGCGAGACGGCTCCAGAGGCCCTCAAGATGGCCCCAGGACGGCCCAAGAGGCCCGAAGAGGGCCACCAGACGGCCCAGGAGAGCCCCAAGACGGTCCAAGAGGCCCCGAAGACGGCTCAAGACGGCCCCAAGACTGGGAACTCGAACTGACAGTTCGCGCTTTCCGCTCCAGGATGATCCCAGAGACCGCTGGCAGGCCCCCAAGAGGCCCCCCAGAAGCCCCAGGAGGCCCCCGAGAGGCCACAAGACCACCCTCAAATCCTCCTCCAAGAAGCTTCCGAGGAAAGATTCCTCAGAGAGCTCTGGGACCGCGCTGGCCACCCAGGAAAATAAGGCACCCATGCGATTCGTATTGGCTCCCCTTCTTTGGGCAGGCTCCGGTCTGAATTGGCGACTCGTCGGGAAGTTTTTCGCGAGAGTGCTCCAGACAGGCCAGCCAGTGGAGGCCTGCTCCGCAGTGCCTTCGATCTCCTCCCGAGCCCGCGCAGCCCGCGCGCAGCCTCCGACCTCCTCGGGCGACCACAGCCACCATGGAACGTCGTTGGAAAAGAAGGCGCCATGTTGCATCATACTTTTCAGCCTCGGCCCCGATACAGACTCTAGGTGGCTCGAGATCATCCTGGGGCGGCCCATTTTGACTCAGACTTGGTCTGTGTCAGGGAGCCAGCATCCCCCTCCGCTGCTGGCTCTGGCCCTCGATTGCTCCGAGGATGTGGAGGTGTGACGTGGATGTCTATCTGGGGCGGCCCAAGACGCCCCCTGTTACCCGAATGGCAGCAGCACGAAACACGAAGCAGCCAGCAGCAGCAGGTAGCGGTCAGCAGCACGCACCAAGCAGACGTGGCCATCGGCAGCACCTTGCTGCTCCCCGCATGGTCCAATAGTAGATTTCTCGCCGCCGGCCGTCTTAGGCGCTCGCCGTCTTCCGATAGCTTTTCGCCGGCGCCCCGTGGAAGCCCCCTGGAGCCCCCCTGAGGCCCCCCCCCAAAAAAAAACAAAAAAAAACCTTGCAGCCACAAGCAACAGCTACGCGCGGGGCAGCGTCAAGCATTACCAACAACAGGCAACAGCGGTAGCAAGCAGCAGCACGCAGCAGCAAGCGCCGAGTGCAAGGGGCGAGCCCCTTGTGTAATTTCAGCGTTTCGGCAGCACGTTCACAATCACGTGCCAGTTCGTGCAGATTTCGTGGACGGAGTCCACGAGTCAGCCCTAGTCACCTACAACGCTGGTATAAGCGCGTGCGAAAAGGGTGAACAGTGGCAGCAGGCTCTATCGCTGCTTAGCGTTATGTCTGAGGCAAAGGTTGCGCCCACTGTCATCAGCTACAGCGCTGGGATAAGCGCGTGCGCGATGAGCTCCAGGTGGCAACAAGCTCTGTCATTGCACAGGGGGATGCGTGATGCGAAGTTAGAGCCAAATGTAATCAGCTACAGCGCCACGATCAGCGCGTGCCAAACAGGGGAGCAGGCTCTGTCGCTGATTAGCGAAATGTCGAAAGCGAATTTGGATCTTGACGTTATCTGCTACAGCGCTGGGATCAGCGCGTGCGAGAAAGGTGGGCAGTGGCAGCAGGCTCTGTCACTGCTCATCGAGATGCGGGATGCGAAGGTGGTGCCCAATGTCATCAGCTATAGTGCTGTGATCGTCGCGTGCGAGAACAGGAAGCAGTGGCAGCTGGCCCTCTCGTTGTTCCACGAGATGCGGGACGCGAACTTGGACCCCGACATCGTCAGCTACAGCGTTGGGATCAGCGCGTGTGAGACGCTCGGGAAATGGCAGCAGGCCCTGTTGCTGTTGAACGACATGTGGAGGATGTGGGAGGCGAAGTTGATGCCAGACGTCATCACCCCTAACAGTGGGACTGGCGCGTGCAAGATGGGGGGTGGTGGGAGTGTCGTTCCATGTTTCGAGCACCAACGCCAGAGCGTTGACCCAAGGGCTTGAGTTTTTATTGACCCCATGGCCAGAACACACGAGTCTCCTGTCCACCCTCCCTCTCTTCTAATCCTCCCTTATCCCCGCCTCCTCCTCCTCCTCCTCCTCCTCCTCCTCCTCCTCCTCCTCCTCCTCTTGCTCCTCTTGCTCCTCTTCCGCCCTCGCTGGTCCCTCTGTTTACTCTTCCTTCTCCGCCACTACCTCAACTTCATTATTGGTGCCGCGTGTATTCACATGTTTCCCATCTGAAGCATGTATTAGACCGCTGTCCATCATGATTCGCTTCTTGCTCCCCTCAACATATGTTTGCTCCTCCACGCATACCGGTAGAAACATGTTTGCTGTGCGTGCGTGTTCTTATTAGTCACGTCCATTATTATGGCAATCCCCCTCCTCCGCCAACTCGTCATTGAAAATCATCACATCCTCTAGCCTTATGAGCCTATTATCCCGCTTCTCTGCTCCGTCCAATTTTGCTGGTCACACTCATGGTGCCATTCATTTTCTGATATTTCGACTTTTCGCTGCCCCCCACCGTCCTTGACGACGCATGCTCAGGACATCGGAGCGGAGGCGGAGATCCGAAATGCTGGGAACAAGATGACCGGCATAGGGGTCTGCATGGTGACCCAGCGCGTCCAGGGGTCATGTTTCATCATTGTGATGGTGTTGTTGGCACCACCAGTTCTGTTGAGCTCACGCCGCCTACTGCTTACCCAAGCCGACAGAAAAGGATGCAGTTCCATCCGCACAACATCAATTTCCCCTCGTACTTCTGCTCTCTTTCTTCCTCCACCTCCCTCCTCACCCCCCGACGGAGGATTGCACAGGCCATCTTTGAGACCCTCCCTCCATCGAAACCGCCTGACAGCCCATGTACCCACCACCTGAAATAAAGTTATTCAGGAGGGAAAAACCACAGACACAATCAACCGTCGATCCCCAGGAAAATATAGGAAAATATCGGAAGTGCTGGGGAAGACAGAAACCCAGAAAATATTGGAAAATATTGGGAATCCTGTTATTTGTGTGTGTAGTTATTTCTGTGTCCCAGGGCCCCTTCAGTCGTTTCTGGGCGGCAGTCAGCCCAGGGGATCGGGATGCCAAGTTCAAGAAGTGCCCTGGACAGAGCGACCCACGACAAGCCAGCGAGTCTTCGTTGTGTAGTATGTCGGATGGCGTTTGGTCTGAGCCGTGCGGAGGGACATGCCACACTGTTCGCATGCTTCGCATATGGCAGATATTTCAAACATTTGTGATCCAAACCGTACGCTGAGCTTGCCGAGGATATAACTGAACGCCTGCGCGTGCGTGAGTTCATCGCATCTCAGTCTGCAACACAACAACCCGTCTTTGGAGTGGGCTTGCGCCGGCTTCCTGGTCGGGAGGCATTGGCCCGGCGGCCATTGTTATGATTATGAATTCGATTGGGTAATTGGTGGCCATTCCATGGCCTTCCCTTCCCAGCTTTTCATTCAACAGCCCTATGTTGTATATAACACAAGTTCTGCCAAATTGCAACTACGGTTCCTCGATGCTTCTGAAACTGCAGTGTCGTCGCCTGTACCTGTACCTTCGTTTGCCTTGCCCTCTTTCAAGCCCTTGTCCGTGTTCATCCATGGCGCATCATGCAGTAGCGTGCGTCCTGATGTGTTGTATATTGCGAAGGCCTTACGGCCGGTGCCGCCGACCCTAGAGGGCGACCTATGCGTTCTCTAATGTGGCGGGGGGGGCCTCTTGGGGGTATCTTTGGGTCTCGTGTGGGGGGGGGGGGTCGTGTTGGGGCCGTTGTTGGCAATCGTGAGGCTTTCTCGGGAGCGTCTTTGGCCGACGACGACGACGTTGACGGCGGTGGCGATCTGGAGCTATTCTCAAGGGTCTCTCGGGGACTCTCTGGGGCTCTCTCGGGGACTCTCTCGGGGCCTTCTTGGGCCAGTTTGGGGCTTTTTCGTGGGTCTTTTCGACCTATTGGGGGGGGGGTCTTGGGAGCCTTTGGGGTTGCTTTGGAGTGTTCTTGGGCTCGGCACTCCGGGGGCAGCTACCTTGCCCCGCGCTTTTCAGTAGCTACGTTGCGGTTAAAGGGTGAGCCAACCGAGCCTCAGCTCATGCCGGATGAGCACGCGAAGCTCCTGTGGGCCTCTTGGGGCTTCCTGGGGGCCTCTTGGGGGTCTCGTGGTGGCCTCTTGGGGGCATCTTGGGGCTTCCTGGGAGCCTCTGTCGCCAAGGGCTCGTCGGGCCCCCCGTCTGGGCACCCTGTTGGAGCCGTTTGGGGAGCCTCTGGGGCCATCTTGGAGGCATCTTGGGCGGTCTTGAGGCTCTCTTGGGTCATTTTGGGGCTCTCTTGAGGCCTCTTGGGCTATCTTGGGGCAATCTTGGGGGCATCTGGGGCCGTCTTGGAGCGTCGGCAAGTTGAAACGGCGAGAACGCCAAAATCTGTCAAAAACTTTAAGGAAATCATTGATTTTTCCCTCTTCGTGCCCTCTTGGGAGTGCTCTTGGAGACTTCTTGGAGCGTCTTGGCAATCTCTTGGGCCGTCTGGAGGCTACTTTGGCGTCTTCGACCGATGGTTCGGCGATTCGGGGCCCTCTGGAGCCGTCTTGGAAGCCTCTTGGGGCACTCTTGGCCAGTCTGGGGGCTTTTCTAGGTCCCGGGACATCCCGGGGGGGATGCGTATCTGCCCCCCCCCCCCCCCCCGGGACCCCCCCCCCCCCCCCCCGGCGGGGAAGGGATCAAAGGGAAGGGGCTTCCCTTCGACTCAGCTACGACGTTGCTCAATTTCGCTTTGCCTTCGACTCAGCTACGACGTTGCTCGATTTCGCTTTGGTTTCGCTTTGGCTGGCGCGCCTGAGGGGAGACGACGACGACGACGACGACGACGACGACGACGAACGGAAGAGCATCGACGACGACGACGACGACGACGACGACGACGACGACGACGACGACGACGACGACGACGGCGACGACGACGACGACGTCGACGACGGCGGCGACGACGACGACGTTCACGACGAAGGGAAAAGCATCTTCCACACACCGACAGGGTCGGCGGATTTTGATGTGTTGTACTTGCTTACGTGATTCTCACAGCGCAGGTCGTTCAGCATGCAGGTATAAACCGCGTACCTCCATCTAGCCATCGTCATGCTTTGATGCCGTCGGCGAGGTCCTCGCTTGTTGGACCATTCAGCGTCCACGACACCGCCAAATCTGCAGCAGGTTCTCGTGGACGAAGAGAGCACCTCCTCCTCCTCCTCCTCCTCCTCCCTCTCCTCCTCCTCCTCCTTCTCCTCCTCCTCCTCCTCCTCCTCCTCCTCCTCCTCCTCCTCCTCCTTTTCCTCCTCCTCCTCCTCCTCAGCGGTGTGAGATGCGCAGGGCAACGACAGCTAATGACAGGTGCTCGCCACGTGTGCGTGAGGCGCCGGCCTGCGACGAGTGGCCCGACGGGAGTTTCCGTCGTGTCGCAGGGCGCTGCTGGACGCAAGCTCACTGCGCGACGTCTTGTGCAGCCGAAGACGCAGGAGGAGGAGGAGGAGGAGGAGGAGGAGGAGGAGGAAGGAGAGAGGAGGGAGGAGGAGGGAGGAGGGAGGAGGGAGAAGGGAGGAGGGAGGAGAGAGGAGGAAGCACAGCGCCGTAGAAAGAGGGCCGAGCACGATTGCTCCTGGACTGCAGCTGCTGCCGAGTCTCCTCCGCGCACGGGCAGAGCGGTAGCCCAGTGGCCGGCCGTTGCGTGCACCGCAGCACAGTGGGAGCGTGGGAGCAGGAGGACCAGGATCTCGGGACGTTCGTGATACGGGCTTACCCGAAAAAGTGAAGGGAAAGTAGAGCCAGATTGATGTATGCCATCCATGCGGATTGTAGCCAAAGGCATCGTTCGGGATCAGGTGTTACTCGGATCTGGATATGTATGTCTGGGAGGCTGCGCTAATGTTCTGCACGGCCCTGTGCTCGAAAGTCGGAGTCTGTCCATCGTTCGGGCTTCACTGAGTACTCAAAAAGTGATTGGCGCGAGCAACGGAACTGGGCGGCATGCGTTTCTACGACGTGGTGCGACACGGATCACCTTCTCTGACGTCCTTGTGGACTTCTTGACTCAATGCCTTCCCCTGCCTGGTCCATCCGTGATTTGAATGCTGCTCGGATCTGAACTGGTCCTGGAGGCCGCGTTGATGTTTTGTTCAACCCAGGGCTCCAAAATAGGAGTGTGTTTGTTGATTGGACCTGGCAGCGCCACGAGAAAGATTGGCGCTGGCAGCGGGGATGAGCTGGTACCTTTGCGGCAGATCTAGCCAGCTTGTCTGCCCCTCCGCCCGAAATCGCTGTTCCCAGCAGGACTTCTTTAGCAGTGCGCACTGAACCGAGTCATTCCTTTGGGTGGCGCTTCCATCAAGCGAAGACACGCAAGTGGCCGCCAGAAATATCGAGCCGAGAGCGTGGCGTCGACTCCGGGATGCGAGAGGGAAGAGGGCCGTCCATGGAGAGGACGCAGGGAGGCAGGGGAAAGGTGATGACCACGGTTGCCCTCGGCTTCGTCTACTTATCCTTCTGCATTGACCTGAAGGGGTGCCAGGACCCCATTCGTAATTTCATTGTCCAAGTGTGCCCCGTTGACGAAAGCCTCCCCACGAGGCTACCAGAGAGTTTTGGGGTGTGTTCCGTTCATGGGGGATCCACGACGTGAACGTAAGCATGCTTCGCGCAATAATGTTGCTTATCGACGACGCCTACTGCGACTCGAGGCCGCCCCGTGCCTTTAAGAATTGCTTGTGTCGGGAAATGTAGAGCGAAAGTGCGGCCACCCTAGTGGGCCGAGTGTTCCCGGAGCTGTCAGGGGAACTTTTGGGGGGACAATGGGGAGGGGCCGTGTTGGGGCTGTCTTCGGATTCTTTTCTGGCGTTTGGGGCCTTTGGGGGTCCTCTTGGGGCCATCTTGGGGCTCTCTAGGGCCGTCTTAGGGCGCTGTTGGGCCGTCTTTGGGGGCATGTGTTGGCCGGCTTGAGGCTTTTTTTCTGCAGCAATATGTGGGTCATTTTGGGGCTTCTTCCAGCCGTCTTGGGCTGACCTTGGGGTTCTTGAGTCGCGTTGGACCTGGCCCGGCACAGAAACGGAAAGAGCGCTTCAGAAAGAGAAACCGAAATTATTCACACCACCGTTTGTATTGGGAGCCTTGGCGTTGAGAGATTGTTACGTCACCCCTCGCTCGTGGGAGCCTTGGTGTTCAGAGATTGTTGCGTTGCCGCCCGTTCCTGAGCCTTGACTGGGCCTTGGTGTCAGGAACTTATTACGTCACCGCTCTCTGCTGGGAGCCTTGGTCTTATCAGAAAGGAAACGTCACCGTTCGCTCTTGGAAGCCTTGGTGTGAAGAGCTTTTTGCGTTACCGATCGCTCTCTATTTGGCGTCTCTGGGCTTTCTTGGGAGTCCTACTGGGGCCCTTTCGGAGCCCTTTTGGGGGCCTTTTGGGGGCCTCTTGGGGGCGTCTTGGGGCTTCTTGGGGGGCTCTGGGGGCCTCCTGGGAACTTCTTGGGGCGAAAGGCTAGACTTTTCGGTTCGTGGTCCCCCTCTTGGGGCCGTCTTGGGGCCCTCTTGGGCCGTCTTGGGCGCCTCTTGGGCCGTTTTGGGGGCCTCTTGGGAGCCTCTTGGGCCGTCTTGGGGCGGTCTTGGGTGCCTCGTGGACCGTCTTCAACGCCATGAACGCCGAAAAGCCGTGCACGGTAAAAATGCACTATACCCCATAGGAATTTAATACTATTAGCCTCCTGGGATGCCTCTTGGGGGCCTCTTGGGGCTTCTTGGGGGGCCCTTGGGGCCTCCTGAGAGCGTCCTCGGGCGAAAAGCTAGACTTTTCGGTTCGTGGTCCCCCTCTTGGGGCCGTCTTGGGGCCCTCTGGGGCCGTCTTGGGCGCATCATTGGGCCGTCTGGGCGCCCTCTTTGGCCGTTTTGGGGGTCTCTTGGGAGCCTCTTGGGCCGTCTTGGAGCGGTATTAAGGACCTCTTGGGCCGTCGTCAACGCCGTGAAAGCCGAAAAGCCATATATGCTAAAAATGCACGTTTCCGAAGGAAAATCAATGATTTTGGTCTCTTGGGGCCCTCTTGGGACGCCCCTTGGACGCCTCTTGGGGGCCTTTTGGGGGCATCTTGGGCCGTGTTGGGCGGTCTTGGGCCCTCTTGGAGCGCTCTTGGGCCGTCTTGGGGGGGAACCCGAAAAACATGCAAAAACCCGAGGGAAAACCCGAAAACTGCCATTAACACGCAAATGGGCCCGCTAGCCCCCTCCCCTGGAACCCCTCCCTTTAGAGCTTCGCCCACACCAGAACGTCATCACTCGTACCTCGCTCTTTCCGTTCTGCTAAATCTCAAACCGAAAAGGATGGGATCCGCAAAACATTGAATTCATTGGTATTCAATACTGCGGGCATATAGGGCGAACCCCTAGGTCCAGCAAGACTGCCCAATAGACCCCCAATCCTCTTGAACCCCACAAGAAACTTCTTAGAGGTAGATTAAGGTCCCTTGGAAGGCTTCCTGGAAGCCTTCTGAGAGACTCGTGGAGGTCTGTTGGCACTTTCCGGGGGCCTTCCGTGAAGCTTTTTGTGGTTTTCTTGGGGCCTTTTGATGCTTCGGAGCCTTCCTGGCGGGGTGGCTTCCAGCGGCCTGGAGGTGGCGCGCTTTTTGGGCGCCTTGATTGTTTCGGACGCCTCGACTGTCTTGAGGGCCGTCCTGGTGGCCCCCTTGACTGGCTTGGACGCGTCCCGAAGGGCCGAGCATGTCAAAACCATGCCAGACCACGTCGCTCTTCAATGGCTGTGGGCCTCCTCGGGCTGCCACCGGGGGCCTCGAAGACGGGCCAAGGGACCCCCCAAAACGGCTCCAGCACGGACCCGTGGGACCATCTTACATCATTTTGGAAGTCGGGGCCCCCAAGGGGGCTTCGAGGGCCTCGGGGAGGCCACGCGGGGTTCCCCGAGAGCGCCCAAGAGCGCCCGAGAGTTGCGGGGAGACCAGACCTGAGCCCCGTGAAGGACATTCAGGAGGTTCAATGTATACGAGCTTGAGTGACTTGAAGGCCGTCCACTGGGTTCTTATGGCACGGTGGCGGAGTCCCGCCTGGGCATTTCGGAATGCTGATGTTGAAGATCTCCCTTGCAGACAGCGCTGGTGGCGTACGTTGCCGAACCTAGGGCGCACAGCCTCTCTTTCGCACGGGGCTACCACGTAGCGCTCTGATTGACGAGCCTCCGCTGGGGTGGGATGAGGGAGGTGCAAGACGGCCGGGCAAGTGGAGAAAGGGAAGGAGCAAGTGGCGAAGCGGTTAGGGTACGCATTTGTGTTTCACAATTGCCCCTTTTACCTCTTGGCGGAGCCAGCGTCTCGTCGATCGTAGTTGGCCAGTCATATCCACATCTGGATGAGTAGTTGGTCGGCCAGGCATCGCATGTTTTGCGTAACGCTACAATTCGGATGAATCGGCACTACGTGCAAGTGGATCTGACTTTATCCTATGTGTAATCATTTTGGCCTGGGGCTCGGGTCTCAGTAGAGCCTGCCAAGCCAACGTCTGCTCAGTTATGTTTCGGGGGCAGCGTGAGCCCACGGGAGCCCTTCTGGACAGTCGGCGATCTTGGAGTGTTTGACGGAGCGTTTTTCCCCAAATCCGCAACAAGTTGTCGCGGTCATGTTTGTAGTCTGTGCGCCAATGTTGAGGAGGGGAGGAGGGGAAGGAAAGAAGACGAGGTTCAGGGAATTCAGAACCGTTGCATGTTCAAAGTAGGCAAATCGTGGGTGGGTCATTCAAATACTTGCGGGTTCAAACGGCAATTTCTGGATAAGGTCGCGCGTTGTTTGATGAGTGTTTACTGGATTCCCTTGTAACTGGCGGGGCATGGCCCATGAACACGGGCGAGGAGGAGAAGGAGGAGGAGGGGGAGGAGCCTGTGAGATGAGATGAGCTGATCTAGGTTTACCTAAGTCAGGGGAGGAGTCGCGTAGCAGTAGCTGAGAGGACAGGGCAAGTGGATACCTTTATTCGCGCATCGCTCATCACTTGGCGGAGGACGCCCACGAGCCTGCTCCGATGAACGCGTGGTGTCTGCTGAAAGCCACATCGTGCTTGGCCCTGCTTCGAGATTCGCGCGACGCCCTGGTCGGCGGCGAGCCATGAGCTGGGCGGAGCACGCATTACATCCCGTCGATCAGCATGTCATGGACGCTTGCCCCCTGGCCATGTCATCCTGTCCCTTCCCCCTCGTCCCTCGTCCATCAGTCCCCCCTCTTCATCCCTCCTTTTTCCTGCTCCTGCTCCTCCCCCATCCCTCGACGTATGGGTCCAGGAGCTCCCCAGAAGTCCCCAGAGGTTCCCTCAGGCCTCTTGATGCATCCGGAGGCCTCCAGAGGGCGGACAATAAAAAGAACGAACTTCAATCTTCGAACCTCAGGGATCGTTGTCGTGGGGGGCACCGCAAGGTCTCTTTCGGAGTGGACCTGCACGACGACTACCTGTACCTCGCGCTGGCACACCTCGCCCTCGGAGTCGTGGTGGCAGTGGGAGTCCTGTCCATGCGGCTCACGTTCTCGCCACCAATCCCACAGCTGCAACAGAAGAGGGAGGGGGCAGGGGACCAGGAAGTACAGCTGGCACGAGGGTTGAGAACAACCCTGGTCTTGGAGGGGTACCCCTGATGCTCTTCGAGCCTGGGCCCTGCACACATTGGAAAGCCCTTCGTCTGTGGTTTCTCCGTGGGGCGTTGGGCCTTTGGCCCAGGGGCTCATGTTCTTGGTCCACGTCCATGCCGCCACATCGCGATTGTAGAGGAGGGACATAGGCAAGGCGAGGGTCCCGCGAGGCGGACGGGCGGATGGCGGCGGCGGCTGCGGGCGGTGCGGCGGCGGCGGGCGGCGCCGCCGTGGACAGACGGACCTTTCTCCGTTTCCCCGCCCGCTGCCCTATTTTTCAGCCCGCGGGCGCCGGGTGGTCCAAGACGGGCAGGCGCCGGTCACCAGGCGGTGGTGTGCACGGGAAGCGAGGTGACGCACGAGAACAGAAGGGCAGAGAGCGCGAGAAGAGACAAGGCGGAGCCCGCTCAGACCACGCCAGTCGGCGCGGGGGTGCCGAAGGAGAACGCAGCCCGCTGCCGTACAGGCGCGGTGCCATGGTAGTAACTGGGCGGGCGTGCCGCAGGAGGAAGGCAGAGGCGGAGGAGGCAGAGGAGGAAGGCGCCCCCTGCCACGCGGAAGCCCTGGCCCAAATCGGTTCACGACCTCACCAGCTCGGGCCGCTCATCTTCAGAGTGGCACGTTCGGCTGGACCCGCACGAATGCCAGCTGTGCAGGAAGTACATGATGAGGAGCAAGACATGACGAAGGGAGCAAGAGGAGGAGCAGAAGGAGGAGGAGTGTGTCCTCCTCCTCCTCCTCCTCCTCCTCCTCCTCCTCCTCCTCCTACTCCTCCTCCTCCTCCTCCTCCTCCTCCTCCTCCTCCTCCTCCTCCTCCGACAAATAATAATAATCATATTCATAATCCACCCTCATCCTTCCTCTCTCCTCGCTGGGCTCCCTCCTCCCGCACGTGACCTCCCTTCTCCACCCCGTCTCAGGACCACCCTGGCCAGTTTTTCGACCGTCCCGCACAGCGGCAGCAGGAGAGGGAGTCGGCGCCCGCCAATCTTCGACGTGCGTGCTGCGCCCTGAGCGTGATGGCCGAAGGAAAGGCAAAGAGAAACGAAGCGGAAACGGAAGAGGGCTTTGTGGGAGTTTTACGCGATCGGCTCAAGAAAACGCCAGGCGAAGCAGAAAGTGTCGCACACTAGAATGAGTGGTTAACCGATCGATGGGAGAAAAAAGTTGGATGTTGGCTCCAGCCGCTCTGGCTGAAGCCAATGTGAGCCACGCTCGAGATGGAAGGGGCAACTGGGGCCACGCGCTTGCATGCCGTCGGTTAACCCGCAATGGTCCGCGGTGGCGGCAGCCGAAGCGGCCGCCCTTTGCCAGGATGGTGGCCGAGGCGGAGGCGGCCACGTGGTCGCTGCAGCGCGCCACGCCCCGCTCCTCGCCGAGCGCGGTGAGCCCGCCGTCCGAAGAAACCGACGAGAAGATCCTGGCGGTGCACCAGACTCCGCGGGCTGCACGGAGTGGGCGAGCCTCGTCGAGGTCCCGGCGGGGGGTGCTCCTCTGCGGCCCGCAGAGCCGTCGCCCTCTCACCCCAAGCACGAGCTACTCCCCTCCCCCGGCAGCGGTGCGCGGTGAGGCCGCGGAAAGAAGAGCTGGCCCGCCGCCACCGCCACAGAAAGCACCCGCGGGACCTCGCGGCCACCCAGCTGCGCCTGGCGGAGTCGGTGGCTCAGCGCCGCAAGCGCGCCCGCGACCTCAGAGTTGCCCTGCAGCGCCGCAGGTTGGCTCAGCGGATACCCGCAACCCGCTTCGAGCTAGCACCGGCGCTGCGCATCCGTGAGGCCCCGCCACACGATCCTGGGCAGGGACCGCCGTTGGAGCCGCTGCCGCACGAGAAAGCGCCTGAGAAGCCGCTAACGCCCGATGGAGACCCGCTGAAGACCGAGCCGTTCTAGGACGAGGATGGACGGCCGAAGACGAGGATGGAATCGTGACCCCTACTCAGCCGTTGCTCGCTCCCTTCCCAAGATCGTTCAAAGACGGGCCAAGTGGCCTCCAAGAGGACCCCAACACGGGCCAAACCATCATGATCCCGGAGAGCTCTCTTGGAATATGGTTGTCGTCACCGGTCCGATGAAGAGGACGAGGCGGAGGAGTTGGAGAGAGAAAGGAAGGGCGACGGCAGGAGATGGGGATGATAATGAGGATGACAAAAGAGGAGGAGGAGGAGGAGGAGGAGGAGGAGGAGGAGGAGCCAGAGGAGGAAGAGGAGGAGGAGGAGGAGGGCGGACGGAATGAGGAGACCGAGGGCGAATGTGGAAGCGCAACCCCTACTCAACCGCTGTTCTTTCCTTCCGTCCTGCCCAGGTCGCGCAAAGACGGGCTAACAGGCCCCCGATGGGGGCCTCAACACGAACCAAACTACCAATTTCCGAGAGAGCCTTCTGGGAGCACGATTGTCACCGCCATTGTAAGGAGGAGAAGATGAGGAGGAAAAGGAGGAGCAGGAACAGAGGGAAACGAAGGGCCGACGCAGGCGATGAGGATGAGAATGACGATACCAAAATGAGGAGGAGGAGGAGGGAAAGGAGGAGGAGGAGGGGGAGGAATGAGGAGGCCGACGACGAGGATGGAAGCGCAGCCCCTACTCAGCCGGTGTTCCTTCCTTCCTTCCAGTCTTCCTTTTCCAGATCGCGCTAAGATGAGCCACGAGGCTTTCAAGAGGGTCCCAAAACGGCCAGAACCATCCTGTTTCCAGAGAGCTTTCTGGGAACAGGATTGTCGCCGCCAGACCAAGGAGAAGGCGGGGAGGAGGTGAAGGAGGAGGAAGAGGAGAAGAGAAGAAGAGGAGGAGGAGGAGGAAGAGGAGGACGAGGAAGAGGAGAAGGAAGAGGAGGAGGAGGAGGAGGAGGAGGAGGAGGAGGAGGAGGAGGAGGGAGGAGAGGGTGGAAGACGAGAGGGAATCGGAGGGCGGAGGCAGGGGATGAGGACGAGAATGAGGATCAAAAAACAAGGAGGAGGAGGAGGGCGGACGCAATGAGGAGGCCAAGGACGAACATAGAATCGTTTTCTCATCCGCTGCCTCTTGTTTCCTTTCCCAGATCACCCAAAAGCGGGCCGAGAGGACCCAAAGAGGACCCCACCACAGACCAAACCATCATGTTCCCAGAGAGTTTTCTAGGAACCTGATTGTCGCTGCCAGTCCGAGAAGGAGAACTAGGAGGATGAGTTCCTGAGGGAGACGAAGGGCGAAGGCAGGTATGGGGATGATAATGAGGCTGACAGAGAGGAGGAGGAGGAGGAGGAGGAGGAGGAGAAGGAGGAGGAGGAGGAGGAGGAGGAGGAGGAGGAGGAGAAGGGGGGGGAGGAGGAGGAGGAGGAGGGGAGGAGGAGGAAGAGGAGCAGGAGGAGGAGGGCGGATTGCATGAGGAGGCCGAGGGCGAGTATGGAAGCGGAGGCCCCACACAGCCGCTGCTCCTCTCTGCCTTCCTTCCATCCTTCCTTCCCTTTTGCCGGTCCTCCCTCCTTGCTTCCCTCCCTCTCCAGCTTTCCCCCTCCAGTTTCTTTCTCTCCCTCTCCCCGTTTCCCCCTCGCACGACCACGACGACGACGACGGGGCGTCAAGAGGGCCCCAAGAGGGCCCCAAGAGCACCCCCACGACCCAGCTGCCTGCGACAAGTCCGGCCGCTGTGCCAGCCTAGCATTCTGGGTGGCGATTGTTCGACGGGGCGATGGAGACCGTCACGTGTGACACTTCGGGTCTCCAGACTTGGGAAAGCCGTGATGAAGATGATGGGGGGTGGTGACGAGGATGATGACGTCGTTGATGGTGATGGTGATGGGGATGGTGATTGTTGTGATGCTGATGGTGGTGATGATGATGATAATGACAGCGACGACGACGACGACGACGACGACGACGACGACGACGACGACGACATCGACGATAACGATGACGATGACGAGACGATGGCGCTGCTTATGATGAGGATGATGACAATAGTGATGATATTGATTATGATGATGGTGGGGATGACTACGGTGATGGTGATGATCAGGATGAGGATGAGGATGAGTATGATGATGAAGAAGATAATGATGAAGATAATGACGACGATGATGATGACGATGATGATGATGACGATGACGATGACGATGACGATGATGATGATGATGAGAATGATGATGATGATGATGATGATGATGATGATGATGATGATGATGATGATGATGATGATGGTGATGATGATGGTAATGGTGTTGGTGATGGTGGTGGTGATGATGGTGATGGTGATAGTGATGGCGATGGTAATATTAATATTAATAATGGTGATGATGCTGATGACGATGATGCTGATGATGATCATCATCATCATGATGATGATGCTGACACGCGTTCGGGTTGTCTTTGAGCTGTCTTGGCTCCGGTGAAGCAGTCTAGGGGTCTCATTGGGACCCTCTTGCCCCGTTTGGGGGCTCTCTTACGCCTGCTTGGGGCTCCCTTGGGTCGTCTTGGGGTCTTCTTGTCCATATGCTGGGTGTTTGGGGAAGGCGAGAAGGCGAAAAACATGTTTAAAACAAATGGAATGTCAATGATTGTGGCTTCTGTGGACCCTGTTGGAGGTTCTCTTGCGGCAACTTCGAGCCCTCTTGGAGGCGTCTTGGGCTGTCTTGAATCAATATTCAGCCGCCTTCAGACCATCTTAGGCAGTCGTCGAGGCATCTTGGGCCATCTTGGTATCCTTGATTGCCTGCACGGGCCGTCTTGGAAGCTCGAGACGCATATCCGTAGTTTTTTTGACGAAGGATCGTTGCTTGAGAGGCCTTGGAGCGCTTGGGAGCAGCGGCTGGGAATGCAGGAAGCGCACGATCCTCGAGCGGGCGCACGTGTGTGCCCAGGCTCATACAAAAAAAATTGAAAGGGCGTTTGAAACAGGAAGACACCATGACTGCAGGATCGGAGATGGAGAAGGGGAAGCTGGGGCGGCGCCGCCAGGGCGTGCCTAAGAGAAGGGGAAGAGGCAGGAGCTAAACGCAGAAGAATCTAAGATCGAGGTCGCACTCGAGCGCAAGTGGGGTTGCCACACCTTGCGATGTGTGTACCAGGGCCGCCCAGGAAACCTCAGGAGGCCCGACTTGGATACCAGAAGAGGCTCCAGGAGGCCCTGGGATTGTGAGTGTTGTGTGTGTGATGTGTGCTCTGTGTTGTGCGTGTTTTCTGTGCGTTGTAGGTGTTGTGTGTGTGTGTTATGTTTGTCTAGCGTGTGATGTGTTGGGTGTGATTTGTGTCTCTGTGTGCGCATGTAGTTCTGAGGCCCCAGGAGGCCCCAGGCGGCCCCAGGCGGCCTCAGGAGGCCCCAGAAGACCCCAGGAGGCTCCAGGAGGCCCCAAGAGCCTCCAGGAGGCCGCAGGAGGCCCCAGGAGGTTCCAGGAGATCCCCAGGAGGCTCCGAGGCGGGGTCTGGGGTACCAGAAGGTACAGAAAGCCCCAGGAGGCCCCAGGAGGCTCCAGGAGGCTCCCAAGAGGCTCCGAGGCGGGGTCTGGGGTACCAGAAGATACGTCGGGGCTCGATTTTGGGAGGATGTCTCAGGCGAAATCACCATTCTCTGAGAATGGGGGTCAACATCAATGAAATTACCATGTGTTTTTGAAGATTTTATGTTAGAATGTTGAAATTCCAATGTGTTTTTGGACCCTGACGTCACGATCTGAGTGAGGGGCGCCACCGATTTTCAGAATTTCGAGGATGTCCCTAGCGAAACGGCCAAAAGAATCGCGAACGCCGCCTTCAACTAATCGGCTCTGAGCTCTATTCCCTCGGAGAGGTGCGTATGAGAGTATACATATATATATATATATATATATATATATACAACACGCCTCCGATCAGCAATTCTGAGGTCCCCTGATCGGCCCCCGCAGCGGGCACATTGCTGTCGACATGGCGCACAAGCGCGCCGAATCGCCCCCACGAGGGGGTCTTGGGATCCCTATCGCCTCAACTCGCCCAGACGGGGGCCCGGAGAGTCAACAGGGGGGCCCCCGACGCGGGCCCGCACGTCTCCAAGATGGCTGCAAGAAGGCCCCAGCGACGCCCCAGGACGGCCCCGTGGTTGGCAGGACGGTGGCCCCAAATCACTCACGGAGGCCCCCAAAGGCGCCCTCAGATGCTCCAGGAAACGCTCACCGATCAAAGGGCCCGCTGTCTTGGGGCCCTCATGGGCCATCTTGGGGCCCTGTTGGGAGCCTCCGGTGCCGTCTTGGGGCGATCTCGGGGGCCTCGTGAGCCGTCGCGGAAGCGTCGGAAAGCCGAAAGGACGAGAAGGCCAAAAAGTCAATGACTGTTACCTCTTGGGGCCCTCTTGGGACGCCTGTTGGAACACTCTTGGGAAGTCTTCGGGGCCTCTTGGGCCGTGTTGAAGCCATCGTGGGCGTATTGGGGCACTCTTGGGCCTTCTCGGAGACATCTTCGGCTCTCTTGGGCGCTTTGGGGGCCCATGTTTGGCCGGCTGCGCTACCAGAGGACGCGCGCGACACGCCCGGGGAATCTTGGGGAACCCCCAAAGATCCCCAAACCCGCATTTTTTAAATGACAGAAAATTACGCGTTCAAAACTCGGCCACGCCAAGGCCCACCGCACGTCTGCCCAGCGTGTGCAAAATGGTTGGTGGCACGCGAATTTAGAACATGAACGAAACCAAAAATGAAATAGTATCGCGTTGGCCCGCCACCACCATTTTGTCCGAATGTGGGCTGGCGCCTTGTCAGCAAAAGGAGCACAAGGTATTAATCATCTTTTTCCCGGGAGATAGGCAACATGAAGACCGAACACGATTGCCATGTGATTTCAGGAGGTGTTGCCGCACGCTAGCCACCAAAACCTTGCCAAACCGAAAAAAATCCGGGCTTGCCACCACATGTACCTGCACATTGTCAAATCCCTTCAGATCAGCCTTCAGACGATGGTCGGGAGGAGAACGAGGAGACAGCAAGATGGGATGCTGGGGTATGTCAACGTGCTACGTGTACCAGGATACACGTCTTTACATGTATAGATATATCATGGTTCTGGCCTTTGGGGGGCAAGCCGTGTCATTGGATGCTGGGCACCTCCGTCCCTCTGTGCTGGTCGAAGTGGCTCCCATTGGAGTTCGGAGAACGCCCGTGACAGAAGGCACCCCGGGACGCCAAAGGAGCGCCGTCATGCCTAATCGGGGGGAGGTTCGGGGACAGCCCAAGACTCCATACATGTTGCCCCAGAATTCGCCAGAGCACCCATGGACCCACCCCGAAAGCCACAAATTGGTAAAGTGTGGTGTTGTGAATGTGTTCCGCTTCCTGCCCATCTCGGCCCAAGATGGTTCGAAGCGGGCTCGACACGGCTCTCAGATTGATTCACGGCGGCCAGAACGTTCCAAGATCATTCAAATTGCCCCCAATGTGGTCCCAATATCTCGCCAAGACGGTTCCAAGTCGGCCTTGAGCCATCCGAAGAAAGTTTTCAGCCTTAAGTTGGTTTGGGAGCGCCCCAAAGATGATCAGACCGTCTTCGAAGATGATCCAAAGCAACGCCAAAACCGCTCCAAGATGGCATGTTGTCCCCAGATTTACCTTATCTTCCCTCTCTTCTCCAACGTGTTCATTGTAATCTCATTTCTTGTATGTCTGTCTCTCATCGGGGGGAGGAGAAGAATTACGATAATGAGAGGGAGAAGGATATCAAAAGCGGAAATGTACGCGAGGGAGGAGGAGGAGGAGGAGTAGGAGAAGAAGGAAGGTGATGAGACGGAGGAGTGTGGACTAGAATAATATCGTTGCGTTTTGGCGTTCAGTTATCTCGTGGTTGAATTTATGCGCGCAGGGTTCTAAAGACGCCGGTCTTGCACTCGTTTATCGCGCATAAGGGTACGGATGATTGTCAGCGCGCACTACCCCTTGTTGCAGAGCATCATGTCGTTACGTGTGTACGTGCTATCGTGTGCACATGTTGCAGCAAAATTGCATCGCTCATCTTGCATTCTCGGCGCGTTCAATCAGTAGATTGCATGCTCAAAACGTGTGAGAGATCCAGGTGCCTGCAGCAAGTCCGGCCACCATGCCAGCACATCAGTCTGTGTGGCGGCCCCCCAGAGCTCCCCCAGGAGGCCGTCACATGTGACAGCTATCGCCCTTAGCTTCAGAAGATCGTGGCATGTGTCGCACTCTTCCGTCGATTCAAGAGGGAGTAACATGTGGTTGATGTTTACTTCTGCGCCCAGAGAATTGTAACATGCACGATTAGGAGGGACTTGCGACAGATTTGGAAGTACCAGGGCCGTCTTGCGGCCACTTTGGAGCCGCATTAGGCCAGTCTGGGGTGGTCATAAGTGTCTTCTAAGCGTGTCTTTGCGCAGTCTTGGGGTTCCCTGTGGGCGGCTCGGGAGGTGTTTTGGCAGCATCGCGCGTGGCTTCTTGCGGAAACAGGCACAGCGTTGTCAAAACACGTTACGTGTTTCCATTATTACGCGCTGGTGTCGCAGCGGGCAGCTCCCCCCGTGTTCAGTGCTAGGCCTGGTCCTGCCGCCCGCACCCACCTTACGGGCCCAGTATTTTGCTGGTGGCAGTCTGAAAACTAGAGTGCTCGTGGACTTGCCGCACCTTGTCAACCAGCCACCCACCTGCGTACCTCTATCGCACCGACGGCATCACTGCAGCACTTGCCTCCGCGTACTGGGCCCCGTCATCGCCCGTGAGTGCCCCGGCGTTGTGGCCTGGCTGCTGCCATGGTCCCCGCTGACGCGGTTGGCCGCGCCGGCACACTCGGGACGGAAGTTTTCCGCCTCTGAGTGGTTCCGCCTCCTTCCCCCCTCCGCGGCCGCTCTGCCCGTCCTCTTCATTATCCTGCACGCTGGCCGATTCGTTTTCCTGTGCCCCCGTTTAGCTTCATCGTTGGTGCAGCCATGCTGCCTCGCCGCCGACGGATAAGGCTTGAATTGTTGTAACGTCCCATGGGTATACTGGAAAGCCTTTTTGTTCACAGGTTCCTTGAAGCCTTTGGAGCGCCTTTTTTGGTACGTGGGGGTCTTCTTGAGGGCTATTGGAGCCGTTTTCGGACAGCCAAAATATGATATTGCCGACTTTGGCCGCATTGTTGGGCTGTCTTGGAAACCGCTTTCAGCAACCCGGTGGCGATGGACATCGCCACGGGGGTGTCGGGGAGCCGAGGAGAGTTCGGGAGGGGGGTGCATGCAGTCGGATGCTAACAAGGACGGTTTGAGAAGCACGAGCCCAGCCGGGCAGCCTTGGCACTAGACCGTTCCACTACGCGCCTGGGGGCACGGTGGCAGTATTCCCCGGCTTGGTTGATCGTGAAGCAGTGTGCGTTCAATGGTTCCCTTTCTGAGGTCTGGACGAAACTGCTTCTATCCTATGTGTCCCGCTCCCGATGGATTTTGCGAGGGCGCGTGGCCATTACTTTTGGGGGGCTCGACCACAAGCGCCCATTGTGGGGGAACACCGACAAGGTGCCGAATTGTCTCAGGCCCGCCACAGATGCACTGCACTGCGCATGCCAGACAGTTTGTTGGAGTCGTCCGACGAAGAGTGTCCAGGATACAGTAACAGTTGGAGCCGTCTGGGGGTCTGAGGTGGCCCAGCACTGGTTCCTGTCAGCAGGAAGGGCGGGCGGGCTCGAGTTTCTGAGTTCGGGTGGCTCGGTCTCTGGGGGCCTTGTTCGGGCCCCGTGACCGTGAGCACGGATTTGGGACCCCATGAGGGTCTGGGGATAGATTTTGACCATATCTGGTCATCCCCTTCTTCCAAGGTCCAAACCAGTTTGAGAGAACCCCGGCTGCCTCCAAGTCCGACGAAGAGTGTCCAGGATTCAGTCACTGGCCTTTCTTGCGAGCCCCTTCATTTTCATCGGAGCTTCCACCGTGAAAAGGTTCAACGCGCTGGGCAGCGGCATTGGTAGCCTCGAGCAGTCCACCGCGTTGAACGCGACGAATGGGGACGATAACAGCAGCCCTGAGACCAAACGGATGACCACACAGGCGGGCACGTTTGATGTTTTGCGGTTGCCCGATTGTAGATGTGGGTTGTTCTTCGAGGCACCCACATGTACAAAACCTTTTGAACAAAGTGATAGCCCAGCCAGCGTCGGCATCATGTCGCAACGCGAATGATTAGGTTTGGTTGTTGACTAGTTTTGATGTGGCTCGGCCATGGAAGATTCGACTCGTATGTTCCCCAGCACAGCGCTTGCACTTAGGGGTTATCAGTTGCGTTCTACATGATTGGATGGGCTTGCTGGATGTTTGCCCCGTCGCCGCCAGTGGGCGCTTCGTGGGCGCTTTGCGCGCTGGCTGGGTGTGCCAGATTGTTCGTCCTGTCACTGCCCGTGGGTGCATCTTGGGCGCCCTGTGCGTTGGTTGGCGTTTCTGCCTGTGTCTAGATCATCAGAATCGACCCCCATGCCGAGGCAAGACTTACGCGCCCACCGCTTCGCATTGTTTTCTTCTGCGCTCAGCACGATCGTTCACTAGAAATATCAGGCAGTAGCATGCGCAAGCGACCAGTATCGACCCCCCCCATCCCCCCTCACCCGGGCCCAATAATATACACGCTTGCACAGATATGATATGTCTGACCAACATGATCGTCGTCCCTCAGTTGTCAGCAACATCAGTCGAACAAGCATTATTTATCCAGCAAGATGCCTGATTCCTGAGCGCGCGCACTCGCTGAAACCATAACTGGACATCACTGAGGCGTAGCTGTTCTGCCATTTCGGCCAAGTGAGAGCACAAGGGCCGCACGAGCGCGCATGCCGAAAACATTCAACAATCACCCCGGACTCGCCAAATCTGTCGAAGTCGTTGCACAGTCATTGTTGCTCTAAGCGCCTCAACGAGTTCAAAGGCAATTGAATAGCAACTGTTTTGCAGTGGACAATATGTCGAAGATGATGCGCGCGCATTCGCCATCATCATCATCATCATCATCATCATCATCATCATCATCATCATCATCATCGGAGACAAAGCCATCATCATTGCCAGCATCATGTTTCTCATCGCCAGTATCAGCATAATCGTCATGACCATCACCAACGTAGTCATCATCATCACCATCATCGGCATCACCGTCGTCATCGTCGTCGTTGCCCTCGTCATCCTCGCCACCACCGTCATCAACATAATCTTCTTCTGCATCTGCATCATCATCATCATCGCCTCATCGCTGTTGTCACCGATTGTGCCATTACCATCGTCTCTCGCCCGCCCGAATCAGCAATCTGCATGAGCAAGGTCCGCGCGCCTTTACGCTTGTTGGCATTTGCCAGCAAGTTCCGATGGGTAATTGCACGCACGGCTTCTTGAGCTTTGCCTGCAAATTGCGGGTGGGTGTGTGGGATGTTTCCCGAACATGGAAATAAGTCACGCGGGGATGCCCACTGTTGGTTGCACACGGAGCTTTTTTCAAAAAGCATTAGACTCTACCCCACCCCACCCCGCCCACCGAAGTTGGCATAATCCGCCCGCCTCCGCGCATTGTTTTGGTCATGTTGATCTTGCACGATCGTTCCAAGTAATATTATTTTCGGCCAGCGCAGTATCGACATCCCCTCCAGCATCTTCAAAGCCTACAATGTTGTGAGTAGGTGTTGATCTACGAAGTGAGCTTTGCAACAACCACAGAAGGTGCTACCGTACGGCCCACTTGCTCGTGCACCCGGCGCGTACATGCCAAAATCGTTCAAAAGTTAGCCGTTCCCCAACTCTTTCGAAACATGGTGTTCAAGCGCTTGTGGTTTGACGTAAACGTGCCCGATCTCTGCGTGCGCTCAATTGCTGAAATCCTACGAAAAGAACCGCTGAATGGCCATTCTTTCAAAGTAGACCATGCGGGCCGCAAGCTCGCGGACGTCGACAAGATTCAACAATCATCACGCTCCCGCCAATTGCGCCAAATGATACACAATTCGGGCCACACGCGCGCATCTCCGCACAGGCACGTCGAAATCCATTCAACACCATTGGTTCTTCAAGTATCCTATCACAAGCGTCAAAAATCAGCTGACAACACACAAGTGTGTCAATGATCATTGTGAAGGCCTTACGGCCGGTGCCGCCGACCCAGAACGCACCCGGCGCGCACATGCCAAAATCGTTCAAATGCTAGCCGTTCCCCAACTCTTTCGAGACATGGTGTTCAAGCGCTTATGGTTTGACGTAAACGTGCCCGATCTCTGCGTGCGCTCAATTGCTGAAATCCTACGAAAAGAACCGCTGAACAATCATCACGCTCCCGCCAATTGCGCCAAATGATACACAATTCGGGCCACACGCGCGCATCTCCGCACAGGCACGTCGAAATCCATCCAACAACATTGGTTCTTCACGTATCCGAACACAGGCGTCAAAAATCAGCTGACAACACACAAGTGTGTCAATAATCATTGTGAAGGCCTTACGGCCAGTGCCGCCGACCCAGAACGCACCTGGCGCGCACATGCCAAAATCGTTCAAAAGCTAGCCGTTCCCCAACTCTTTCGAGACATGATGTTCAAGCGCTTGTGGTTTGACGTAAACGTGCCCGATCTCTGCGTGCGCTCAATTGCTGAAATCCTACGAAAAGAACCGCTGAATGGCCACTCTTTCAAAGTAGACCATGCGGGCCGCAAGCTCGCGGACGTCGACAAGATTCAACAATCATCACGCACCCGCCAATTGCGCCAAATGATACAATTCGGGCCACACGCGCGCATCTCCGCACAGGCACGTCGAAATCCGTCCAACAACATTGGTTCTTCAAGCATCCTAACAGAAGCGTCAAAAATCAGCTGACAACACACAAGTGTGTCAATAATCATTGTGAAGGCCTTACGGCCGGTGCCGCCGACCCAGAAGGACGACAACGACGACCACGACGACAACGACAACGACGAGTTGTCGACCCTTCCACAGGCTCAGAGCATGGGGCGGGTGGTGGAGGGAGGAGGAGGAGAAGGAGGAGGAGGAGGAGGAGGAGGAGGAGGCGGAGGGGGAGGGAGAGGGGGAGGGGGAGGGGGAGGGGGAGGAGGAGGGAGGAGGAGGAGGAGGAGGAGGAGGAGGAGGAGGAGGAGGAGGAGGAGGAGGAGGAGGTAGAGGAGGAGGAGGAGGAGGAGGAGATGCAGGGGGAGGAGGAAGAGGAGAAAAAGGAGGAAGTGAAAGAGGAGGAGGAGGAGGAGCAGGAGGAGGAGAAGGACTTCGGGGGTGGGCCCGGGCTGGGGCCGGGTCTGGGGCCAGAGCTGGGGCCCTGGCCTGGGCCAGGGCCGAGGCCGGGACCAGGGCCTGGGCTGAGGCCCAGCCTGGGGCCGGGGCCGGAGCCGGGGCCCAGGGCTTTTGCCCAGGCCGGGCACGGTGCCAGGGCCGGGGCTGGGACCAGGGCCGGTGCCGGGGCTGGGGCCAGGGCCGGAGCCAGGGCCGAGGTGGGGGGAGCCGAAGACCTTCCCCCCGTCCCCCCGTCCTCTTTCTCCACAAGGGAGACCGCCCGGGGTATGATCAGGACCACCGGGACTCATCCCCAGGACCCCTGGGCATCTGGGGTGACAACCCCCCCAGCACCCATTTGGGACCACCTCTTGGGAACCCCCCTTGGGACACCCCCCCCCCCAGGGACCCGCTCCCCCCTCGAGCGGGAAGGGACCAAAGGGAAAGAGTTCTGTTCGATGTCGTAGGGGTTGGAGTGTTGGTCGGGAGCTCCACGTACCCTCTCGCTCCAGTTGTTGGTTAGGAGCCCCCGGGAAGGAGGAGGATAGCGACGGCGACGACAGCGACGACGACAACGAACGACGAACGGAAAAGCGTCTCTCACACGCCGATAAGATCGGCGGATTCACTGCGTGGAACTCACCATATGTCATATGTGCAAATATTTGCATGGGCCTTTCCGTCGTGAGTGTCGAGGCGCAAAGGACTTCGAACATACACGAGCTTGAGTATGTTGATAGGCTGGGAGTGAGTCTGATTGTGAATGAGTTGGAGTGTGAATGAATCTCAGTAGTACGAGTGAGTCTATGCGCATGAGCTTGGGGCATCCTGGGGCCTCCTGGGGCTTCCTGGAGCCTCTTGGGGCCTCCTGGGACCTCTTGGGGATTCCTGTGGCCTCCTGAGGCCTTCTGGGGCCTCGTGTGGCTTCCTGGTGCCTCCTGGAGCCTGCGGGAGCCTCCTGGGCCCTACTGGGGGGGGACCTCGTGCCCCAGGAGAGGCCCAATCTACAGACGCATACGTAAAACATTTAGAACTGGAGCCACAGGAGCGGGGCAATATATTGGAACACGCGTACAACACCAAGGATTCCTGCCCCAGGGAGGCCCAATCTATAGAAACAGACGTGAAACGTTTAGGAATGGACACGCAGAAGAAGGACCATATACAGAAGCATACGTAAAACACAAAGGATTCGTGCCCCAGGAGAGGCCCAATCTATAGGAACATATGTAAAACACCAGGGAGGCCTCCTGTGGGGCCTCCTGGGGCCTGCTGGTGCTTCCTGGGGGCTCCTGGAGCCTCTTGGACCTCCTGGAGCCCCCTGTGGCCTCCTGGTGCCTCCTGTGGCCTCGTGTGGCCTCCTGGATCATACTGCAGCTTCCTGAGGCCTCCTGGAGCTTCCTGGGGCCTCCTGGGGCCTCTTGGGGCCTCCTGTGGACTCTTAGGGCTTCCTGTAGCATCCTGAGGACTCCTGAGGCTTCCTGGGACTTCCTGGAGCCTGCTGGAGCCTCCTGTGGCCTCCTGGCGAGGATCGGTGCCCACGAGTCTGGCCATTAAAACAAGCAAACCGCTCGAGACATTTTCGCAAACTGGGCCCCCAGGGGTGCGAAAACCAGCGCCTCGCCCGAGACATCCTCAGAATCTGCTCCGAAAGCGGAGAATGATGAGCATGTACGCAGGCCCCGCAATTTGGGCGCGAACGGAGGAGTGCAGTACCTTTTTGGCGGCCCCCCTTTGGGGGAGAAAGCCAGCGCCTCGCCCGAGGCATCCTCAGAATCTGCTCCGCCATCATCATCATCATCATCATCATCATCATCATCATCATCATCATCATCATCATCATCATCATTATCATCATCATCATCATCATCATCATCATCATCATCATCAGCAGCAGCAGCAGCAGTAGCAGCAGCATCATCATCATCAGCAGCATCAGCATCAGCATCATCATCATCATCATCAGCAGCAGTAGCAGCAGCAGCATCGGCATCATCGTCATCATTTGCAGTAGCATCAGCATCATCATCATCATCATCATCATCATCATCATCATCATCATCATCATCATCATCATCATTATCATTATCATTATCATTAGCATTTTCATTATCAAAACCACCACCGCCACCATAACCACCAGCAGCAGCAGCAGCAGCAGCAGCGTCCTCATCACCACCAGCATCATAATCAGAATCGTCATCATCATCATCATCATCATCATCATCATCATCATCATCATCATCATCATCATCATAGTCATCACCGCCATTGTTTGCATAATCCTTGTCGCCATCAACATCAACAACAACACAACCATCCTGTTCATCAGCAGTACCACCTGCATCATCATCATCATCATCATCATCATCATCAGCATCATCATCATCATCATCATCATCATCATCATCATCATCATCATCATCATCATCATCATCATCATCGGCAGCAGCATCATCATCATAAGCTGAGCAGCGACCCTGAGTGTGACCTTCAGGAGGAGGGAGAGGGAGGTGAGTGAGGGAGGAGTCGGCGCGGTCGCAGAAAGAAACGTCCTAGCCAGCTGGGGACCTCGGGAAACTGAAACCAGCGCCTCGCCTGAGACATCCTCGGAATTTGCCCTGAACGCAAAGAAGCCTAGTCACCAAAACAGGCAAACCACTTCAGACAGCATAATCTGCCCCCCCCCTTGTGGAGGTCGAAACCTTCGCCTCGCCCGAGACATCCTAGCAAACTGCGCCGAAAACAAAAGATGTTGGGCACGCAAACAGACAAACCACTGGAGACATCCCCACGATCTGGCCCCGAGCGGGCCCGTGCGATACCCCCATGGCGCCCTCTATTGGGAAGACCGAAACCAGCGCCTCGCCTGAAACATCCTCGCAAACGGCTCCAAAAACAGCAGGTGTTGAGCATGCATGCAGGCAAACCGTCTGAGACATCCCCACAAGCTGGGCGCGAGCGGGCCCGTGCAATACCACCTGGCGCCCTTCCCCCCCCCCCCCCCCCCTTCCCGCCCCCCCCCCCCCCCCATGGGGAGGCTGAAACCAGCGCCTGGTTTGAGACATCCTCGCAAACTGCTCCGAAGACAGCGGATGCTGAGCATGCAAACGTGCAAACCGCCCAAGACATCCCCACCTTCTGGGCGCGAACGGGCCCGCGCGACGCCCCCTTGGCGCCCCCCCACCCACCCACCCCTTGGGGAGGCCGAAGCCGGCGCCTTGCTTGAGACATCCTCGCAGACTGCTCCGGGAGCAGCGGGTGTTGAGCGTGCAGGCAGGCAAACCGCGCGAGACGTCCCCACACTTTGGGCGCGAACGGGCCAGTGCAATGACCTTCGGCGCCCCCGCCCCCCAGAGGATGTTGAAACTGGCGCCTCGCCTGCGGAAACTGCTCCGAGTGCAGAGGATGCTGGGCATGAAAGTAGGCAAACCGCGCGAGGCATCCCAACCATCTGAGCGCGAGCGGGTCCGTGCAATACGCCCTGGCACCCCCCGCTGGAAAGGCTGAAACCAGCGCCTCGCCTGAGACATCCTCGCAAATCCGAGCGCAAGTCCGTGTAAGCTGAGAGCGAGCCTGAGGCTCCTGGTGAAAGCTTTGTAATTATGGTAGTGGGTGCGCCTACCTATAAGTGAATATGAGAATGAGTCAGTCTACATGTAAGTCAAACGAAGCATGAATGAGCTGAGTATGACTAACCTTAGGTATGAAAAGTGATGCGAATGAGTCTGAGCTGGAGAAAGCCACTCGGAGTGCGAGTGGGTCTGTTGATGGGTGATCCCGAGCATGGGAGCGAGCGTATTTGAGTATGAGTGGGTCTGAAGATGAGTGGGTCTAGATGTGAGCGAGTCAGAAAATCATGACCTGAGGGTGGGAGGTTTGGTAATTGCGTTCGTTCCGCGCGATTTGAAATATTTTCCATTGCGTATAACTCCCCATGTGTGCATAGATTTGCACAGACATGTCCGCTGTGATTGTCTAGGGTCACGCGTGTTTTAATACCAGCGGGCTTGAGGTATAAACGGGTGTTCTTATGGTTGGGTGTGAGTGTCAGTTAGTCTGGGTTTGAAAGAGGCTGAGTGCGAGTGGGTCTGAGAATGAGTAAGTCAGAGTATGAGTGAGTCTGAGTGAGAGTGAGTCTGAGTGCTGGCAAGTGTGGGTGTGAGCGGGTCTGAGTAAAAGTACGATGAGTACGAGCCTGAGTCTGCATGGGTCTGAGTACGGGTGGGTCTGGCTACGGGTGACTCTGAGGGTGGGTGGGTCTGCGCGTGAGTGATGCTGAGTGTGGGTAAGTCGATTGTGAGTGAGTATGAGTACGAGTATGGTGAATATGGACATGAGCCTGAGCGGGTCTGGGTACGAGCGATTCTGATTACGAATGGGTATGAGGGTGGGTGGGTCCAAGTGTGAGTGAATATGTGTGTGTGCGTAAGTCTGAGTGTGAGTGAGTGTGATCATGAGTATGATGAGTACGAGTCTTAGTATGAATGAGTCTGGGCACGAGCAAGTTTGACCATGACTGAGTCTGAGGTATCCTCGCAGTCCGGGCCCCTGGGGGTGTTGGAACCAGTGCCTCACCCGAGACATCTTCAGAGTCTGCTCTGAACGCGGACGACTTTGGCCACCAAAGCAGGCACACCGCCCGAGACATCCTCGCAATCTGGGCACCCTGGGGTGTGAAAACCGGCGCCTCGCCAGAGAGATCCTCAACCTTTGCTCCGAAAGCAGAGGATGTTGGGGCCCAAAACAGGCGAACAGTTCGAGACGTCCCCCCAATTTGGCCGCGAACGGAGGAGTGAGATATCACCGTGGCGGCTCCATTTCTGAGCGTGCTGAAACCAGCGCTTCGCCAGAGACATCCTCAGAACTTGCTTTGAACGCAGGCGGATCTAGCCACCAAAACAGGCACACCTCCCGAGACATCCTCGCACGCAATCTGGGCCCCTTGGGGTGCGAAAACCAGCGCCTCGTCCGAGACATCCGGAAAATCTGCTCCGACAGCGGAGGATGTTGGGGACACAAAGAGGCAGGCTGGTCGAGGCATCCCCGCAATCTGAGCGCGAACGGAGGAGTGAGATACCCTTTGGCGCCCCCTTGGGGGTGCGAAAACCAGCGCCTCGCCTGAGACATCATCAGAATCTGCTCCGAAAGCGGAGGGTGTCGCGGGCACAAACTGGCAAACCGCTAGCCCTTTTCGGGTGTGCTGACACCAGCGCCTCGCCCGAGATATCCTCACAAGCTGCTCCACCGTCATCAGCATCATCAGCAGCAGCAGCATCATCAGCAGCAGCGGCATTGCATCAACATGAAAAATTGCAACAATTAGCTTGGCGAAGGACCCAACCATATGCAGTTGTGAATACCGCAAATATGAATATCGGGCGGGGGACGCATGCGAACACCCCCACTGGGGCTTCGGTGGAGCTCCCTATGTGGCCTCGAAACGCTGCTCCCTGTGGGGCCACGAAACGCTGTCCTGGGTGGAGGGGACGCATGCGAACACACCCACTTGGGCCGAGCTCCCTATGGGGTCACGAACCGTTGACCTGGGGTGGGGGGACGCATGCGAACACACCCACGGGGGCCTTCGGTGGAGCTCCCACTGGAGCCACGAAACGCTGCCCTGGGTGGGGGGGACGCATGCGAACACCTTCACGGGGGCCTTCGGTGGAGCTTCCTATGGGGCCACGAAACGTTGTCTTGGGTGGGGGGGACGCATGCGAACACCCCCACGGGGGCCTTCGGTGGAGCTCCCCATGGGGCCACGAAACGCTGTCCTGGGCGGGGGGGACGCATGCGAACACCCCCACGGGGGCCTTCGGTGGAGCTCCCTGTGGGGCCACGAAACGCTGTCCTCGGCGGGGGATGCGCATGCGAACACCCCCAATGAGGCCTTCGGTGGAGCTCCCTATGGGGCCACGAAACGCTGCCCTGGGTGGGGGGACGCATGCGAACACCCCCACGGAGGCTTCGGTGGAGCTCCCTGTGGGGCCACGAAACGCTGTCCTGGGTGAGGGGGCGCATGCGAACACCCCCACGGTGGCCTTCGGTGGAGCTCCCTATGGGGCCACGAAACGCTGTCCTGGGTGGAGGGGACGCATGCGAACACACCCACCTGGGCCTCCGGTGGAGCTTCCTATGGGGCCATGAAACGTTGACCTGGGTAGCTGGGGACGCATGCGAACACCCCCACGGGGGCCTTCGGTGGAGCTCCCCATGGAGCCACGAAACGCTGCCCTGGGTGGGGGGGGGACGCATGCGAACACCCCCACGGGGGCCTTCGGTGGAGCTCCCTATGGGGCAACGAAACGCTGCCCTGGGTGGGGGGGGAACGCATGCGAACACCGCCACTGGGGCCTTAGGTGGGGCTCCCTGTGGGGCCACGAAACGCCGTCCTGGGTGGGGAGGACGCATGGTGTGTGATGATGGTGATGATGATGGTGATGGATGGTGATGATGGTGACGCTGGTGTGGGGAGAGGGAGGGGATGATGATGGTGATGGGAGGGGAGGAGAGGGAGGAGGTGGAGAGGAGGAGGAGGAGGTGGAACGCGGGGCGCTGTCTCTTCAAAGCGAGGACCCAACACCACAGGATGGTTGGGAAAAACAATATCATAATCATCAGCATCATCAAAAATCATCATCATCATCATCATCATCATCATCATCATCATCATCATCATCATCATCATCATCATCATCATCATCATCATCATCCACATCACCATCACCATCACCATCACCATCACCATCACCATCACCATCACCATCACCATCACCATCATCATATTAGTCATGCGAATAATCAGCAACAGCATCATCATCGTCACCATCACCAACATCATCATCGGAAGTATCTACCACAAGTAACAGCATCCACTATCATCATCGTCATCAGCAGCATCATCCTCATCAGCATCATCACCACCATCAGTACCATCATCATCATCATAGCCCGGGTACTGACCCAGAGTGTGCGCTTGATTCTGAGTAATTCTGAGTGAGGAAGAGGAGGAGGTGGAGGATTTGTGAGGGCTTCCCTCTTGGCGCGGTTAAATTGATAACAAGAGCCACATCCTTTGGAGACGGGGAACATAAAGAATCCCATCCTTAGGACATGTAGAGAAATACTGCATGAAATTCGGAACCCCCGCGCGCGCATTCTCTCATCATCCTCGCCAGCACCATGGTCATCATCATCATCGCCAGCGTCATCATTACCATCGTCATCATTATCATCATCATCATCATCATCATCATCATCATCATCATCATCATCATCATCCTCATCATCCTCATCGTCATCATCGTCCCCACCGTCATCATCACCCTAGTCATGTTCATTGTCAACGTCGTTGTCGTCGCCACCGTCGTCAGCGCCACCATCCTCATCATCATCGTCATCCGCACGCCCGTATCATGGATCCGCACGAGAAGAGCCCTCGCGTCATTACGCCAGTGGAGTTTCGCCACAGTGCTGCAAGTTGGTGGGTAGGGTATGTGTTCGAGTGTTGGAGTTCACGATTGCACTGCATATGTCGCACCATAAATGAAATCCCGAGCACTCACGCATCCCATCTACTGAGCCACACAGACTGTACCACATAGCTTGCACCACCGTGCATACAGGCCAGAGTGTGCGACATGTAGATTGCACAGAAGGGCTTGAACAATATTGATTCGAACACATAGCTTGCAACGCATCGCACGCACCACATAGATGGCACCGCATGTCTTACACCTCAAGCGTGCAAGAGCTCACTGTTTGGGGCCTCCGATGGAAAACATACTCGTGCATTCCATTATCAGCGCCGCGATTCGTGCACGCGCCCGTCAATCGCGTCGGTCTTTCTCTGTGCCCTGTTTTGAGCGTTTTGTCGGACACCTGGCAAGCCAGACAAGTGCAGGCAAATGTGTTCTTGCCACGCGATGAGTACTTGACAGGGTGTGTCCGCAATGAAGTTTGGGCGAGGGCAGTTGTCTTCCGGCAGTCGTGATACGGCACGCGTGCTTCTGGATTCAGCGAAGATCGTCAGTCGAAGTCACCATAGTCTTCGTAGGTCGTTCGAGCATGCGTGCGGTGGATATGGCGGGATATTGAAATGATTGGGCAGGTTTTTGATTCCTAAGGAACAGAAGTACAGTCGTAAGTGTGCGCATGATTGCATAATAATAGTCCTTGTTGTCTGTTGGCTCTTCCTGTCGCCTTCGTTATCCTCCCTAGCAAGTTCCTTTCTCATGATATGAAGTTGCTGCGATAGCAGGGATGATGCGGAAAGGCGGCCCAGCAAAACGCATCCCGAGGCAACTATCATAAGATGGACGTTGTTGATCCAAGCCATTATTAAAATCGTCATTTTCGCCCTGCTCGTGGACGGCGCGTGGCTGGTCTACGATGCGTCCCACACTCCAGAAGGATAGCGCGCGTTGGGTTCGATGGAGCATAGGGCTTCCAGCGGAAGGGTCTCGGACAAGCGACTCTGAAAACACGTTAAGACTGCATTATTGACTATCAGGGATATGTCAGATAACACATCAGATCATCATCTCTGCAGTTGGTGAATGAAGGTGTGTGATTTGCTGCCAGTGCGACGCTTGAAAATCGGTGAGCTACGAAATGTGTGAAGCGCTTCGTGCTTTCAAAGCAAGATCTGTCAGTCTCGCGTGAAGACATCGCCAAGATGAATATGAGGTAGCTTGCGCTGGGCATCGTATGGAAGGGAGAGGAGGAGCAGGATGAGTGGGAGAAGGGGAACGTTGGAGAGCAAACATCTGAAGTAGGCTACAAGTATTCCCCTGCGGGCCCTGAACGAGCCGAAATGGGCCCGACCTTGCAACAGTGTGATCGACTGAACCCATGAATTGGCAGTCCCCCTTCCCGGCGCTCTCGCGTTATCTGCCCAACAGGCGCGACGTCGCTCACGTTTCTGCAAGTTCAGTTCAGGAAACAGTGATGGGCGTGATCAGTTTTGAACACAACGGCACCTCAGAATGCAACGCCGCCGCATTGGCTGCATTCTTTCCACTGGCTATCTTGACTTTCATCCTGAGCTTTGCGAACACCTTCGCGTACACGTGTGCATCGACGTCTAGCTGATCGTGAATAGTGGTACATAGTTGGTCTCCTCTCCTTCCTGTGGTACGAGTGAGCTGCAGGCCGCGCCGCTACCGAAGGGGAACTCCAAGACTCAGTAGGACTGCATCCATGCTTCTCGCGGAATTGTAAAGGCTTGCAGACGGTTTTTCTCACAGGGCGGTGACCTCCCTCCAGATGAAAGCCACGGGGAGGGCGCGCCCTCGGCAGACGTGCGCATGACGCCGAGGAACCTTCGAGCTACAATCAAGACGTTGAAACAAGGACCACGTTGGTGTTCAGGCGCGGATACGACGGAAGGAGGAGGAGGAGGAGGAGGAGGAGGAGGTCCTTTTCGAGCTTTCGGTCCGTTTCTGTAGATCCAGATCGGGGAACCAGGGGCTCCGCCGGGCACCTGTCGGGGCCGTGGCCAGTGACCCGATCCCGAATGCCAGGGGCGCTCCCGGGAGGGCGCCGCGGACATGCCGCTTTTTCAGGTCTGGGGCCAGGTATTGTGTGAACATTCGCTTCGGGGCGACTGGACAGCGCGGACACTTTCGACCGCGGTTGGTCCGCGGGTCGAGAGCGCACCTCTTCCGGTCGAAGCTAAGCGGGCCGCGCGAAGCTTGCGGACAGCGCGGACAATTTGGGCAGAGTTTCGAGCACAGGGGTGGGAGTCTTGGCATTGTTGCTCAATCCTCGGATGGCCAGCCATCATTCGCGCTGGCAGCATGGCGCGCGCAGCTCCGCGAGACAAGCCCTATGGCTTCTGCTTGTCGCAAAGACGACAGCTCAGAGAGAAGTTGGGCACACAGAGCTGGAGAGCACTAGGGCGTTGAAGGAAAAGGCGCTTGAAGCATTCTGTCTCCCTCTCACTCGCTCTCTCTATCTCTCCGTTTCTCTCTTTCACTCTCTCTCTCTCTCTCGGTGTGTCTCTCTCTCTCTCTCTCCGTTTCTCTCACTCTCTCTCTCTCTCTCTCGGTGTGTCTCTCTCTCTCTCTCTCCCCCTTTCCCTCTCTAGTCTCGGCCCGAGCTCCGGCAGCAACGGAGCGCGACCAGGACACGAAGCCTTCCGCGCGCTCCAGCCTGGTGAGAACCGCAACCGGGGCTTTTACCCCGGGACCGATTCGTGACGCCTTCACCTTCTTCGGGAGCGGAAAAAAGGGGGGTGATGACTAGGGGGGGGTGGATTTCATGGCGCGGGCCATGATTTTTCCTCAGATTTCATGGCGCCTCTTCTTATTTTATTACGTCCCAGGTCCCCCCGCGGGGCCGCGCAGATGCCGCCGGTCATGATTTGCACCCCCCCCCTCTTGGACACCCCCCTCTTGGCCGCTCCCGACTTCTGTGCCCCCCGCCGCAGCGGCCTGCGCCGCCGCCCCGGTGTTCGTCGCACCGGACGCGGCGACCCCGTCACGGCTGTCCCTCCCCAGCTGCGAGGCGCACAAGACACCCGAGGGAGGCAACCAGCTTACATGCGGCACGGCCACCTCCACGACAGCCACGTCCACAGATGCAGATTGCTCATCGCTGTGATTGCGCCCTCTGGGTTCCCATCCTGGATGGGCATACCCTTCCTGCCCCACCTCACGCCCCTCCCAGTCCTTGGAGCGCCCTTCAAGATCTCCGAGACGACCTACGTCGTCACCCGGGTGAACTGCACGCGCTACGTGCTCATGTTCATCCACTAGGCCGCCAAGCCGCTACAGCGGCCAGCCGGACCCCGAACATCAGCAGCAGCAAGCCGTTGCTCCTGATATTCCGCGCATTGCCGCCCTTCCACAGCACCCTCGGCTACGTCAACACGGCCGCCTTCGGCACCCACGATGGCATCGGCAAGCTCTGCGCGCTTAGCCGCGACCCCCGTGAACCTCGGCAGCCTGTTTTGCTTTGCCGGCAAAGCCTCGCTCTCCGCGGTCTTCCAAGCCCTGGGCCTCGTCTCTCGGGTTCCAAGGCTTCCCCTTGGCCGCCGCGCCACTTCGGTGGCCAGCCAGACCCTCCTGCAGGCCCTGCGATCACAGTCCAGGGCGAGCAACACACACACACACACACACACACACCCTCAGGCCGTGCGCTCACGGCCCTCAGACTGCCCTCCCGCCGTGCGCTCGCAGGCCATGGCTCGGGGTCAGCGCGCACCACCCTCACCGATACCCCACCGACCACGATCCACGCACTCAATGCGCGCGCTACCCCGGCCACAACACCGCCGTCGTCGCTCACATCCGCGCCGCAAGCCGCCGCCTGGCCACCCGGGCCCCGCCTCCCGCGGCGGACGCGGGGCACGCGCACCAAGACACGCCAAGCACCGCCCTGCGGGCCCCCCTGGGCGACCCTGTCCCCACGACCGCTGCCGACCCGAACTCCGAGGTTCAAGTAGACACGGAGGCCATTGTCCAGGGCCAGGAGTGCAGCCCAATAAACGGTTTCCGCGGCGTCGTCCGAGGCCGCTCCGGCGACGCAAGCCAACATTGGATCGCCACGCTTACCAACGGGTGCACCGCCCACTTGCTCCTCACCTGTCTGATCGTCGCCGACCCAGCGCCAAGCCCAGAGCTTCCGTCCCTCGGCACGCGCACTGCCCCCGAAGCCTCCGCCCAGGGGACCTCCCTCACCTCCTCCCCCCCGCCGTTTTCGCGCGCGCCGCGGCGGAGGAGGCGAGTCGAGGAGAGAGGAGGCGGGGACGACAATCACGACCACCACGCCAACCATGCGCCCCGCGGCCACGCCGCTGGCGCACCGATCACAGTCGCACGTCCACCCGATGGGGCCATAGGCGACTATACCTCCGAATACCAATCGGGCGTTGAGTTGAACAGCCCGCGTGCTGAACGAGAACGTTACTTGAGAACCGGCCTTTTTTGTAAATCACGTTGGACACGTTTGGCACCAACTCGTGACCACTCTCAGTGCCATCGACGTCCGAGTTTCGAAAGACCTTCGCACTACCACACATTACGTCGTCCACACGCGTGCCAACTGCTCCGCATGCCTCTTGCGGACCCCGCCCAGGGCGTGGCCAGGGAGGCGGCGCTCGCATGCCCGCCTGATCAGGCTCCCTGGGAGCGGCGCCGCTGAGCGCAGCGCAGGCACCGCGCCCCCGTGCCCTCCCCTCACCTCCTCCCTCACCCCCCCCCGGGCGGTCCTCCGACCCCAGTCGGCGGCAGAGGAAGAGGAGGAGGAGGCAGGAGCAGAAGGACATCGACGACGACGACGGCGACAGGTGGACGCGCAGCTCCCAGACGGTCTCGGCCGACCCCGTCGCCGCTGGACCGACCCCAAAGCGCCGCCGTCCGCCGTCACTGGGCCACCAGCACCCCCGAGGCCACGGGTAGCCAGCGACAGCCCTACCGAACCTCGTCCAGCTTTCGCGCTTGCCTCTCCTGCGCGCTGGCCACGTACTTGGTTCACTCCCTGTCTTACCACGCCCTCCAGCTTGACTTGCGTCTCCGTCGGCCAGGAGGGGTCACCCTCCGCCAGGCCGACCTGCACATGACAGCCCATCCATGCATCGAGCTCCGATCACACGGTCTGCGGCTCCCCACTCGCAGTACGCGCCTGACTATCGCCTACAGCTCGTTCGCCCTCACTTTCTGCCTGGACGAGGCCCTCGGCCTCCCACACGGCGAGGTGACAGCCCTGGTCAAGCGTGCCTTCACCAAGCGTCTTCTCACCGACTTTCACTTCCTCATACGGGTCGTAACCTGGTCGGGCGCTTTCGAAGCACGACAGGGCTACGCCATTGATCTTGACGTTTTCTGACGGCCCCGCGGCATTGGGCGCGCCGCTTCCTTGCCTCACAAGGGCGCTGTCCCCCCCTGTGTGAGCCGCGCCCGCAGCTGGTGTGGTGCCGTCGCCTGGCGCACTCCCGTTGCGGCCACGCTTCTGCTACTGTTTCGTCACGGCAGGGGCGCCGCTCGTTGGCGCATCCGTTTCTTCCACGTCTCTGACGGCCCCGCTGCATCGGGCGCGCCGCTTGCTTGCCTCACCAGGGCACTACCCTCCTGCGTGAGCCTCGCCCACAGCTGTAGCGGTGCTGACGCCTGTCGCACCCTCCGCTGATGAGGCCGCGCTGCAGCTGCTGCAGCTTTACAACGGGGGTGCCGCTCACAGGCGCACTCTAACGCTGACAGCTACCAACACGCATCGCCATGAGTGTTTCACTGCGCTCTCTTGTACATTAGTCGTCTGACGGTGCGCCCTGAACCGTCCACTGTAAAGTCGGAGGTTGGGGGTGAGATCGCAGTGGAACGGGGACCTGCAACCGGGAAATCGTTTCGTTTCGTTCGTGTCGTGCGTGCGGGCGAGGCGAAGCTGCATGGGCGCGCGAGAGGACTGAACCCGCCCGTCCGGCGGTGGCCCGCGGTGTCCCGTGGTGTCCCGTTGAATGAGATCGATAGTGAGACTGATAGTTAGATCGATAGTGAGATTGATGTGGTGTCCCGTGGTGTCCTAGGGTATCCCGTTGAGTGAGATCGATAGTGAAGCCGATACTGAGATCGAGAGGTGTCCCGCGGTGTCCCGTGGTGTCCCGTGGTGGCCCGTGGCGTCCCGTGGTGTCCCGTTGAGTGAGACCAATAGTGAGATCGATAGTGAGATCGACAAGTGTCCCGTAGTGTCCCGTGGTGTCCCATGGTGTCCCGTGGTGTCCCGTTGAGAGAGATCGATAGTGAGATCGATTGAGTCAGATGTTGGTTCCCCCACCCCTCGCCCCCCCCCACCACCACACAACCTCCTTCTCACCCGAAGGGTGGTCGTATAGGTATGTCATTTTGCGCTGCATGTCCTTCTTTGTGCCATGCATGCGGGCCTCCACCACGGCCGTAGGCCCCACTTCTTGCTAGCCCGATTGCCCGCGCGGCCACGCGTCTTCGGGGCCTGGCTACGGCGGCGGGGGATGCTCCGTCGTTCGCAAGCCGCTCAGCGGTCAAGTCCTATTCCCCCAGCCGCCAACCAGGGCTTCGCCGACCTGGGCCCTTTTTCCCACGCGGGGGGCAGAAAAATGTGGCGTATCGCCTGCTCACCACCCCGTCTTTTACCTCAGTCGCTTAGCGCCGGAGTGTGGTTGTTACAACACTCTTCGTACCCCATGGTGCGCACCACCGCCAAGAGTGCGATGGCGGCCTCAGCAACCGCAGTAACCGGCTTTCGACGGGACTCCCGTTAACTTGTCCGATCTCTCTCTGTCTTTATCTCTGTTTGTTTCTTGTTGCCTCTCTCTCTCGTTCTCTCTCTCTCTCTCTTTCTCTCTCTCTGTCTCTATACATATAAATATACAATAAATATACCTATACCTATACATATACATAGTTACGAGTGTGTGTGTGCTTCTCTCTCTCTCCCCCTCTCTCTCTTGTTAACGCTGTTGCTTTCTCTCTATATATTTCTCTCTGTCTCTTTTGTTTTCTCTCTCGCTCTCTCTGCCTATCTCTCTCTGTCTCTCTCTCTCAATCCCTACTGCCACCAGTCATTCCCACTGCATCACCCCGCCCTTCATTTATCGCCTCATCTTCTCAAGATCGACCCCCTGGACCTCTCTCGGGATGCCTTATGACCAGGATTTCGAGGCGGATGCTGCCGTGGCGACAAGGGTGGCCGAGAAGGGTCCATACATATATAAACATGAGAACAAACAGAACAACAAAAAACATCAAAGCAAAAAAACAGGCCCCCTAATCGTCCTCTCCCTCCCATCAGGAGGACGGGCAAACATGAGGGCATGTGGAGGATAGCTTGAGAGGGCCGTAAGCACTCCTTCTCACCACACCGAGATGCTTGGGTCTGGTATTCTTCCCTTCTGGAGTTGCCCCCCCATTTTGCATGAAGCGAGATTGACAGGGAGGGGATCGAATCCAGATGGCGAGGCTTGCGGAGCGACAGGAAGACATGGCACCATGGTGAGGACACTGGCCAAGAACAGGGGGGCGGGCAAAGAACATATGGAAGGAGCTGCGTCAGCACCTTGGCGCTGGATTCATATGTGCTTAGTCTGTTTCTGCCGGGGCACCTCTACCTTTCGTGGCACTGTCCCAGCTTGTGCGCGCGAGCGTGCACCCGAGAGGCAGGCCGTTGCAGATTGTGCTTCCTCCAAGCCGTACGATGCCTCCTGGTCTTATCGTCCTTCTCCCTCTCGCAGTGGACGAGCAGGGGCTGGACATGGGAGGACGAGATGTGCTGCACGCGGCCGGTTCCGGCCCCGCCGCCGGGCACCTGTCCCCGATGCATGGCGGCCTCCCGCGCTGGCCGGTGCCAGGAGAACCAGCTCCGCACGGCGGGCTCGTCAACCCCCCCGTGTACCGACACCCATGGCTTGCAAGGCAGCCGGCGAGGCTGGCAGACGGTGTCAACCATGGCAAGGGCACGCCAGGCTTTGGCGTCCGTCACGCGGCACGTTTTTGTTGCACGCATGCAGCAATGTGATCTGCAGTTTGTAGATTGCTGCCAACGCACCTTTGACGTGCATGGCGCTCTCTCTCTCCCTCTCTCTCTCTTACCGACCCCCTTCTCTCTCCCAGAGCTCGCGTCGGATAGGCAAGGCGAAGACAGGAGCCCGAGTTCTGCACCGCATTTTAGGCCGTCAAGAGTTGGGAAATTGCTTCCAGAGGCCGAAACCATCGAACCAGTTTCTCATCTTGAGCCGTCTTTTCACAGTCCCGGGCCTGGGAAGCGGCCTCCAGAGGCCGAAGCCATCGAATTGTTGTCTGAGTCTGCGGGCGCCAAGTGGTCCAAGACAGTCAGACGCCAGTCAACAAGCGGTGGGATGCACTGGGAGCGGATTGAGGCACGAAGGTGAAAGGGGACAGAGCGTTAGGGAGGACGAGGGAGGAGCCCGCTCAAAAGCCAAAGAAACACTGGACGTCGCAATGTTTCTGCGATTCTCAGATCTGAAGTTCTCTCTACGCAGGCCTCTGATGAGTTGACTCGGTCAAAGCGACATGGGTTTTGCGTCCCATATTGTTTTTCTTTGACGCTCCCGTGGCCGGGCAATTGCCCCCAGAGGCCGAAAACGTCGAATGATGGGAGGGCACGAGTTTTCTACGAGGCCCGCACCTGAAGCGGGGAGGACCGACCTTCGGCGGCGAGCGATGGGAGGGGGGGGGGGAAGTGAAGAAGCGAGAAGGCCGTCTCAGAAGCCGTCGGGGCTCCTCAGAAGCCCCCAGGCCTTCCGAGAAGCCTTCCGCGTCTTCGAGGAGGGATTTTCTGGCATTCCTCCAGAGGGCCGGAGGGCTCCCGAGCCTTCTGAGCAGGCCCGCCCCCCAGCCCACTGCCCCTCCGGCGCGCCGCCCAGACATGGGGGCGGAGAGCGTGGGGACGAGGACCGACGGCAACCCTCCTCCTACTTCTCCTCCTCCGTCCTCCTCCTCCTCCTCCGTCCTCCTCCTCCTCCTCCTCCTCCTCCGTCCTCCTCCTCCTCCGTCCTCCTCCTCCGTCCTCCTCCTCAGTCCTCCTCCTCCTCCTCCGTCCTCCGTGGCACAAGGGTTCCCTGGCTGTGTCGCCGCGGGCCGTGTCCGCTGGGAACGAGCGCCTCCCGCACGGTAGGGAGCCCCTGCCGGTCTGGGACACCACGTGCTTCGGGGCATCGCCCGCGCAGTTTCTGTCCAACTCTCGAGCGTGCCAATGCGGGCCGTCGTCTCTCTTTCTCTCTCTCTCTCTCTCTCTCTCTCTCTCTCTCCCTCCCTCCCTCTCTCTCTCTCTCTCTCTCTCTCTCTCTCTCTCTCTATATATATATATATATATATATCTGTCTCCCTCTCGCTCCCAATACGTGTACCGTGGAACTCTGGACCACGACTGGCCCTTCGTCCCGGATCAGTTCTGTCGACGGTCACGGAGATCCAGTAATTTCCTTCAGACGTCAGGCGCTACAAAGGAAACCATCTTGGTTTTGGCAAGACGCTGGACGTGTAAGCCCGTCTTTCTGTCTCTTTCTCTCTCTCTCTCTCTCTCTTTCTCTCTCTCTTCCTCTGCCACCCACGGTGCGAGCACCAGAACCGACGACGCAGCTATTGATGCCAGCTCTCTCTCTCTCTCTCTCTCTTTTTTTTTTCTCTCTCTCTCTCTCTCTCTCTCTCTCTCTCTCTCTCTCTCTCTATATATATATATATATATACACACACACCTCTATTTCTCTCTCTCTCTCTCTCTCCCTCCCCTATCGCCTCAGACGCCGCAGTTTCTTCGCCACACGGCCGCCTTCGGGAATCTCGACCGCTTCCCCATGGTTGGCCTCTCATCCCGAGTCGTTTTCTGATGGTCCCTCTGGGCCAGGTGAGACGGCCCCACGGGAGCGAAAGCGTCCCAAAATCGGCCGTCGTAATTTGTTGACGTCGCCTGGATCTGAGGGTCTCCCCCCCCGACGACGTGCTTTTTTCGCCACGCAGATCCTGCTGGCCTCTACAAGGAGAATCAGGAGGGCCTCGCGCGGCGCGCAATCGCTGTACCACCTAGTCCACACGTCCGCTCCGTCAGATGTGGGCCGATGTTCGCGCGGCGATGCTCCGGCGCAAGTCCGACTCGAATCCGAGGCAGATCCGACGTAAATCTGACGTGGACGCGACGTAGGTTCGGTGTCAAGTTGCCGCGCCAGGGCCTCGATAAAGATCGCTGCATCAGCTCGCTGCTGGTCGGAAGGTGTGGAAGGTGGAGAGAGTCCAGGGCTCCGCGGAGCCAGCCTTCCATCCCGAGCCCTTTCCCGACAGCTCCGGGGCCCAGGAGACGGCCCCCGGCGGCCGAGACGCCGAACCCTCTGGGTCAGGAGGGGGGCGCAGCCGCCGACGCCTGCGCCCTTCTCCCCCGGGGCGGCCAGCCCCCGCCCCGAGCCCGTCATGACGGCCCCGTGCCCCCGGCCAGGAACGAAAGAAGGACGTACACGTACATGAATCCACGTTGTTTTCGAGATTTCGCATCAGGCGAATATTCGTATCACGCGGCCTGTCTCGCGGGTCAAGGGGCCATGTTCATGTACATAGCTGGGCGCGTACGTCCTTTTGTGGGCTCCCTAGGCAAGGGCCCCCCCCGATGCCGACGGAGACCGAAGGCCTCCCGTCCAGAGAGCTCTGCGCGGCACGAGGAGGCCTCTCCCCCCCCTCCCCAGGGCTCGTTTCGATACCTCCGAGTCGATTCGATTCGATTCCTATGGAGTCCGATTCCGATGCGCTGCGACTTGTGGGATTCCGATTCGGATGCCGGCTTCCCACTTGGAGGCCTGCTGGCCTGCCGAGATCTCCGCCGACTGGGACTTTTCCCGACTCGGCTGCCGATCTCCGCCGATCCGATTCGTTTCGATTGCAGATCCGACTTATCGATTCGATTCTGCGCTCTCTTGCCCCCCTCCCCAGACTTGCGATGTTCTGCTTTGTTCCATACGCGGTCCCCAGAAGTCCCCGCCCCCCCCCCAGGCCCGGTTCTTCATCGCGAGTCGCTTTTTCATGTGCCCCTGGGCCCCGTAAGGGCCCCAAGAGGCCAACAAAGGAGAAAACATGCCCAGCAACAACAAAGCAGCAAACAGACCAAAAACCTGGATTTTGCTCAGGACGCTGCACGTCTGGACCTCCCCTCCTGCGCACACGGCGCGGGCCGAAGAGTCGACCGCGACGGCGACGGCGATGCGGGCGCTGGCGCCGCCCGCGGTCCTCCTCCTCCTCCTCCTCCTCCTCCTCCTCCTCCTCCTCCTCCCTCCTCCTCCTCCTCCTCCTCCTCCTCCTCCTCCTCCTCCTCCTCCTCCTCCTCCTCCTCCTCCTCCTCCTCCTCCTCCTCCTCCTCCTCCTTCTCCTCGCGCCGCAGGCCCTCAGCATCGGCTGCGCCTTCTCCGACGAGCCCTCCGACGGCGGCCGCCGGCCCAGCAGCTTTTGGGGCCCCGCCGCCCGCGGCCTTCGCGGGGGGCCCAGGCGGCGGGCGCCGCGAGGAGGCCGCGGTCGCGGGGCGGCTGGCGCGGTCGCCTCCTCCTCCTCCTCCTCCTCCTCCTCCTCCTCCTCCTCCTCCTCCTCCTCCTCCTCCTCCTCCTCCTCCTCCTCCTCCTCCATCTCCTCCTCTCCTCCTCCTCCTCCTCCTCCTCCTTCTCCTCCTCCTCCTCCTCCTCCTCCTCCTCCTCCGACGCGGGTGCTGCAAGAAGGGGGCCTCGAGGTCAGGGCGTCGCAGGTCGGTGCGGCCGACGCGGGTGCTGCAAGAAGGGGGCCTCGAGGTCAGGGCGTCGCAGGTCGGTGCGGCCGACGCGGGTGCTGCAAGAAGGGGGCCTCGAGGTCAGGGCGTCGCAGGTCGGTGCGGCCGACGCGGGTGCTGCAAGAAGGGGGGGCGAAGACCGACAGGAGTTCTTGCCCTTGGAGTCGGCCGGGGGTCCGGGGTGGCCCAGCACTGATTCTGGGCAGCCAGAAGGGGGGCAAGGTTCGACGTGCTGGGTTCGAGGAGTTCTATTGCACTTTTGGGCCTCTGCGGTTTGTTTTCAGGGCCCCAGAACGACCAAAGCGGATCCGGGATGAAAAGTTGCAACAGATGGACCCTGAGACGGGTCTGGGTACCCATTTTGAGCGGATGTCGCTTCATGCCCCTCTCGTGACCGATTTTCTCCAAGCCCAACCAGCTCAGACCCCCCGGCCGCCTCCGAAGTTCCTGTCCATTTGAACGGGAGTCGTTGTACGTGTCGCCGCGGGTGTCGCCCATTTGACACGCAAGCTGGTCCGCCCACTATGTAGCGGCCGCTGTCTGCTTTGGACGACCTTTGCTGTTCGGTAGGGTACGCGTTTTCTCCATACCCATCGCGGGCGAGCCAAGCACTTCTGCTCGCACCGGGCGCTCTCGTCCAGCCTCGGGCCCCGGGGCCCTCGTGGATCCATCGGGCTCGAGACATGGTGCCGCGGAAGCACGTGGCGTCGATTGCTCTGGTCGCGATTTGCTATCATGCTGCCATGTTATCCGCGGGTTTGGGGGCCTTTCGAGGACGCCGATGTCGGGCCTGCGTGCCGCAAGAGAGATGGCCCGGGACTGGGGAGCTGGCCTTAAGTCGGGCCTGTCCCCCTACAGGGGGAAAATGCAAAAATAGTCAAAAAATAGTCTGGGGACTAGTTTTGGAGCATTTGCTTACCATTTTGGGATACTTTTGGGGTATGTTTGGTTCTTCCTCCAACATGCCCCTGCAGGGGGACAGGCCCGACTTGAAGCTGGCCTGGGGGAAGGGGTCACCGAGAGAGCCAGGGGGAGGGTGGGGGGGGGGGGGGGGGGCACCCGTCGAACGAATCGAGGCGCCAGCTGTCTGGGAGGGCGCGGCCAGGGTCGTCAGGTCGCGCAGCTCAGCACGAGGGAGCGCCAACCTCCGGCGTCTTGGAGCAGTCAGCAAGGAGGTTTTTCATCGTTCTCGGCTGCAGGGGGGCCGCACCAGGCATCAAGAACGGCTCGGGAGGAAAGTCTGGTCCCAGGAAAGAGGACGAGACGTCCAAGGGCCCACGCCGTGAAATAACACGACGTCAGAGTTCACGGGTGGAATTTCTGTGGCCGCTTGACTGGTCCCCCTTGGGTTCGAATTTGGGGGGGGAGGTACCCTAAAATGGCCTCGGAGTCTGAACCCGGTAGGAGGGGTAGGCTGATAGAAGCGGGAGTACCCCCGCCCAGGGGAGAGGGGAGCGGCACGCGCAAACGACGACGACGACGTCGACGATAACGGCAACGACAGCGTCGACAACGTCGACGACGTCGACGACGTCGACGGGACGGCGATGACGGTGTCGACGGGACGGCGACGATGGCGACGACGACGACGACGACGACGACGACGACGACGACGGGACGGCGACGAGCAGTATTATCTCCACTTCGCTGGCGCCTCCTTATGCCGAGGCGAGATGACTGGTGCAGGCGGCCGCCCCCTCGCGGCGTTCTGCCTGGAGCCCGCCCGCGACCGCCGCACGAGCCGCCTGCTGGCCTGGTCGGGCACCGTCTTGATAGCCTGACTCGGAGGTTTCTCGGGGGCTCCTTTGGGGCGCCGTGGGGTCCTGCAGAGGACCCCCTTGGATACTCCAGATTTCGTAGTAAAGGGAGGGGGGTCTCATTTCGGGGGGGTCTCTTCCAGGCCATCTTGGAGGGCCTGGGGGGGTCTGGGGACGATGTTTTGGAGGGTTCTCCCACGGGAGGGGGGTCTGAAATGGCTTGTCTTGGAGGGTCCAGACCCCCTCCCTTTGATTACGACATCTGGAGTACACGGGAGGGCAGCTGGCGATGTTCTCCCTCGACTTTTGGGACGGATCACGGGACCTCCCTCCCGGGCTTTGCTCGAGATGCTACGAGGCTGAAGTCGGACCGGCGGGCTTGAGGTCTGATTGGGCATACCTCACGCCCTGTAGCGAATAGCCATCGTTGCGGTGTGATCGGAGTCTCGGTGTTTGCGTGTGTGTGTGTGTGTCCCTACCATTATCGGGGAGGTATTGCAATCAGCAGGCTCCCGATGTTGATGTATCTGCGTCCCAACCACCTTGAGGCGATTGAAGTTTTCGAGGCAGACAAGAATACGACTACGCATTCATTCTGACTACGGCATTACTCGTCGGCTACACGACGGTTTGACCCTCAAAGATCCATGAATGAGCATCTCAAGAGCAGCCTCGGAGTTGCTCTGACGTGCCTGGCGGCGTACATTGAAAAGCGTAGGAGAGCCGGGCGCAAACCCCACATGTTTCCCAAGCTGCCAGGTTCTGGGCCCTGGACGCCAGTCTGCTCTGGATGGCCAGATGTACGTGGAGGCCACATAGGGCGCTGGATGGTCAGATAGTGTCCTGGCTTTTGTTCTAGGTTCCCCAGGCTCGTCCAGATGGCCCATTGGAGGCTTGATCGTTTCTGACTGGCCAGGTGGATTCTACACCTGAGGGCTTCCACGGCCCTATGGTCTCTGAATTGCCAGAAGGGCCAGATGAGAGCATCACAGATTTTCCACGAAGTGTTCTGTGGGCTCTGGTGCAGGGACGCTGGAATTGCTGAGCTGGCTGTCTTTAATTTCGCAGTGGCTTTCTTGACTGGCCGATTGGCTGTCGCTTTCAGTCGGCTCACTTGGGGAGGTTCGCGAGCGCTTGTGAAGCTTACGCTGGGTAGTGATTCCCTCAGGATTTGTTGGTTTCCTTTTCAGTGCACGAGATGCCTTGGAGGACGTAGCTTTCAATCCATGCGTTTTGATCCCGCATCCAGAGCCACCCACAGAAAGCACTGTATCCTGTAACCGGCTGGGCAAGAGCCTCTCGCGAGACCATTACACACATTTCCCGCTCCATCGATTTTCGCATATCCTCTCAAGGAAAGCTCTTCTCAGCCTGAAGGAACTCAGACTGAGGAAGAGCTTCATGGGGTGGTTCCATCCTGAGAAGTCTTTATTCCAGCCCTCAGCCTGAGGTCACAAGAAGGAGAAGGTGCACCGAAGGCGCAGATGAAGAAGGGCGGTGCAGTCCCACCGTGAGCTCGCAGCCTTGGTGACCTTGTGCCGATTCTGTCAGCGGGCGGGGAGAGCAGGAACGCAGGGCCCACGACCCCGAGCCGCGCCGAAGTGAGGAAGGGAGCGCGGCAGGCGAAAAGCAGGGCCAGGCAAAGGGAAAGTGCAACCTTGGACCATGAGCAGCACAGGGAGCGCAGAGGAGACAAAGATGGCAGACGACGCTGACGAAGCAGACATTCTCACCGTAGGACAGGAGCCGCTTCGAAGTCAGAGCAGCTTGATGCGCTGATTTTAGGAATTCTGCGACTCTGGATGGATCGCGGTGCTGATCCCACTACGAAGGAGCACCAACGAGGCTCTCAGGAGAGTCCCCGCGCTAACAAAATTCTCACCCTCGGAGGTCAGAGGAGAGGCCAACGTTCCATCCCCAGCGGACGCATGTGAGGAGGTTGCAAACTCGGGCGCCATCTCCACATAGTTTCTCAGGAGGGGAAAAACACAGACACCATTAATCGCTTATTCCCAGAAAAATATGGGAAGATATGGGAAGTGGGGGGAAGACAAAAACCCAGAAAATATAGGAAAAGATGGGGAATCCTGTTATTTGTGTGTGTGTGCTTATTTGTGTGTCCCAGGGCCCCTTCAGTTTCCACCGAAAGAAGCTGGCGGCCGGGTCAGAAAATGAGATCACGCAGGTTGACACCCCAAAGTAGATGATTGGTTCGGCGCCTCTTTTGTCCCTACCCAACCGTTCGCATCCCCCACGCCTGTGTACGCTCACACCCCGTGTTACCCAACAGTGGTTCAATTCCGCTGGGTCTTCTCAAGGACCTGTTCCGTCCCCAGCGGTCGCAATTCCAAGTTTCTGCCGCGGAGCGCTAGCTAGAGCAGGAGCCAACGGATAGGAGATCGAATGACTTGCTCCGCGTCGAGAGTCGACGAGGGAGCAACCCACCAATACTCGACCAAACTTCACAGAATGAAGGCATTCTTTAACCCAAGCCTCAGGCCTGGTTCGTGCTACCACCCCCCTGAAGCGCACATCGGCTAACCCATGTGTCCGTACACTAAAATACAGCCACACATACCTACATGACCATTATTCGGTTGATGCGGAGGTTTGGGGGGCAAAAGGCGCAGTGGTCGGTTTGCGATGGCCTCGTGTCGGATGTCGGATGTGATTGTACACGAATGGTCGATCTGCCCGTGTCACGAATTAGCAGCCAGTCTGTCGAACGATGGGATCGTATGTCGATCAAAGAGGGGATGTAACTGACGGATGGTCTGTCTGACCAACGACCTCATCACCGACCTGATTGGCGACCCATGGGTCTGACTGATCGTATATATATATATATACGAACTGAGAAAACTATTGCGCATCCGCACAGGACACCCACACGCGAGCCAAGCCCCAAACATGTGAACGAGCCTGGGCGTTGCCCTGGCCGCAGGAATTCACCAATCTCCATCCGCTTCGGGGTGCGGGCCGACGAACGCAGGGGGGCTGGGCATCGGGCCCCAGATGGGCCAGGAGCCTTCGCGTTCTCGCAGCCGCCTCTCCGAGTGCCGTCGGCGTTGAGCGTGAATTCTCGCGCGCAGGCGCACTGGTGCGTGCTTCCATGTGGGCACACTATTTTTCGCCAGCACACATGAAATGTGCGTGTATGCGTTGATGGTCACACACGAGTGCACGCCTGTTCCACATGCCTCCCCCCATCACGCTGGCTCAGCTTCCCCGTATCATCCATCCTCTTCTTCCGCTCAGTTCTCCTTTGTTCGCCCACATCACATAGCTGTCAAGCATGATTCAACGGTGTCCATCAACCGAGTGGGTGCGATTGTGACAATGCTGTTGTACGATTCTATGTGGCACGAAGGTGCACGCCTTTGGAACCAAGGGACGGAACGTGCGGACGGGGCCCCGTACAATTGGCACGTGGGTCGTAGGTTTGACGATATTTGAGTGCGAGAAATTCGTTGTCAATATCATTGCGGTGCGCCACGCCGAAGCAGAGAATTCGTCCGCTTGGCACCCTGGTGTTCCGTGCGCGATAATGCGACCCCGCGTCGTGAGGCAAAGCACTAACGGCGGAGTCCTCCACGCGCATAGGCGCGAGGTGTATTGGGCGGTCCCCGTGCGAATGCGTGCGGGCAGGCGGTTGCAAATAAGCTGGTCACAGGGAGCCGAGTTGGGGGATTAGCTTGGCTCATCTTCGCACGGATGCCCCACGCGATCATTTCTCATTTTCCCCCATCTTCTCGCATTCTTCCATCATCCCCTCCCCTGGTCTCCGCCTCCGCCCTCTGGTAGGCTCCACTCTGCCCATCGCGCGGTGCTGCCATTTCCTCGGCATCGCCTCCTACCTGCTCCTTGGAGATCGACTCCGGCAACCCGATGTTGCCAGATATTTGCAGGACGCATGTTGTGGATTTTGTCGAGGCCGATTCGATTCGACTGTGCGGTCCGATTCGGTGATGCAGGATCTGAACCGGTACGGTTTACCAATTCGATGTTGACCGTTTTTGCGTTGATTCTTCAGCATTGCCTTGGCTACTGCGGAACCCGCCTCAATGAGGATTGGTCGTGGCCTCGCAGGTCCCAGGCAGCAAGGCCGTGTTGCACGCGGCCCGAGAGCCAGCAGCGCGCCTCACGCCATCGCCTGGTCAGGCCACTAGTTTCAATAGATTCGCCGATTCGATTTTCCGATTCTGTTTTGGGTCATTTGGCCCCCCAAGTCGCGTTTGTTGCGTTTGGTGGGTTGGGGTGCCCTGAAGCATTGTACAGAGCCCTTTCGAACCACGTTAGGGAAGGGCAGAAACCTTCTCCAAGACATCAGCTTGAGATCAGCTTGAGGCACATCAGCAAGCGAGCTTGTCCAGAGCTCGGAGGAAGAGGAGGGTTATATGGGGGAGTTCGGTGTGCGTTCGATCATCCCAGGCGGCTGCATTGCGAAGGTGTCTTCCGATTCGTACAGGAATCGTTCGAGCCAGCATTGTAGCTTGTAGGTCGCACGCCAAAAAATGCAAGGAAGAGGTCAACATATCTGGCTGGGATGAGCGGCGCATAATGTCTCGAGGTTGTAAACATATCGAGGAGAGGCCAGACAAGGAGACGTCAGCGTCACAGCAATGTAGGGGCGAGAATGGACTTTCTCGGAACGGCACCCCTTCCGATCCGACCCAGATCTCTTCCCTAGCGTTCAAGCTGGAGGGTTCTGGTGGAGGTAGGGCGCGTTCTATTCCTCATATGTAGTGCCACCCGTGTTCTGTTGCACCCTGCTTTGAAAGGGGTCCAGGGGCATGGAGTGCTCGATATGGTGCAACAAAGAGGTTGCATTTGAGACGCGTCTTTTTCCTCATCCGTGGTGTCATCTCGCTCTGGGAACAAAGACAAAAAAAAAATGGTGGAGGTTCCCCCACAGGGGGGACGAGGAGAGGTAGGAGACTACACACTCGGACTGGATCGCCGTTTCGCTTGGGACTTCCTCACGGCTGAGGACCACAGACAGCCCACAGGGGGGGTGGGGAGAGGCAGGAGCCCGGACTCCTGGAATCGCCACTTCTTTTTCGAACGTCTTCACAGTTTACTCAGGGATCGTGCTCTCGCCTCAATGTTGATTACATTTGCTGCCCAGAAGGCCACAACCACTGGGAAAGAACTTACTGCGGTGCACATGGCCGTGCTCTCACCCCTGCCACATGGCCACGACCATGTGCAACCGGTGCACGTGACCATTCGTGCCACATGGCCACGATCCGTTGCAACAGATGCGTTACGGTGCGTACGGCCGTGCTCTCACTCGTGCCATCTGGCCCCGATTTTCGTATAAGTTACAATCCAGTGTTGTGCACATGTCTGAGCTCCCACCCGTGTCACATGGCAAAGCTCTTGTGTAATGAGTACACTATTGTGCACATGGCCGTGCTCGCGCGCCTGGCACACGGCCACGGTTCTTTTGTAAAACAACAGTCCCGTGCACATGGCCGTGCTCCTACTCTTTGTCGCACGGCCACGATCCACTTTGTGAAAGCGCCAGTACGGGGCACATTGGCGTGCTCTCACCCCGGTCTCACGGTCACGACCCGTTGTAAACCACACTACAGCACACATAGCTGTGCTCTCACCCGTGTCACGCTTAGAAACCCTTAGGAAGATCTAGGAATGTCGGTTTTCATTGGCTGACCTGATCCTCGACCCGCCTCTTCACCGTTGCTGTTATCAGGGTGCTTTGTTGAGGAACTTCTTGCAACGCAGCATCTACTGCATTAATATGAGCCTTCACGCCCACCATACCGTGCATTCGAAGCCGTGTTCGCGTGTTCTCCTTCTGGTGTGTCACGATGGTCGAAGAAGCACACAGGTTGTCAGACGAGGCGCTGTGATTTGGGCAATCCGCAGTGACGACCATGTTCTCTGGGCGCAATCCGATGTTCTAGAAGTTGGCATACAAAAATGGGCTTGAACAATGTTTCTCACGAGAATCATGTGACTGGCAATGTCTTGCAAACGTCTGTATGTTTGCGGGTGCAGTGAAACTGTGCAAACACACGTCGAGATTCAAGAAAAATATTGGACTGGCCAAGTTCGCGCTGGCTGTGTCTCAACTGGCCGCGCATGAATGTATACCTGTTCTTTTGCTGAATCACGTTCCAAAGTAGATTAAGGGATCGCCGTGCGGATGGGGTCCGACATTTCGAGACAACCCTAGAACGTGAACGCTATGGAAACGCAGGTGGCATTCTGGATGGCACCTTCGCATAACATGGATCGAAGTTGGCGCAAATTCCAAGAAGAGTTGATCAGAATTGGTTCCCTTGTGGACAAGGCAAAACATTGATTATGTATTGGTATTTCCGGGTCGCTCCAACGCACGTTTCGGAATCAATGAAATCAAGTTGTTGTTTGGCCAGCACGGCACGATTGTGAACAGTTGCAATGCTAGAATTGGTCGTCGTGGACAACCGAGCATTGGTTTCGAGTGCTCGAACGCGTCCGTTCGCGCGTGTGTTATTTGAGGCCATGCTTTCGTCAATTGAGTTTGATGGAACATGTTGGAGGGATTCTAGAGTTAGTGAGAGCTCGTCTGGCTGTCTTTCGACTGTATCGGTGCCTCTTGCAGATGTTCTGGGTGGTTTGTGGCTAACTTGAAACCGTCTGGAAGTCGAAAAATGTGTCGCGGCCGTCTGCAATTTCGGAGAGATCAAGACTCGCAGCACACAAAGTGAGTTGTTCTGTATTCACTTGATGTACAGATACGTTGAATTTCTGTTCACGTCCATTTAAGCACACTGGGTTGCGTGTTACCATCATCAAAACAAAAAACTGCAACCTTAAAGTTGCAGTTCGTTCAATGTCGTACACGAAACAGGGCAAAATTAAATATTGATTTGCCCAAAATCACTGGCATTGAACATATATTGACACTACATTTGCACATCGCAAGACGCCCATTCTAACGAAGCATTGGAATGCGCAAGTGTGAAAATTACATAGAATACATGATACACGTATACACGTACCATTCATAATATGTTTGACATGTTCGAATGTGTTTAAATCGCCTTCAGATGCACATTTGAATATTCGAATATCGAGGGGTGCTACATCGTGAAATTCATGGAGCATCGAAGACAAGAACGAAGTAGCAAACACATGTACGCTGGAACAGATGCATCTAAACAGAAGTCTTGCATGACGGCCCCAAGATGGCCTCGGAAGGCCCCGCAGGCCCCCGAGAGGCAAAAATCATTCATTGTATGTAGCTTTTGGTGCAATTTTCGCATGATCGGCTTCTCTGCCTCCAGAGCGCCCGAGACGGCAGAAGAGGCCCCCGAGATAGGTCCAAGCTGGTTCAACAGGCGCCGAAGAGGGCCCCAAGACGAGCCCTAGACGGCCCAAGAGGGGCCCAAGATGGTCCCAAGACGCTCCAAGAGGGCACTTGGTGGGCCCCAGACGGCCCAAGAGGGCCCCCGGACCGCCCCAGAACAGCCTTAAGAAGCTTCCAACATTGCCCTGAGGGGCTAAGACGGCCCCAGGGGGCCTCAACACGGCCCAGGAGGCCCCCAAGACAGCCTGATAACGGCCTCTAGAGATCCCGAAGAGGACCCACTCGGGGCCTCACATTGGTACGGCGACGGTACGGAAAACAATAGAAACATATTTATATATAGAGAGAGAGAGAAAGAGAACAAAACAAAAAAAATGCTAAGTAAGGGGGCGCCAAATCCGGCGATTTCGTTTGGATGTTTGGGATTCTTAGAATGAGAATCCAAGACACCTGGCGGGTTATTATGATGGGTGTGATTGTTGGGACTTCTGGCTTGCAGGGCTCTGGAGGGCTGCGGCGCTCATTTTCGTTTGAGGATTTACAAATAGAAACAAGCACTAATTATTTTTGGAACTCAGACCGGGAATCCAAAATCCCCCGTGACACAACATGATGTGGCATGTTTTAAATTCGCCAACAATGTGGTTCCACGGGGATCGTTGTTCCCTCAAGTCTCTCTCTCTCTCTCTTTCTCTCTTTTCTGCCCTTCTGACTCGGCAGAGGAGGAGGAGGTGGAGGAGGAGGACCTCTGCGATGTATGGCATGCAGGACCTCACAAATCCCGATGGGTCCATTGCGATGTATGGCATTTCTGGTCTGGGAATCGCAGAGTCCAAACGATTGCATTGGAGTGTTTTGGGATTTCTGGGGTTTCGAGCTCTGGAGGGCTGCAGCGTCGATTTTCGCTTGAGGACGTGAAATCACAAAATCATACCAAAAAGTTAAAAACCAAAACGAATGCACATGGCGTCTGTGATTCTCGAACCAGCTTCCACGTGAAATCTCAGGTTTTCAGGGGTTCGCTGGGGTTCTCAGGATCCAAGTGGAATCATTGGATCTGACGCCCCCTTACTTCGCAATACATGTGATTTCTCGGGCAGCGTTGCTCCCTCGAGTCACTCTCTCTCTCGCTCTCTCTCTCTCTTCCCTCGCCTCTGTCTCTCTATCTCTATCTCTCTCTCTCTCTCTCTCGTTTTCTCGCTCCCTCTCTCTCTATCTCTTTGTTTCTCTTTCTCTCTCTCTCTCTCTCTTTCTCCCCCTCTCTTCGTTTACTCTTTGCCCCTCCGCCTCACCGGGAGAGGACGACGAGGAAGTGCGGGAACGAACGGGGAGGAAGAGAAGTAAAGAATACCGTCAAAGAAAATAAAACCATCATTGGGTGCGGGAGGATGGGGGTTGTCCTCACGTATATGTTGTATATTTAGATGCGCAGGTGTGTCCATGCATAGATATATATATATATATATGTGTGTGTGTGTGTGTGTGTGTGTGTGTGTGTGTGTGTGTGTGTGTGTGTGTGTGTTTGTGCGCATATGCCGTAGACAGCGGCCGAAGCGCAAGCCACGACCCCGTCAACAGGAACACGAGCACAGACATTCACATTTATATTTACATCTATATATATATATATATATACAAGACTGCAGTGGCGCTGCGCGCCATTCACCTTGGTCCTTTGACTTCGCACATGCGCGCATGCATGTATACACGCGCACGTGCATGCACGTTCCGTATGAAGGCCTAGGTGTATACAATATATGTACATTATCGTATGTGTTTACAGCGTACATACGTTCATGAAAATTTATGTGTGTAAGGGTATGAACATGCATATGCAACTCGTACGTGCTTTGTCGGTGCACGCCCATATGTACATATATATATATATATAGAAATATATAACTATGGGTTCGCATACACATGCGTATCTCAGGCGGTAGTGGCCTGACCAGCTGCTCAGGGCATCTCATGGGAGCAAAATCAATGAATGCTGGCATTCGGAAACATCGTGGGGGTGTTTTCGGGGCCCTCGTGGGCCGTTTTGGCGCCTTCATGGGCCGTCCTGGGGCCTCCTTGGGCCGTTTTGGGGAGCTTGGGCCCGCTGGAGCCCCCTTTGGACCCTTCTTGGGCACTTCCGGGGACCTCCCATGGCCCTTTTGGGTCTGTGCTGGGAGCCCTTGGGGAGCCTCTTGGTTCCATTATGGGCTGTCTTGGGGCTCTCGTGGGCGATCGTGGGGCCCGGTCGGCCGTCTTGACGCTTTCTTGCGGGCCTTTTGGGGCGTCTTGAGGCGATCTCCGGGGCTTTGAAACCGTCTTGAAAGCTGATGAAATCCGAAAGGCGAATATGCTAAAATTGTAAGTTTTACAAAGGGAAAGGGACGATTTTTATGGTTTGAAGGTCCCTTGGAAAGCTTTTTGGGGTGCCTTGGGGGTCTTTATGTTGGCATATGGAAACATCGTGGGGGTGTTTTCGGGGCCCTCGTGGGCCGTTTTGGCGCCTTCATGGGTCGTCCTGGGGCCTTCTTGGGCCGTCTTGGGGAGCCCGCTGGAGCCCCTTTTGGACCCATCTTGGGCACTTCCAGGGACCTCCCATGGCCCGTTTGGGTATGTGCTGGGAGCCCTTGGGGAGCCTCTTGGTTCCATTATGGGCTGTCTTGGGGCTCTCGTGGGCGATCGTGGGGCCCGGCTCGGCCGTCTTGAAGCTTTCTTGGGGGCCTTTTGGGGCGTCTGGAGGCGATCTCGGGGGCTTTGAAACCGTCTTGAAAGCTGATGAAATCCGAAAGGCGAAAAAAATGCAAGTTTTACGAAGGGAATGGGACGATTTTCGTGTTTTGAAAGCCCCTTGGAAAGCTTTTTGGGGCGCCTTGGTCTGTACTGGGAGCCCTTGAGGGGCCTCTTGGTTCCATTATGGGCTGTCTTGGGGCTCTCGTGGGCGATCGTGGGGTCCGGCTCGGCTGTCTTGAAGCTTTCTTGGGGGCCTTTTGGGGCGTTTGGAGGCGATCTCGGGGGCTTTGAAGCCGTCTTGAAAGCTGATGAAATCCGAAAGGCGGAAAAATGTAAGTTTTACGAAGGGAATGGAACGATTTTTATGGTTTGAAGGCCCATTGGAAAGCTTTTTGGGGTGCCTTGGGGGTCTTTTGGGCCGTCCTGCCGCACTTGGAGTCCCTCTTGGAGCGCTCTTGTGCTGTCTGGGGCCTCCCTCGAGCCTTTCTGATGACCCCGTCGGATCGCTCTGGGTCTGCTGGCAAGGCTTTTGTGGAGACCCGGAAAGCCGGATGACCTTTTCCAAGGACGTCTAAGGGAGCCCGAGAACCCCAGATCCCGGGGGTCCAGTTTGGGGGGGGGGCGTCCCCCCCCGGGGCTTGCAAAAATATAGGAAGAGGAATATATGTATATACACATGCGCGTGCACCCATATGTCCATCTTAGCTGGTGTCTGTATCAAATCACATACACATGTATATGCATGCAGCATGGCTCGAATAGTTACATACAGGCGTAGTGTAGATGCACAAGCGAAAGTAGGAGAGTATAGGTGACAATATGTATGCAAATGTGCATCTGTATTCAAACACGCAGCACACAACGAAGCACGGCATGAAATGCACGAAAATCTGGTCACCTATGACGCATATATACAGAGAACAATCATTTGCCAAATTGCAAGTGATTACACGAAACCGCGTGAACATACATGTGCACAGATACCTGGAGATGTAGTGGAGAGATTGGGTTCCGAATGCTTCAAAACAGGACACGGGTGGAAAAATAAGAGCCCACCGAGCTGGTTCATGTCTATCAGGTGCCTTGCATGTCTCTTGGAGGCCCGCGGTGGAGGCCAATGCAAAGTCTTGTGGGAGAAGTTCTGGAACGTCTGGAATTCGAGAGCAAAAGTTTACGAATCGCGCAGCATTGCCATGTCGCGTCGTTCAGGCAGCGGAGCTACAGAACCATGCACAAGTGTTTTTGTATCAGACGGACCGACGGACCTATGCAAACGGGAAACAAAACGGAGCCAATAGGAATTCATGCATAATCATATGAGTATGGCGTATTTGGCAAGTGATAGATTGTCTGGAATCGTTTAGTGTGGCGCAAAGTGAGCAAGCACGACCAGCGTTCGCATTAGATGTCTTCACAATATAGGACCACAGGAGATTCCCACAGGGGGAGGGGGGACGGGGAGGGACAGGAGGACGGAGTCCTGGAATCGTTGCTTCGCTAACCATTTCCCCACGATATAGGACCCCGGAGACCACAAAAAAAGCACGCGAAAGCAACAACACATTGAAACATATAGATATATAAATATATATGTATATATATATAAACATATAACATTAAGACAATCTTCACACATTATGACCACAGACCCGACAGGGGAGACGGAGAGAGGTAGGAGACCGGTTTCCCGTAATCATCTCTTCGCAGAGATTCTTTTCGCGATATATTCAGGCTATTCCGACATCGCGCGTTCGCCTCAACATTGCCTTCTAAGTTTGCTTTCATTCGCCATTCGCGGCACACGGCCACGATCCCGTGTAAAAGCTTCAGTGCGGTGCACACGGCCGTGTCCCCACCTTTGTCACCCGGGCGCGATCCTTCGTAAAACCACCAATTCGGTCCACATGATTGTGCTCCCACCCCTGTCACACGGCCACGACCCGACCGAACAATTGCAATATGGTACACATGGTCGTGCTCTCACATGTGTCACACGGCCACGGTCCCTTGTAAAGGCATCAGTACGGTGCACATGACCGTGCACTCATGCAGGCCACCTGGCCACGATGTTTTTTTGTGAAAGTGGAATACGGGTGGCCGTTCTCCCTCCTCCGTGCCACGTCTAGCAATCCATAGGAGCACCTACGCTCCAGAGGCGAATGTATTAGTCTGAGTTTTGACGAGGTGTGCCCGTCGAGTGACTGTGGTTCATACAGCAACGACGACCGACCGCACGACCGACTGACCCACCAACGACGAGGAAGACGACCAACGGCGACGACCGACGGACGACGACGACAGACCGACCGACCAACAACGACGAATGACGACGAAGACAACGACGGACGGACCGACCGACCGACGACGACGACGACCGACGACACCGACGGACGCCGTCGCGAAATTCTAGAAGGCCAGATCTAAATGGACGAACGCGAACCGCCGAGCTCGAATTCTAGAGCGCGCGGGCCAGGCAAAATCGTAAGAAGAAGCGTTTCCCCACCGACCCCTCTCCACCACCATCTTGGACACGGGGGTTCCACTTTTAGTAATACGTAAGGGACGGGCGGTTGCAGGCGAATGTACCGCCTCGGGCCCCGCATCCTGCAAAATCCCATGGCATTGAAACCACCCGCTGGGGCCGAGTGAACCGAATGAACCGCGAATGAACCCCCGAATGTGCCAGAATGTAACCCCCGACTGGACTCTCCCCAGCGCCCCGGACGGACCCCGATTCAACCCCTTAGACGTCGTCGTCGTCGTTGTTCGTCGGCCGTTGCCGTGTTTCGCCGTTGTCACTAATCGTCGTTCGTCGGTCGTCGTCTTGAGTCGGTCCGACGGTCGTCGTCGTCGTCCTCCTCCCAATGTCGTCGCTAAAACTTCATTGCAAACAATGGGAGCCTGACCCAGCCAGTCAGGTGACTCATTTACTAGTGAGATCTTTGGCGAGGTGTGTCCGTCGGACCGTCGAACGACTAATACTAATCTAGACGGAAACGACCACTGACCGACCGACCCACCGACCGACCCACCAACGACGACTGAACGACGAGGACGACGACCAACGGCGACGACCGACGGACGACGACGACAGACCGACCGACCAACAGCGACGAACGACGACGGAGTCAACGACGCACGGACCGACCGATCGAACGACGACGACGAAGAAAACGACGGACGCATTGACCTACCGACCAACGACGACAACCGACGGACGCCGTCGTAAAATTCTAGAAGGCCAAATCTAAAAGGACGACCGCGAACCGCCGAGCTCAAATTCTCGAGCGCGCGGGCCAGGCAAATGTGTAGAAAGAAGCGTTTGCCCATTTGCCCCTCTCCACCACCACCCCGGAGACGGGGTTCCTCTTGTAGTAATACATAAGGGACGGGCGGTTGCAGGCGAATGTACCACTTCGGGCTCCGCACCCTGCAAAATCCCATGCATTGAGACCACCCGCTGGGGCCGAATGAACCCGAATGAACCGGGAATGAACCCCCGAATGTAACTCTCCCCAGCGCTCCCCCGATTCAACCCCCAAACAGCGTCTTCGTCGTTGTTAGTCGGCCGTCGTCGCCGTGGTTCGCCGTTGTCGCTAGTCGTCGCTCGTCGATCGTCGTACTGAGTCGGTCCGACGGTCGTCGTCGTCGTCGTCCTCGCCGTCGTTAAAAATCTACCTACCAACAATGGTCACTTGACACAGCCAGTCAGGTGACTCATTTACTAGTGATCGAACGGTTATCACTAACCTAGACCACCGACCGACCGACCCACCGACCGACCAACCAACGACGATTGAACGACGAGGACGACGACCGACGGACGACGACGACGACAGACCGACCGACCGACCAACAGCGACGAACGACGACGAAGACAACGACAGACGGACCGACTGATCCAACGACGACGACGAAGACAACGACGAACGCATCGACCTACCGACCGACGACGACGACCGACGACACCGACTGACGCCGTCGCGAAATTCTAGCAGGCCAAATCTAGAAGGCCGACCGCGAACGGCCGAAGTCAAATTCTAGAACGCGCGGGCCGGGCAAAATTGTTCCAGAGAGCGTTTCGAGGACGCGGACCCCACCTTCCCCTCTCAACACCCCCCCTACCCAGAGACGCGAGTTCCGCTTTTGGGAATACATACGGGAGGGGCGGTTGCAAGCGAATGTGCCACTTCGGGCTCCGCATCCTGCAACAATCCAAAGGTTTTGAGACCACCCGCTGGGCCCAAATGAACCCGAACCCGAATGAACCGCGAATGAACCCTCAGATGCATTAGAATGTACCTCCGACTGAACCCTCCCCAGCGCCCCAGACAGACCCCGACTTAGCCCCGCAGACGTCTTCGTTGTCGTCGTTGTTTGTCGGCCGTCGCCGTGGTTCGCCGTTATCGCGAATCGTCGGTCGTCGTCCTGAGTCAATCCGACGGTCGTCGTTGTCGTCCTCGTCGTCGTCAAAATTTCACGACCAACAATAGTCACCCGATTCTAGGAATTCATCTTTTGACTAGCCGATCTCCTGTTCCTTAGCACGCCTTTTCACCGTTGTTGCTATCAGGGTGCTTTGTTGAGGTAATTCTTGCAAGGCAACATCACCCGTATTGACTTGGGTCTCCGCACCCCTCGTGCCGTGCATTCGCAGCCGTATTCGCGTGTTCTCTTTCGCTGTGTGCTGGTCGACGGACGAGGCGCTGTCATTTGGGCAACCCGCAGTGACGGCCGTGTTGTCTTGGCGCAATTGGGGTTGCTAGAGGCTCGCATACAAATGCATGCTGGAAAAAATGTTTCTTGCATGGGCATCGTGTGATTGGCAATGTCTTGCAAACGTCTGCATCTTTCGCACAGTGAAAACCTTGAAGCGGTTGTTGCATGAAGTCTTGCTTGTTCTTTTGCTGCATCACGTTTCCGAGTATGTTACTGGATCGCCTTGCGGATGGGGTCCGACATTTTGGGGCAACCCTAAAACATGAACGTTCTGGAAATGCTGGTGACATTATGATTGACACGTTCACAGATCATACTTTGAAGTTGGCGCGAATCTGACGAAGAGTTGATCAGGGCTGGTTACAGTGAATATGGCAAGCATTGATAATGCGTTGGTGCGTTCCACCCGTTCCAACGCACCGTAAGGAATCACATAAGTCAAGTTGTTGTGTAGCGTGTAGCCGGCGTGGCCAGATTGCAAACACATGCAATGCTAGAATAGGTTGGCCGTCGTGGGGGAACGGGCACTAGTTTCGAATGTTCGAACGCTTTCGTTCGCGCATTTGCTGTTTCAGGCCGTGCGTTCGTCGAGTGAGTTTTGGGGGACACTTTGGGGGGGTCTTGGAGTCTGTGGGAGCTCGTTAGGCCGTCTTTCGACGGTGCTGGTGACTCTTGCAGATGATTTGGATGGTCTGTGGTTGTGTTAGAGCCGTCTGGAAGCCGAAAAGGGTTCTCGTGGAGCTGAATTGGGCCGTCTTTGACGCGTCTGGGCGTTTTCTAAAGCCTATCAGGGGCGATCCGACACCGCCTAGCCTGGGAAAGGAAAACAAACAGAAGCGTTCCTTATTCGAGGCATCATCGGACGTCTCCTAGGGCCCTCGTGGAGCATATTAGGAAGATCTTGGAGATGCTTGAAGCTAGTTGGGCATTTTTTGGATTGTGATGTGGCGTTCTGCAGCTGCGTAAGGATGCCCATGGCTGTCTTGAAGCCGTGTAGAAACCGAAAAGAATGCCCTTGCATTATATCGGGGTGTTGTTGCTGCTTTTGTTGGGCCGTTTCGGGTGTATCTGCGGTCTGTTGGTTTTTGTTTGTGACGCGTTCCGAGTCCAGCTGCAGCCGAAAAGCTTCGGAAACAAATTCCGTAGCATCATTAAGGTTGTGCAACGCCGTTCTTAGAGGCCTTTTTGGGAGTCTCGTGGAGACTGTTCGCGGCCTCGAAGGGTATATTTTTGACCCTGTAACCCCGAAGACTTTCGTCAGCCACCCGCCCCCCAGTCGGACAGTCGCGGATGTGACGAGCCTTCAGCTCGAGACACTCACGCGGAATGAGCCTTCAGCTCGAGGGTCCAAGGCGTGTCCGGCAACCACAGAAGTGACGAGCCTTCAGCTCGAGATCCAGGTCCTGACATCCCTGGAGAGACGATGACCGCGTCGCCAGTCGACGACCTTGTGGCCAGCGGACTGGCTGACTCAAGGCATCCTCACCCTGGATCACAGGACACCATCCCGCCAGGGCAGCCGTCGCCCCTTGTTCCCTGGAACGGGAACGCTTCCGCCGACGCCACATGCACACGAGAACCGTTGGCCTTCAGCCAAACGGGAGAAGGGGGTGATGCGTTCAACCCCGCGATGCACACTGATATTGCGACCTTCAGTCGCTTCCCTGGATTTGATAACGGCAGGCATGATGCCCTCCCGCCTAGCTTATCCCCCTCTCTCACCCCAACCCTTCCCATGCCCATTGCTGGGCGCCCAATCTCCTTCTCTCCAGGCGGTGCTGGGCAGAGCTGGAGCGCCCTCGGCGATGCCAGGATTACGGGGGGCGAGGGCCCCACTCCTGAACAAGCGAACCCCCCCCCACGGATCCTGGTCCGCGTGGTCCGCATATTGGCGATTGCCAGAGGGATGCCCTCGACGTTCGACCCAGGGGCCGTTGCGACGTGGAGGGGGGGACTATGGATTTGGCCCCCCCAGGGGGTGTTCGCGAGGGCGCCGGGAGGGGAGACAGGCAGACGCCTGCCCTTGGTCCCGACTCGCTTTGCAGAGGCTTGCGCCTTCACTCCGCCGAACTTCCCCTCCTGGATGCTTCTGCGCTGAGTGAAGCAGCCTTCAGCTTCGAATTGAACATTGAAGATGGGCCTTCAGCCCTTGGAGCGACTTTTGACACAGATGAGCGAGCCTTCAGCTCCAGGCGCCAAGGTACATCTAGCAACCTCAGAAATGAAGAGCCTTCAGCTCGGGAACCGGAGACGGCACTAATGGTCTTCGGGAGCGCTGCTGGGCATGTGGCCACAAGCGGCGACAGGAGTCGCCACGTGCCCGCCTTCCCTGGAGTTGACAGCACTACTCGAACATACAACGGGCCTTCAGCCCGAGGAGCTCCCAGCGAGGCAGCAGCTTCGATCGACCCAGCAGCCGTGGACGCCCCAAGCGGACGCCTCAGCGCCATGGTCGATCCCGCGACCAGTCAACTCCCTGGACACTCCCTTAATCCCGAAGACTGTCGTCAGCCGCCCGCCCCCCAGTCAGACAGGCGCGGACGTGACGAGCCTTCAGCCCGAGATTCTCATACGGAGTGAGCCTTCAGCTCGAGGGTCCAAGACGCAGCGGGAGGCAGCAGAATTGACATAGAAGATGGGCCTTCAGCCCTTGGAGCGACCTGTGACACAGCAGAGCGGGCCTTCAGCTCGAGACTCCAAGGCGCATCCAGCCACCTCAGAGGTGACGAGCCTTCAACTCGAGAATCGGGGACGGCACCAAGGGCTGCCGAGAGTGCCGACGGGCATGTGGCCACGAGCGACGACGGGAGGTGCTCCTTGCCCGCCGCCCCCCCCGGATTTGACAGGGCCGAACACGCAGAAAGCGGGCCTTCAGCCCGAGGAGCTCCCAGCGAGGTCGTAGCCCATTGCTCCCCCCTGGCAACAGTATCCTGGCGACAGGTGGGATTGCTGCTGAGGGGGCGCCCGCAGCCGATGACCAGCCCCCCCCCGAGAAGAGTTCCACGACGCCTCCCCGAGCGGACGGCGGAGGTTATCCCGAGCCTCCTCGCAGCATCCAGGGCCAGGAGTTCACACCGGAGCGTGTGTGCGCGCGGGCCGCAGACGGGCACGTGTTTGCGATCGGCACCGACCCTCCAGCCAGCGCCTCCGAGGCCATCCCCGTGGCCGACGGTCGACACGGAGCCCACCACTTGCAAAGCCTGGGGCTGTCGACACAGCTGGTTGGCGGCGAGACCCAACAACGCCCCGCTGGGACTCCGCCCGCCGCCGCCCCTGGTACTCTCCAAGACCCCTTGCCGGGTAATCACGAACGCGCCTTGCAGAGGCAGGACATCGAGGCCATCCGCCAGCTTGTCGAGGGAAATCCCTTCGCGCCCATTCGCCCCCGTTCCCCTGTCAGCGAATCCGCCCGAACGGACAGCGAGCCGCAGCCACTCACGCCCGAAGGCCGGACCACGCTGAGGAAGGCGACCCCCGCTCTGGCGAAAGAAACGGCGTCTGGCAACGTGCCCGGGCCAGGTACGACCCGCAGCACTCCCACACTTGACGAAAGTCACGCTGCGACAGACGGGGGCGCGCTCGTGGGCGAGGGCGGGCGCGGGTCCGATGGCGAGCGTCAACGGGAGGGGCCTGCCCCCGCCTACCACAGTGCAGCAGTCCTCTCAGCCCCAGCTGCTGGAGGCGACTCGGCCTTTACTTGGCGGCCAACCGCGCGGCCCGCGCCAACCCGCAAGTCCCCGCCAGACTTCCGTGCACCAGTTGCCGCCGCGCCCCGCGAAGCCATAGACGATTCCGGCGGCGGGCCCAACCTGTCGGAACAGTCGCAGAGCAGCGTACGTGAGCAGCATACGGAGCAGGAGCCGGAAGAGCCCGATGAGCAGGAGCTGCCGGCCGCCCACGGGGAGGGCGCGGAAGTGACGCCAGCGCAGAAAAGGGAGCACGGGCAAGAACAGGAACAGACAACCACCCACCGCCTCACTCCCCTGGCTGACACCACCTGCCCTGGCCCCTCCCTCCCGTGCAAGGGCGCGAGCTCGAGCGCCGAGGAGCACCGGCAGTGCGGCCGGCACGTGCCCCCAGCGCGTCTTCGTGGCAGCGGGTGGACGCCCTGCCTAGCCTCTGTGATTGGCCACCCTCCAGTCTCCCCGCTGGCCCTGGGCCGAAACCTGGCCAGCGACGCCGACCGCGCTGGCGGGTCGGGTGGACGGCAGACGGCAGGCGGCGGACGCAGCAGCAGCAGCCGCAGATGCAGCAGCAGGCGCCGCGCCGAGGACCAGCCGCCGACCACCCCGCCCCTGGTTGGGGGCCCCGCCGCGCGTCACTGTCCAGAACCTTTAGACCCAGACACGGGACAGCAGCTATATAAAACTAAGATCGGCGACATCCAGTGGGACCTCCCCGGGGAGTCACCTGGCGAGACGATAAAGCGGCTTCAGGCCTCCCTGGGAGCGCGGTTCACAGGCACCCGGCACGCGTTCGCCCGGAAGCGCGCCTTGCCTAGCTGCAAGGGCGCGCTCGACCCGCGGAGGCACGACCAGCAAACGTGCCTCAGCTTCCTGTCGTCCTTCCGCTGCCATAACTGTGACGTGCGGGCCGTGGACGACGCGCTGGACCTCGGCGTTGACTGGACGCAGGTGCGGCTTCGGTACCTGGGTGAAAGTGACGGCGCGGGCAGGGGGCGCCAGGCGGCGAAGGACCACGCTGTTCGCCGCGCACCCAAGATGGACTTGAAACAGTGGAAGGTCGTCACCTAAGCTGCGGGCGCGCCCGCTCTTGCTTCACCTCATTTCACTCTGGCCGCTCCTCCTTCCTATCGGCGTGCGGCATGGGCCCAAGCTATCACTTGGCCTGTCGCCGGGGCTGTCGGCCACCACCTCTTTTCCCGTTGCTCCCCCCCCCTGGCTTCCGTTTCCCCCCCCGTCTCTGCTTCAGAAAGGACGAGCCGGACCGAGCGCATTCCGCCCACGTCCCCGAGAGCTCCCAGCGAGACAGCAGCTTTGATCGACCCAGCAGCCTGGGACGCCCCAAGCGGACGCCTCAGCGCCGTGGTCGATGAAGCGACCAGTCAACTCCCTGGGCACTTGCGGGACGCAGCAGAATGGGTGTAGATGGTGGGCCTTCCGCCGTTGGAGCGACCAGTAATGCAGCAGAGCGAGCCTTCAGCTCGAGACTCCAAGGCACATCCAGCAACCTCAGAGGCGACGAGCCTTCAGCTCGAGATTC
>CAUYUJ010001611.1:91851-99174 GCA_963575745.1 Prorocentrum cordatum | reverse complement strand
GTGCTCGCCCCTGCTTTTTAGGATGCGCCCATGTGTCCGAACGCTTGGGCAAAGTTTGGCCAAGCCATTGGACAGTGCATGTCCCCCCAGCCAGTGTGGAAGCCCTCTCGGGAACGCGTGGGGAAGGAGGAGGAGGAGGAGGAGGAGGAGGAGGAGGAGGAGGAGGAGGAGGAGGAGGAGAAGTGAGGATTAGGTGAAGGATGAGGAGACCTCTTGGGAGCTTCTTGGGTCATTCTTGGAGCCTCCTGGGAGCTTCCTGGGGGCCTCTTGGAGGCCTCTTGGAGGCTTCCTTGGGCCTCTTGGGAGTCTTTCGGGGCTTCTCGGGAGCCTCTTTGGTCGTCTTAGGGCGCTCTGGCCTCCAAGACGCCATCGGAAGGCGTTTTGGGGCCTATCTGAATCGACTTGGGGCCCGCAGGGTCGGCGGCAAAGTTCGAGCCCTGCCCGCGCCGATCAACGATTGAATCAACTCGATGGGCGGCGGGGGTGTGGGGCCGACCTTCGTTGAACGCGTGGCGGACGCGCGCCTTGTTCAGGGTACCCCTGTGTCCTTGTCTCTGCGGCCACTTGCGGGCTAGGATACCCTTGCGTCTCTGGGGTTTTGGTCGCCCGCCGCCCAACAATTCCATGCCAACTTTGGCCTCCAAAGGTCCTGCGCCCTTACCAGTCCTCCTCATGCGTCTTCGCGGTAGGGTGCGGATGCCGCCGCCTGCGAGGGCCACCGCCGCCAAGAGCCCCTTTTTTGGGGGGGATCCGTCCCCTGGGCGGCGGCACGCTGGAGCGCCGCGCTCGCTACCGGGTGGTGCTTGGGCGTCGTGCCCCTGGGCTCTGGGCGGCGGCGGTTCTCTGCTTCTCCCCCTGCAGCGCGCAACAGGACCTCCGAGCCGATCCAGCGACGCCAAGAAGCCTTGTTTACGTCGGCGGCTAGGCAGGGTAACTGCGCTGGCGGAAGAGCAGTCAAAGCGGAGACGCCGTTGAAAGAAAAGAATCGTGGAGGGAGGGAGGCAGGGCGGCCGAAGGAGGAGACAGGGAGCGAGGGCCGCTGAGGGGGACGGGTCACACCCGGAGCGACTGGTGCGGCCGGCCCCGCCGGCGGTGCAGGCGGCGGCTGCTGCGCCGGGGCCCGGCGGCGGCGGGGCGCAGTACGACGCTAGGAAACGGGGTCGTCGGCGCCGAAATTGGCGCGCAAGCTGCCCGCGCAAGTTCGCGCGCAAGCGCCCTCGTCTCCACTGTGGCGTGCCGCGCTGGCGGCCCGCGCCAGCCGCCGCTCAAGGTCGCCGTGCCGAATCTCGCGCAGTGCCCGTTCTTGACCCTCGCGCGGTCGGCTCTGACCGTGGATGGGCTAAGGGCGATGTAGATAACGGCGATGTAGGTTTCGGTAGTGCGGGAACGCGTGGCTCGCGCTTTCCTGCAATTCGCTGTGTCGTGTTCGCTCGATCCACTCGCAGACTGGACATGTAGGAGAGTGTGGCTCGTGATTTCCTACGCTCTGGTTCCCGAAATTCACCGTTGTAAGCAGCATCGCCGCTCGCCCGGCCGCGCTCTGACAGACTCCTGGGCCATCTCTCGGGGGCGGCCAAGAGGGGGGTGATGACTAGGGGGGTGGATATCGTGGCGGGGGGCATGATATCCCCCCGGATTTCATGGCGCCCATTCTCATTTCAATACGTCCCTGGTGCCCCCCCCTGGGCCGCGCACGGACCGCCGGCCATGATTTGTGCCCCCCCTCTTGGACGCCCCCCGCTTGGCCGCCCCCGAATCTCGACCCGCATCTGTCTTCGTCCCCGCCGGCGTCCTCGGCGCAGGGCTGCGGCCGCGCGCGCGCGTGCGCGCGTGCGCCAGGGATGGGCCCCGCCCTCCGCGCGTCGCGAGAAAAACATAACAACTCGACTGATTTTTGTTTTCTTCTTCTTCCTTTTCCTTGTCTTTTTCCTTTTCCTTTTCTTTATACTTGTTTTGTTTCTTCCTTCCTTTTCCTTTCTTTTTGTTTCCCCCTTTCATTTTTCTTTTTAATACATCTTGTTTCCCCCTTCTTATCTCGCATTTTTGTTTTTTATTTATGCGTTGTCGGCCCCCGGGGCCCTCACCGGGCCCTGGGAGGCCAGCAATGACGACGGGCTCCCACCGTTTTTTTTTGTTGTTGTTGTCACCGCGCGGGAGGCCTTGGTGGAGGCCCAGAGTCTTACTCACCCCGCCCGGAGCCCACAGGACGACGCGGGGTGGAGAGTAAAAGAGGGCTAGGATCGGGATAAATCGCTTCAGAGCGTTCCGGAGCGCTCTCAGAGCGTTCCGAACGCTCTGGAGCGGCCGCGGCGCCCAATACATCCTCCAAACCCGCCGATTCTCAGAGATTTCGAGTTATCCCGATCCGATTTTGTCCCGATCTTCGTGTCGTTCTAGAGAACCAGCCCCCAGGCAGGGGCTCAGGCCTCTGGGGAGCCACGCTGTGGAAACGTGCGACGCTGAGCGTCCGGGCTCCACGTCCGGCCGCCCGCCCCCCCTCCGTCTCCCGCTCTTCCACACGCTGGCCAGTGAGCTTTTTTCGGTGCCCTCGGGCAGCTCCCTCGTTGTGGTGCAGCCAGCGCTGCCTCGCCGCCGACGGAAGAGTGTCTGGGTCCAGCGTGGAACTCGGAGGGCTGGCCCCCTACCCCAGGACCGCTTCGTCATCCTGTGTGGTTTTTTGACGGTCCCAGGGCCCAGCGAAGGCCCACAGAGGCCAAAAGCATTGCAAGGAACTTCCTGCCGTGTTTCTTCTTCGTTTCACGACGCGAAGGGGGAGCATGCTACGCACTTCGTGGCATCAAGCAAACATGATGAATTGATTGGCCGTGGTGAAGCGGCTATGATGCCCACCTCGAAGACCGCTGCGATGCGGATTCGGGCCCGAAACTCGTCGAAGAAGATCATGCGTAGGAGGGCCTACCCTGAGATTTGATGCCGTATTTTTTCCGATACAGGGCCCCCGGAAGTCTCGACCCCTTCCTGGTGACCCGCTTTGCATCCCGGGCCGTTTTTTGGAAGGTCCCCGGGCCCAGCGAGGGCTTCTGGAGTCCCAAGTCGGCGAAACACCTCCGTCTGGATCCAGTTCTGTGGATCTCAGGGCATGCTGGTCCTTCTTCCCTCAGGAGGGGAAGAAACACACAGACACAATTACATGTCGACTCCCAGGAAAATATAGGAAAATATGGGGAAATATGGGAAGTGGGGGGGAAGACAAAAACTCAGAAAATATAGGAAAATATGGAGAATCTTTTTATTTGTGTGTATTTATTTGTTTGTCCCAGTTTCCCTTCAGGATCTCAGGGCATGCTGGTCCTTCTTCCCCACACGAGCCTTGCCGATGGTCGCGACGGCCAGCCTCGGCGCAGTGTGCCGTGGCGCGCGCGCGGGCGCCCCGGTGGGCGGGGCCAGGACTTCGCCGATAACGCCTGGAACCGGGCGCTGCTGCAGACGCTGCCTCGGCTGCTGGCGCCCCCGCTGGCCCCCCCCCCCCCAGCCACGGCGCCCCCCCGGCCACGGCGCGCTGGGCCGCCCAGGAGCGGGGGTCGATCTTGCAGGACGAGGAGGAGGAGGAGCAGGAGGAGGAGTAGGACGGAGAAGGAGGAAGGAGGAGGAGGAGGCGGAGGAGGAGGAGGCGTAGGAGGAGGAGTAGGAGGAGGAAGAGGAGCAGGAGGAGGATGAGGAGGAGGAGGCGGAGGAGGAGGAGGAGGAAGGAGGAGGAGGAGGATCAGAAGGAGGAGGCGGAGGAGGAGGAGGAGTAGCAGGATGAGGATGAAGGATGATAATAATAATAATCCTGAACATAATCGTAACACTAAACATAGTAGTAACAAAAACAATACACATAATGCTAATACTAACCGTACCAATAAGCATAATCGTACTAACGCAAAGAAGAGGAGGAGGAAGAGGATGAGGAGGATGATAAGGCGGTGGAGAAGAATGAAGAGGATGATTAGGAGGAGTACTACTACTACTACTACTACTACTACTACTACTACTACTGCTACTACTACTACTGCTACTACTACTACTACTACTACTACTTCTACTTCTACTTCTACTTCTACTTCTACTTCTACTACTACTCCTACTACTACTACTGCTAGTGCTACTGCTACTGCTACTGCTACTACTATTATTATTCTTACTACTACTACTACCACTACTGCTACTACTTCTACTACTACTACTACTACTACTACTACTACTACTACTACTACTACTACTACTACTACTACTACTACTACTAATACTACTACTACAACTACAACTACTACTACTACTACTACTACTACTACTACTACTACTACTACTACTACTACTACTACTACTACTACTACTACTACTACTACTACTAACTACTACCTACTACTACTACTACTACTCTACTACCTACTACTACTACTTACTACTACTATTATTACGACTACTACTGCTACTACACCTACTACTACTACTTTACTTTCTACTTCTACTTAGTACTACACTACTACTTGCTACTACTTCCTACTACTACTACTTACTGCTACTGCTACTGCTACTACTTCTACTGCTACTGCTACTGCTACTGCTAACTGCTACTGCTACTGCTACTGCTACTTACTGCTACTATTATTTACATACTACTAGTACTACTAGTACTACTACTACTACTACTACTACTACTACTACTACTACTACTACTATACTACTACTACTACTACTACTACTACTACTACTACTACTACTACTACTACTACTACTACTACTACTACTACTACTACTACTACGACTTCTTCTTCTTCTTCTACTACTACTACTACTACTGCTGCTGCTACTACGTCAACTACTACGACTACTTCTACTGATGATATTACGAGTACTAATCATACTAAACGTATTAATACTTATCATGTGACGTACCCAACCCTTTCTACACAAGTGGCAATTGCATTCAGGACCACTCAATACCGAAGGACATTTCGGCGCCATGGTATAGTGGTGATCTGCGTAGGACGTACCTCCGCTGAGCCTCTCAGAAGCCCATGCGCGCCAGGTGAGCCAAGCGCGCCAGGCGCGCCAGGTGCGCCAGGTGCGCCAGGTGCGCCAGGTGCGCCAGGTGCGCCACGTGCGCCAGGTGCGCCACGTGCGCCAGGCGCGCCAGATGCGCCAGGCGCGCCAGATGCGCCAGGCGCGCCAGGTGCGCCAAGTGTGCGCCAGGTGTGCGCCAGGTGTGCGCCCGATGTGCCAGGTGCGCCAGGTGTGCGCCCAGCGCGCCAGGTGTGCCAGGTGCGCCAGGTGCGCCAGGTACGCCAGGTGCGCCAGGCGCGCCAGGCGCGCCAGGTGCGCCAGATGCGCCAGTGGCGCCAGGCGCGCCAGGTGCGCCAGGTGCGCCAGGTGCGCCAGGCGCGCCAGGCGCGCCAGGTGCGCCAGGTGCGCCAGGCGCGCCAAGTGGGCCAGGTGCGCCAGGTGTGCGCCAGGTGTGCGCCAGGTGCGCCAGGTGCGCCAGGTGCGGCAGGTGCGCCAGGTGCGCCAGGTGTGCCAGGTGCGCCAGGTGCGCCAGATGCGCAAGGTGCGCCAGGTGCGCCAGGTGTGCGCCAGGTGCGCGCCAGGCGCACCAGGTGCGCCAGGTGCGCCAGTTGCGCCCGGCGCGCCAGTTGCGCCATGCGCGCCAGGCGCGCCAGGTGCGCCAGGTGCGCCAGGTGTGCCAGGTGCGTCAGGTGCGCCCAGCGCGCCAGGTGCACCAGGTGCGCGCCAGGTGCTCCCAGCGCGCCCGGTGCGCCAGGTATGCGCCAGGTGTGCGCCAGGTGCGCGCCAGGCGCGCGCCAGGTGCGCCAGTTGCGCCACGTGTGCGCCACGTGTGCGCCAGGTGCGCGCCAGGTGCGCTAGATGCGCCAGTTGCGCCAGGCGTGCCAGGTGCGCCAGTTGCGTCAGGCGTGCCAAATGAGCCAGGTGCGCCATGTGCGCCAGGTGCGGCAGGTGCGCCAGGTGCGCCATGTGCGCCAGGTGCGACAGGCGCGCCAGGTGCGCCAGGTCTGCGCTAGGTGTGGCAGGTGCGCCAGGAGCGCCCAGCGCGCCAGGTGCGCCAGGTGCGCCAGATGCACCAGGTGTGCCAGGTGTGCGCCAGGTGCGCGCCAGGTGCGTCAAGTGCGCCCAGCGCGCCACGTGCGCCAGGTGCGCGCCAGGTGCGCCCAGCGCGTCAGGTGCGTCAGGTTCGCCCAGCGCGCCAGGTTCGCGCCAGGTGCGCGCCAGGTGCGCCAGGTGCGCCAGGTGCGCCAGGTGCGCCAGGTGCGCCAGGTGCGCCAGGTGCGACAGGTGCGCCAGGCGCGCCAAGTGGGCCAGGTGCGTCAGGTGCGCCAGGTGCGCCAGCTGCGCGCCAGGTGCTGCAGGTGCGCGCCAGGTGCGCCAAGGGGACAGGGAGGCCTCAAAGTGGTCTGCGTAAAGCGTACCTCCGCTGGGCCTCCCAGGAGCCCACGAAAGTTGCGACAGTTGCGCAGATCGCAGCCCTGCAGGGGACAGGGAGGCCTCAAAGTGGTCTGCGTAAAACGTACTTCCGCTGGGCCTCCCAGGAACCCACGAACGTGGCGACAGTTGCGCAGATCGCAGCCCCGCAGGTGACAGGGAGGCCTCAAAGTGATCTGCGTAGGGCGTACCTCCGCTGGGCCTCCCAGGAACCCACGACAGTTGCGACAGTTGCGCAGATCGCAGCCCCGCAGGGGACATGGAGGCCTCAAAGTGATCTGCGTAGGACGTACCCCAGCTGGGCCTCCCAGGAACCCACGAAAGTGGCGACGGTTGCGCGGATCGCAGCCCCGCAGGGGACAGGGAGGCCTCAAAATGATCTGCGTAGGACGTACCTCCGCTGGGCCTCCCAGGAAACCACGAAAGTGGCGACAGTTGCACAGATCGCAGCCCCGCAGGGGACAGGGAGGCCTCAAAACGTGATCTGCGTAGGACGTACCTCCGTTGGGCCTCCCAGGAACCCACGAAAGTGGCGACAGTTGCGCAGATCGCAGCCCCGCAGGGGACAGGGAGGCTTCAAAGTGATCTGCATAGGACGTACCTCCGCTGGGCCTCCCAGGAACCCACGAAAGTGGCGACAGTTGCGCAGATCGCAGCCCCGCATGGGACAGGGAGGCCTCAAATTGATCTGCGTAGGACGTACCTCCGCTAGGCCTCCCAGGAACCCACGAAAGTGGCGACAGTTGCGCAGATCGCAGCCCCGCAGGGGACAGGGAGGCCTCAAAGTGGTCTGCGTAGGACGTACCTCCGCTGGGCCTCCCAGGAACCCACGACAGTGGCGACAGTTGCGCAGATCGCATCCCCGCAGGGGACAGGGAGGCC
>CAUYUJ010001611.1:79351-86851 GCA_963575745.1 Prorocentrum cordatum | reverse complement strand
AGGAGGAGGAGGAGGAGAAGGTGGAGGAGGAGGAGGAGGAGGGGGGGGAGAGAGAAGGAGGAGGAGGATGAGGGGGGGGGAAGAGGAGGAGGAGGTAGGGGGAGGAGGAGGAGGAGGAGGAGGGGAGGGAGGAGGAGGAGGAGGAGGGGAGGAGGGGTACGAGGAGGAAAATGGGGAGGGTGTGGGAGGTAGAAAGTTCGACGGTCGAAGATTGAGGTTGAGTAGGGCCGAGGGTCAGAGAGCGCCTTCCTCTGCAGGACCATCGAAAAAAAAACGTCAAGGTGGTCAAACGCTTCGCCCGTTAAACCGGCGAAGAAATGCAAAATCCAACCGTTCGCTTGTGTCGAACATTTTGGCTTGATGCTGGGTGTGGTGCATCAATTTCAGCTTGACCGAACAGGTTGATTGCGCCCCTTGACGTCCGTTTGGGGTGTTCTGCAGACCTGACCTCCCAGCCCTACTCAAGATCGAGGTTTCGGGATGTTCTCTGCCCTGTTTGGGCCTCCCGAGGCCTCCTGGAGTCAGGATCTCCTGCTCCTCTCTCTCCTCTCGCTTCCTTTCCAGCTCCGTGGCTCAGGCAGGTGCGCGCAAGCCAACGTGGGGTAGGGTTGCTATCCGTCTCCTCGCGATACCAGTTTTCTTCCTGTTTCCTCCCTCCTCCTGCTTCCTTCTTTTCCCGGACCCAGACATCCGACGTTTTTTTGTTTGTTTGTTTGTTTGTTTGTTTGTTTGTTTTTTGGCTTTCCTGCTTAGCAGCATGTGGCTCGCCAGAGATCAGGTCCCCGTCCCGGGAACCGTCTCTTCGTTTTGAGTTTTCTTTGACGGTGCCAGGGCCCTGCAAGGACCCCCAGAAATTCTGTCGAAAACTAGCCGTCGGGCTTTCTCCACGATGCGAGGGGGTCTGGAGATGAAGCGTGGATGGAGGGAGGGGAAGGGACCTGACATGTTATTACACACGACGAGTTTTGTTGTTGTTTCGATTCGACTTCATTTGTGTGTGTGTGTGTGTGTGTTGTGTGTTGCGTGATTTTTAGTTTTGGTGGATGTTTTTTGTTCCCAACCATCCTGTGGTGTTGGGTCCTCGTTTTGAAGAGACAGCGCCCGCGTCCTCCTTCTCCTTCCGCTGCCCCCCCTTCCTCTCCGCATCATTAGCATCATCGTCACCATCATCACCATCACCCATCATCCATCAGTATCCTCATCCGCAGCATCATCCTCATCCACATCATCCACATCATCATTATCATCATCATCATCATCAGCAGCAGCAGCATCATCATCACCATCATCGTCCACAACACCCATGCCGGCACACCCCTCGCAGGTTTCGTGTCCCCATAGGGAGCTCCACCTAATTTCCCAGTGGCGGAACTCGCATTGCGGCGCCGCCCCATTTTGGCACACCCCTCACACGTTTCGTGGCCCCATAGGGAGCTCCACCTGAGGTCCCAGTGGCGGAACTCGCATGGCGGCGCCGCCCCATTTTGGCGCACCCCTCACACGTCTCGTGGCCCCATAGGGAGCCCCACCGAAGGTCTCAGTTGCGGAACTCGCATGGCGGCGCCGCCCCATTTTGGCGCACCCCTCAAACGTTCCGTGGCCCCATAGGGAGCTCCACCGAAGGTCCCAGTGGCGGAACTCGCATGGCGGCGCCTCTCCATGTTGGCGCACCCCTCACAGGTTTTGCGGCCCCATAGGGAGCTCCACCCAAGGTCCTAGTGACGGAACTCGCATGGCGGCGCCGCCCCATTTTGGCACACCCCTCACAGGTTTCGCGGCCCCATCAGGAGCTCCACCTAAGGTCCCAGTGGCGGAACTCGCATGGCGGCGCCGCCGCATTTTGGCCCCCCCCCCCCTCACACGCTTCTTGGCCCCATAGGGATCTCCACCAAGGTCCCAGTGGCGGAACTCGCATGGCGGCGCCGCCGCATTTTGGCACCCACCCTCACACGTCTCGTGGCCCCATAGGGACGCTCCACCCAAGGTCCCAGTTGCGGAACTCGCATGGCGGCGCCGCCCCATTTTGGCGCACCCCTCACACGTTTCGTGGCTCCATAGGGAGCTCCACCTAAGGTCCCAGTGGCGGACCTCGCATGGCGGCGCCGCTCCATGTTGGCGCACCCCTCACACGTTTCGCGGCCCCATAGGTAGTTCCACCTAAGGTCCTAGTGACGGATCTCGCATGGCGGCGCCGCTCCATTTTGGCGCACCCCTCACACGTTTCGTGGCCCCATAGGGAGCTTCACATAAAGGTCCCAGTGGCGGAACTCGCATGGCGGCGCCGCCCCATGACAGATAGTCCAGCGGCGCCGCCGCGCGATTCCGCCACCGCGCTCGGGCAAGCGCCTGGGCGGGCGCAGGGGGAGGGGGGAGGCTCCATGGAACCCGTCATTCCCGTCATCGTATTTGGGCACATTCTCCGTCTGCAACAACGCAGGGACTTGGTCACAGATCTGACCCGCGCACGTCGCTGGGACCCTCTCGGGGCGACCAGCGCGAGTTGCGCTCTGCCCAGAGCCTCGCTCGCCCCCGTCGTCGCTCTGCCCAACGGCCACAGCCTTGCCCGCTATCAGCCAACCAGCTAGCCTTCTCTGCTCCGCGCAGCGGACGACCCGCGCGCGTCGCCGGGACCCCTTCGGGGCGACCGGCGTGCGTCGCGGGGACTCCGTGCGGTGCCGCGCCCGCAGCCATGGACATCGGTGTGCACGGGCAAAAAGCCAGAAAACGAACGGGAAGGAAGCGGGCGCGATCCTCGTGAGGACCGTGCCGACATGGGTGTCGACATTCATGCACGTCGACTGATTCGCACGCAGACTCATTTACAATCAGACTCACTCGCGCTCAGGCTCACCCGTTCTCAGTCTCTCGCACTCAGACCGACCGTTTTCGTCCGTATTGTGCACCCCGCCACGCATTTCGGTACGGCGTTACGCCCCTCGCACGGTTCGGGGCCCCATAGGGAGCGCGGGCGAAGATGATATTCACAAGTGCGGTATTCACAACTGCGTATGGTTGGGTCCTTCGCCAGGCTAATTGTTTTTGTGGTTGTGCGTGCGGTATTTCCACGCCGCATGATCTGGGCGGGCCGCGCGCGTCTCTCCGCCCAACCTTCGCTCCGCCGCGCCGCTGCGCGCGCGGCCGCGACGCCAACAGTGTGTGTGTGTGTGTGTCTGTGTGAATGTGTGTGTTTTGGGTGTTTGTGTTTGTGTTTGTGTGTGTGTGTGGCATTCCGGTCCGCCGCAGCCGGGACTTGCCTGAGGTGGGCCTGGCTTCTTTTCTTCCCGTTGCGTTGGGGTCTCTTTTTCTCCTCTCGTCAAGTGCGGTCCAATTTGCATCTAGCGCGCCCCATTGATGCCCGATCGCCGGAGCAGCAACCTCTGCCCAGCCGCCGGCGCAAAACATGTGTGTGTGTGTGTGTGTGTGTTTGTTTGTTTGTTTGTTTGTTTGTTATGCACATGTGGGAAGCTCCAAAGCTACCACGGGCTGAAAAGGGGAAGGCCTGGTAGCTGAGGAGGGGGGATGAAGAGGAAGAGGCTCGCATTCAACCGTACTCAAAGCTCACTCTGACTCATACGCAATCACTCGCATTAGGGGTCACTCGTCTTCGTCGGCCCTGTCGCCCACGTGGACGCGCTATTGTAGTCGACCGCTCATGAACAGACGCTCACCACGGCATGACATAAAATATGAGATGCACATATGGGGAGCTCCACGCAGTGAGTAATTTGTTAGTTAGTTAGTTAGTTAGTTAGTTAGTTAGTTAGTTAGTTAGTTTGTTTGTTTATTTGTTTTTGTGTGTGTCTGTGTGTGTGTGTGTGTGTGTGTGTGTTTTTGGGTGTTTGTGTGTGTGTGTGGCAACCCCGACTATCGGCCGTTCCCAAGCTTTCCTGAGGTGGGGGACTTGCACCAGCTGCGGCTCCGCCGTGACGGGGGTCGGGCAGATGGTTCGCCCTCCTTCCGCCGCTGTGTGCCACTGGCGCTGCTCTGGGAGGCGGCCCGCGACGCCAGCGTGCTTGACCCGTGCGCCGAGAGCATCGGCGCCTCTGCCTGGCTTCGCCCCCCCCTTTCCCCGCGTCGCGCGACGGGCGGGAACCGGTCTGCGGGCGCTGGCGCCCTGGGAGGGCGCAGGTCACCCACGGACAGGGCCCCCGCGCCAGGCGCGCTCCCCGCCGCGCGGGGCGGGCCGTATTGGCGGGCGACCGCCGGTCCCCCAGCGGGAACCGCGGACCTGGACAGCCACGCCCTTCTTCGCGGCGCCCCTGAGGAGCGGCACGCGACCGCCGTTCCAGACAGCCGCGAGGGATGGTTCAGCCACAACCAGAACATTTGGTTCCACACCACGGACGACCCGCCCGCCCCCGACGATGGCGACCTTGCTGACGAGTAGGCGCGCGAGCGCAAAGCAGCCGTCACCCACATCGGTGCGCACAGCCACGCCCTCCCAACCCCGTCAGCCCAAGACATTCAGGAGGCCTTCCGTGGTGCGTTTGACGAATGGCGCAGTTTCGCGTCCCCCAGGAGATTGTTTTTTACCCTCTGGGCCATAACGCGTGCTATACCCCTTCACTCCCCTCCCCCCCCATCGCGTCACACCTCCCCCCATCAGTGCGTCCCCAGCACTGCCGCAGTGCGTCAGGCACCACAGTCTGGAGGAGGGGGGGCGCTATGTTATGCCCCCTCCCGCCCCCCCCTCCACCCCATGACGCCCGTTGTGGCCGCGAGTGCAAAAAAACGCGCTCCAGCAGGGCCACGTGAGGGAATCCCTCGCCCACAACCTCCCGCCCCATTCTCCGAGCTGCGTCGGGCGGGCATCTGCTCGCGCTCGGCGCTGAGCTTGCACGGGGCCTTCGGTCTGTGGGGCCGCCGACCGCGGCGCGACTCTCGGCTCGCTGCCGGGCCCCCCCAGGTGGAGCCGCTTTTGCCCCTCGGCCCTGGCGGTCCGCTTTCGAGTAGGGGATCGACTACATAGTTGATTCGCCCCATGTGGTTTCCCCGTCGAGTGTGCAAGGAATGCGTGTAATGTTCGCTGATCTACGAGCAATGTGCGCAATACTCGTCGATGCGACGAGCAGCTCAAATCTGGGGTGCATCAAGTCTGTAGTCGATGCCCTATTCGACGCTCAGGACGGCCCCGAGGCGCCGTGCTCTTTTCGCCTGCTGTCCCGTGCTGGCCCCGCTGCTTCACCCCAGCGGTGCCCGGCGCCCGCGTGCTGTCCGGCGCCGCGCCGCCGGTCTTCGGCTGCTCTCCCCGCGGGCCCCCCTCGGGTCCCTGGCCGCGCCCGGCGTGGACCTGCCCGCCCCTGGGGCTGTCACCGGTCCCGGGCCCTCGCGCGCTCCCGCTCCGTCCGCCGGGCTCCTCGCCCTGAGGGCGCCGCCCTGCCTCTGAAGGGCGGCGTGGCCCCTCAGCGGTCGCGCCCCGCTCTTCGCCCAGCTGCCCCCGCCTGAGCGCGGTCGCTGCTCCGCGCCGCGCCGCTTGGCTTTCTGCTCCGGCCGCCCGGGCGTGGAGCTGCCCGCTCGTTGCGCCGGCGCCCGGTGCCCCGCCCTCTTCCCGTCCCGGTGCCGCCTCCCCCCACGCGGCCCGTCGCCCTCCCCCGTCGCTGCCCGCCCTCCCTGGCTTGGCTCTCTCCTGGCTGGGCCCTCAGCGGTGGTCGCTTCGCTCGCCTCCCGGCCCGCCAGCCTCTGGACGGGCTCGGTCCGTGCGCGGCCCGCTGCTCTCCCTTGCGGTGCCCGCCGCCCTCCAGGTCGGCTCGATCTCCTGGGCGGCCCTCAGCGGTGGTCGCCTCGTCGGCGAGCCTCAGGGCCGCTCGGCCCCCTCCAGCCCCGCCCAGGCGCCCGGGCGCTTGGCTGCCCCTCGGTGCCTCGCCTCTCGCCGCGGCCTCCCGCCTCGCGCGCGTGGCCCTCCCCGCCCGCTCTCGCCCCGCCGCCCCTCCAGTGCCTCGCGGCCCTCTGGCCGCCTGGCCGCCCGCCTCCCCCTCCTGGGCAGCGCCCCTGGCGCTGCCCTGCTGCTACTGCCCGCCTGGCCTTTGGCGCGGCCGCCGCCCGCTCGGTGCTGGACGGCCCGCGCCCGCCGGCTTCCCCGACCGCCGGCGTCTTCTTTGTGTGTTTGTGTGTGGCCGCCTGAGGCCCCGCCTTCCTGTGCCCTGTCTCCCTAATCAAAGCTGTGCGTAGCCCGCCTAGCTTTTAGCGGAAGAGGTTCGCTCTCGCCCCGCAGACCAAAAGTGTGTGTGTGTGTGTGTGTGTTATTTCCTTGCGCTGCACTGTCGAACACCGCTCTGATGATCCAGTGGCCGCCCATTACCACCGCCAATGAACACCTGACTATTGCGCTTCATGCCACTTTGAGTCGAGTGTTCTCCTCTTTTGCTGGACGCTGCATGTTTCGTTTGGACTTACAGTTCCTCTACCGCACCCATCGCCTGCATGTTTCAGTATGTGACGTTTCGTACGCTGCGCCTTCGACAGTGCTCGATTGCGAGTAATACTTCCACTTGGCGACCGCGCTTGAGGACCCTCTGCGCCGCTGATTTGAAAAGTGCGTGTGTGTGTGCGTGTGTGTGCGTGTGGGCTGGCACGTTGCACGTCTAAGGATGGTCTCGCACTGCAGTTTCGGTGCTTGCAGTCTTCGGTTTGGCTGATGACGCAGTTTTTGTGTGCTGCGGTTGACGCTGCCGCGCGGCGGCTTTCACGCATCCCGTTCCCCTGCGTCGCTGGTCTGTAGTTTCCGACCCCGCCCATCGGTTTCGGTCGTCAGGTTGGCCACGCTACCAATCCGTTTGCAACATTTTTTGCGCTTCGCTGTCTAACACTGCGGTTGTTATGCAGCGGCCGCAATTCGCCGTTAGCTCTTGCGCTTCAGTTGATTCAGAGTCGAGTTATCTTTTTGTTTTCTGGCCGCTGCACGTGTCGCGTGGACTTTACAATGCCTCTTTCACACCCACTGCCTGCATCTTGCGGTGATGCTGCTTGCGCGCCGGGCTATCGGCAACGTTAGGTCGTAATAATTCGCACCTCCATCTGCTGTTCGCGCTTGAGGACCCTCGGCGCCGCGGTCCGCAAAAGTTCGTGTGGTTTTCCTGTTTTTGTTATTTTTGATTTTTGCTTTATGTTTGCAAGAAATCGGGCAGGGTTCGCATGGCGCCACCGCGCCAATTTCGGCCCGCCCCTCACAAGATTCGTGGCCCCACAGGGAGATCCACCGAATGCGGGGCTCACAACCGTGGTTCCCACAATTGCATATGATTGGGTCCCTCGCCGATATAAACTGTTACTGATGTTTGTCACTCGATGTTTGCAAGAGCAAGTGAGGCTGCGCCCCTTCCCGCGCAGGAGATCTCCTACGACTCCCTCGTCTTGGCCGTCCGCAACGAGCCCCTGGTGCCCGTGCTGAAGTGCCCGCCCGGCGTGTCCGGCGCCCCCCCCGACGTGGCGTTCGTGCGCGGGCAGGACCGGCCGCGGCGACGGATCCCCACGCGCGGGGGCCTTGGTTCGGGGGCGGCCAAG
>CAUYUJ010001611.1:56851-74351 GCA_963575745.1 Prorocentrum cordatum | reverse complement strand
GCAGGGCCAGGGTCGCATTGACTCGGGTTTGGGCGCAGGATCCTGCAGGATCTTGCATGATCCCTCGCATTGACCTAGGTTTGGGTGCAGGATCTTGCAGGATTTGCAGGATTTTGCAGGATTCTGCGAGGCCTGACTGACCAGGGTCTGGATTGACCCGGGTCAGAAGATCCCCGGCCACAAAACACACGACACTTCCTAGAACAAGCACGTATATTGTTCGTGACTCTGCAACGCTCGTGCGCATGTCCAGTATATCCGATGAAGACAAGAATTCTGGGGCGAGTCAATTCTGTAGTCGATCTCCTACCCGAGCTGGGGGCCCCATCAACTCGGTCCGGTCGAGTCGAGGTCGCTTCCGGCCTGGCCCGGGTCCGACCCGATCCCGATCCTCTCGGAGGCTCGGCCAGGCGTAGGGGGGGGCCAACGACCTCAGGCCGTCAGAGGAGGAAAAGGTGCCGATCCCGCTGCCCTTGCCTCGCTTTCGCCTCTGCGGGCTTCCTGGGGGGCCCTCGTCGCCACGGCTGGAGCCGCCTCGGTTTTTTCTGGTCAGGACGTGCTCTGGGAGAGGTCCGAGGAGTGGCGGCGCCGGTATCTCTTGCACCCCCCCAAGGCCGATCGTCTTTGGATGTTGGTTTTGGGACAGCCACGCGCAGAAGGGGGTAGAGGGAGTGGGCAAGGCTTCTTAGAAGCACCCCTGCTGCTTAGAAGGCGCGGGCCAGCGCCTTCTAAGAAGCAGCCTCCTTCTGAGAAGCCCTCCCCCCTCGCCCCTACCCCCCTGCGCGCCGCCAAGGGGCGTCCAAGAGTGGGGTGGTGACTGAGGGGGGGTCGATGTCATGGCCAGGGCCACGATATCTTCCTAGATCTCATGACTCCTCTCTTTGTTTCAGTACGTGCCTTGGGCCCTTCCCTAGTCCGCGCACACGCCTCGGGCCATGACTTGCGAACCCCCCTCTTGGACGCTCCCCTCCCTGGTTCGCGCACATGCCTCGGGCCATGATTTGCGACCACCCCTCTCGGACGCCCCCCTCTTGGACGCCTCCGCTACTCCGACGACCCGACGCGGTGCTGATTACTCCGACGACCCGACGCGGTGCTGATTCACTTTTGCATGGGCACGACTCGATTCTCCGAGGCGGGGATTTTTCCATCACCACTGCCTGGGGGAACGATCTCTTCGGGGATCTCGGCAGGTGGTGGATATGGATATATTCGGGGCCGGATCCGCTGCTTGCCGACGTCCCCGAATCTCGATCCTCCGGGCGGTGGTTCAGGATACGCCTCCGCCTCTCAGATTCCGACTCCGTGCCGATGCGGCCCGGTCCGACGAATTTTCTCCCGCTCGGTCCGATCTGTCCGGCTCCGTGCCGGCTGCCCCTGCCCCCGCCTTGCCGGCCTTCCCTTTAGGAAGCAACTCCTCGGAGGCTGAGTCCAGCATCGGCGCTGGTAGATTCGTGGCCGGAAGCTGGCCCAAACTGGCGTAATGCTATTTGATCCCGCAGAATCCCTTCGAATCCGGCTTCATCGGGCTTGATTCTGGGCTGATCTTGGACTGTCGCGTGAGCCGAGCTTTGGGGAGAAGCAGTGGCAGGGCAGTGGCAGGGCAACGTTCAACAGAGCAGTCAGTGCATCTGGCCACCGTGCCTGGGGGTCGTCTGTCAGAGGCGTGCTGGATGCGTCGAGGGTTCTCTTAGGATGCCTCCCGGGGGCCTCTGGGAGGTCTCTTGTGGGCTTCCTGGAGGCTTCGTTGGGCCTCTTGGGGGGTTCTCCGGGGCCTCCGGGGGGGGGGGCCTCTTGGGTGCTTCTTGGGGGTCTATTGGAGCCTCTTTGGCCTCCTCCTCCTCCTCCTTCTCCTCCTCTTCCTCCTCCTGCTCCTCCTTCGTTCTGACGGAGGCCTCCCTTCCCCGCAGGAGGCGGTGTGGCTGCCGCCCCCGTTTGGCTCGGTGTGCCGCCTCTGGCGGCGACGAAGATCGGCGGGGCGGGGCCGAAGATCGGCGGGGCGGGGCCGACCACCTCTGGCTGTTCGCTCCTCGCTCCTCCCTCCTCCTGCTCCTCCTCCTCCTTCTCCTCCTCCTCCTCCTCCTCCTCCTCCTCCTCGTCGCTGCTCGCTGCTCGCTGCTCGCTGCTCGCTGCTCGCTGCTCGCTGCTCGCTCCTCCTCCTCCTCCTCCTCCTCCTCGCTGCTCGCTGCTCGCGTCGGAGCTGCTCGCTTCTCCTCCTCCTCCTCCTCCTCCCTCCTCCTCCTCCTCCTCATCCTCCTCCTCACTCCCACCTCCTCCACCTCCCTCCTCGTGCTCCTGCTCCTAGCTACCATCGTCCTCCTCCCGCCTCTGAGCTACGCTCTCTAGCAGGCTTAGGCTCGCTGCTCGCTGCTCGTTGCTCGCATCCTCCTCCTCCACCTCCTCCTCCTCCTCTCCTCCTCCTCCTCCTCCTCCTCGCTGCTCGCTGCTCGCTGCTCGCTGTCTCGCACACACACACACAGACTCGCTGCTCGCTGCTCAGAGCTGCTCGCATCCTTCGCTCCTCCCTCCTCCTCCTCCTCCTCCTCCTCCTCCTCCTCCTCCTCCTCTTGCTCCTACTACCTCCTCCTCCTCCTCCTCCTCCTCCTCCTCCCTCCTCCTCCTCCTCCTCACTCACTCCCCTGTGAGAAAAATGGTGCCGATCTGCCGCTGCCCTTGCAATCGTTTTCGCTTGAGAGCCCCGGCGAGCCGCGAGTCGAGGACGCTTTCCGCCCAGGCCCAGGTCTACCCGATCCACTACGGGGAGAACAGCTGGCCCGTTGCGAGAATTAAACCTGTGTCCCTGAGATTTTTCGCCGTTTTCGGGCTCTCGCGGGATTGTCAGAAAACGACTCAGGATGAAGAGCTGGCCCTGGGTGAGGGCACCAGGGTCCAGCCCGGTCTGGTCGAGCCGAGTCGAGGTAGATCGCTTCTGGCCTGGCCCGGGTCCGACCCACTCCCAAGCGCAGACCCGATCCTCTCGGGGGCTCGGCCAGGCGTAGAGGGGGGCCAACGACCTCAGGCTGTCAGATAAGGAAAGGCACCGATCCCGCTGCCCATGCCTCGTCTCGTCAGGGGTAGAGGGAGGGGGGACGGCTTCTTAGAATCACCCCTGTTTCTTAGAAGGCGCGGGCTTTCTCTGTAGGTACATGGCCAGCGCCTTCTAAGAAGCAGCCTCCTTCTAAGACGCCTTCCCCCTCCCCCTACCCCTCTGCGCGCGTCCAAGAGGGTGGTGATGACTAAGGGGGGGTAGATGTCATGGCCAGGGCCATGATATCTCCCTAGATCTCATGGCCCCTCTCCCTGTTTCAGCACGTTCCCTGGCCCCTCCCTGGTCCGCGCACATGCCTCGGGCCATGATTTGCGAGCCCCCCTCTTGGACGCCCCCCTCTTGGACGCCTCCGCTACTCCGACGACCCGACGCGGCGCCGATTTATTCTTGCATGGGCCCGACTCGATTCTCCGCGGCGCCGATTCACTCTTGCATGGGCCATGATCTACGACCCCCCTCTTGGACGCCCGCCTGTTGGACGCCCCCGCTGCTCCGACGACCCCCTCTGCGCGCCGCCAGATGGGGCTCGAGCCTAGCAGCGATCTGGGGCGCCTCCTGCTCAGAAGGAGGAGGAGGAGGAGGAGGAGGAGGAGGAGGAGGAGGAGGTGAAGAGGCCCGCCCTTCCGATCCCGACCAAGACATCTGAAACAACTTATTTTGGGGGGAGGGGGGGGGGGGCACCTTTGTTTGTTGTTCTTGTCTGTTGCGCCTGTTGTCATCGTTGGAGCTGGGTTTGTCTGGCGGCGCCCGAGACAATCAAGTCCTGGACAACAAGCTGTCTGCTCCACTTCCTTCTCCTGGGCACCCGCCCTTTCGTCCTGCTGCCCTCCCCCACCCTTCTCCTTCTCCCAAAAAGGCCAAGGGGCACCCGAGTGGGCCAGCAGGGGCACCAGTCGTCCTCCAAAAAGGCCCTGGGGCACCTGAGTGGGTCCCCACCCCCGTCGCCGAGCGGGACCCCCTGGGCGTTGGGGTTCTGGTCCCCGGTCCCTAATCACGGAGAACGCCGCCGACCAGACACGGCCTCTTGGAGGATTGGTCCCGTGGCGTTCCGTCCTCTCCTCTCTCCTCGTCGTCCTCCTCCTCCTCCTCCTCCTCCCTCCCGTCCTCCCCTCCCTCCTCCTCCTGCCTCCTCCTCCTCGTCCTCCTCCTCATCCTCCTCCTCCTCCTCCTCCTCCTCCTCCCTCCTCCTCCCCTCCCACCTCCTCCTCCTCCTCCTCCTCCTCCTCCTCCTCCTCCTCTCCTCCTCCACCTCCTCCTCCTCCTCGCTCCTCCTCCTCCTCCTCCTCCTCCTCCTCCTCCTCCTCCTCCTCCTCCTCCTCCTCCTCCTCCTCCTCCTCCCCCTCACCTTCTCCCTCCTTCCTCCTCCCTCTTCCCTCTCCCATCCTTTTTGCCCATCTCTCCCCCTCCTTCGACCCTCGTCGCTACTTCCGAGAGCTCCTGGATCGCTTTCATCGCGGCCTCATGCGCAAAGATCCAGCGTCCAGGTACATGGTTTCATGACTTTTGTAAGTTGTCCAACTCCGAGTCCCAGTCCCGTCCCTCCGTCCTCCCTCCTTCCTCCTCCCTAATCCCTCCGCGTGCCCACGACTAACCTGAAGAGAAGTTTTCTTCGTCGAGGCTACGGCCTCCACGCCATGCCCTCGTGGGCACGGGCGGTGTGCGCCCCGCTCCCCAGAGGAGCACCCACGGTTCAGGCGTTCGCTCCCCTCCTTCTCTTCCTGAGGGAACCGAGGCTGGATGCCAACTGACGTCCGAATCACAACCCTCCCCCCCTCCCTCCCGCCCTCCTCCCCGGGACAGAGAGACAGAGAGACAGAGAGAGAGAGAGAGATGAGTTCTTCCTCCGCGGGCCATGCTGCCCCCCCTGGCGGTGCTCTGGCGGTAGCACGCGGGCGCGCGCGCGCGCGTCGAGCGTCGGGGATGCGGAGGCCTCGCCGTCTACTCGCCCGTGTGGTACCCCCTACGGCAGGTGGACGACAAGGTCTTGAAGGCGTCCCGTCGGGGTGAGGGTGAGAGTTGAGGACGGATGAGGAGGAGGAGGACGAGGAGGAGGAGGAGGAGGAGGAGGAGGAGGAGGAGGAGGAGGAGGAGGAGGAGGAGGAGGAGACCTGGGAATGGGCATTGGTGGGGGAATGCCTCGACCCCCTGTCGCCCACTGATAACAGGTAGGGGCCCGATAGCCCCAGCCTGCCCAGGAGCGTGCGGACATTCTCATTGGGGGCCTGTCGCCGATCTATCGGCGACGTATCGCCGGAGGGGGAAACACACAGACACAGTTAATCGTCGAACCCCAGGAAAAGATGCGGAACTATGGGAAGTTGGGGGGAAGACAAGCACCCAGAACGTATTGAGAAATATGGGGAGTTCTGGGATTGGTGTGCGTATCGATTTGTGTGTCCCTCGGTCCCTTTAGCATCCCCTACTATGCCAGTCTCCCCGTATCGAGGAATATCGAGGAGTATCGAGGAATATCGTTGCCCCTCCTCGAGGAACGTCGAGGAAAACGAACCGCGTCGTCGGAGATCGGGGACCGCCCCCGTGCCGAGGCGACGGCGACGGCGCGGGGCGGCGCGGCGGCCGCGGCAGCGGCCCCGACGACGACGACGACGACGGCGACGACGACGACGACGACGACGACGACGACGACGACGGCGGCGGCGACGGCGACGACGACGGCGGCGGTGGCGGCGACGACGACGACGACGACGGCCGCGCGGCGTTTGCGACGGCGGCGTGGCGCGCCCACGCCGCGCGCGCCGCGCGCCGCGCGTGCCAGGCGCGGCAGTGGGCCCTCGGAGCGGCCATCCGCGCGCAGCCGAAGCCGCTGGGCGCCGCGGTGAGGCGCAGGGCCGATTTGATACCTACAGTGCCGTTTTTAATACCTGCTCCGCGTGTGGATCATGTATTCAAGATGCAGGGATTGAGTATTAACAACAACGAGGAGTTCATGCATACATTCATACATTCATCATGTATTAAAAGTTCTTTCTTAAACAAAATATGTGAAAAAATCCAATGTACTAAAAACTGCCCTGTTGGTGTCCCCTGAAATGCTCGCGTTCCGCTTCTCGCAAAGTGTCAAGTCGGGCGTGTCCCTCCACAGGAGGTGAATTCAAACATAGTCCAACAAATAGTTTGTGGAGGATTTTTTGAGTATTCTTGAATATCTTAGCATTTTCGACAATGAATTGTTTTTGGTCCGGACACGCCCGACCTGAGCAAAGTGCCTACTCGGAAACGTCCGAAGAAAAAGTGTCGCTCTCTGTGTAGTGGACCGTGAGTCTCCCGCAGCGGCTCCGGGCCACTTGCGAGTAGTTACTTTGCGAACAGTGGAGCGCGCGTGTCCAGAGATGCCGGTGTCTCAATTTTGCTTGAGCCTGGCGCTCTCGCCACATTTCGGGCCCCATGGGACCCTCGCGGATCGATCTGGCCAGAAATATGACGCAGAACGATGGGGTCCAGGGCTTTGGTCGTGATGTTTCGCATTTTTCCCAACCCTCCTTGGTTGGGTATTCGTTTTGAATAGAGCAGTGTGGTCGCGTCCCTTCTCCCGCCTCCCGCCTCCCGCCTCTTCCTGTCTTGCCCGCGGGGGGCTGCGATCTGTGAAACTGTCGCCACTTTCGAGGCCTGCTGGGGGGTGCACAGTGATTCAAATTAGACCTCGCCTCCCTGGGGGCTGCGATCTGTGAAACTGTCGCCACTTTCGAGGCCTGCTGGGGGCCCAGCACAGTGACGCCACGCGCGGATTCAAATTAGACCTCGCCATCCCTGGGGGGCTGCGATCTGCGAAACTGTCGCCATTTTCGAGGCCTGCTGGGGGCCCAGCACAGTGAGGGCCACGCGCGGATTCAAATTAGACCTCGCCATCCCTGGGGGGCTGCGATCTGCGAAACTGTCGCCATTTTCGAGGCCTGCTGGGGGGCCCAGCACAGTGAGGGCCACGCGCGGATTCAAATTAGACCTCGCCATCCCTGGGGGGCTGCGATCTGCGAAACTGTCGCCATTTTCGAGGCCTGCTGGGGGGCCCAGCACAGTGAGGGCCACGCGCGGATTCAAATTAGACCTCGCCATCCCTGGGGGGCTGCGATCTGCGAAACTGTCGCCATTTTCGAGGCCTGCTGGGGGGCCCAGCACAGTGAGGGCCACGCGCTGACCCAAATTAGACCTCGCCATCCCTGGGGGGCTGCGATCTGCGAAACTGTCGCCATTTTCGAGGCCTGCTGGGGGGCCCAGCACAGTGAGGGCCACGGGCAGATTCAAATTAGACCTCGCCATCCCTGGGGGGGGGCTGCGATCTGTGAAACTGTCGCCATTTTCGAGGCCTGCTGGGGGGCCCAGCACAGTGAGGGCCACGCGCGGATTCAAATTAGACCTCGCCATCCCTGGGGGGCTGCGATCTGCGAAACTGTCGCCATTTTCGAGGCCTGCTGGGGGGCCCAGCACAGTGAGGGCCACGCGCGGATTCAAATTAGACCTCGCCATCCCTGGGGGGCTGCGATCTGCGAAACTGTCGCCACTTTCGAGGCCGGCCTGCTGGGGGGCCCAGCACAGTGAGGGCCACGCGCGGATTCAAATTAGACCTCGCCATCCCTGGGGGGCTGCGATCTGCGAAACTGTCGCCATTTTCGAGCCCTGCTGGGGGGCCCGCACAGTGAGGGCCACGGGCGGATTCAAATTAGACCTCGCCATCCCTGGGGGGCTGCGATCTGCGAAACTGTCGCCATTTTCGAGGCCTGCTGGGGGGCCCAGCACAGTGAGGGCCACGCGCGGATTCAAATTAGACCTCGCCATCCCTGGGGGGCTGCGATCTGCGAAACTGCCGCCATTTTCGAGGCCTGCTGGGGGGCCCAGCACAGTGAGGGCCACGGGCAGATTCAAATGAGACCTCGCCATCCCTGCGGGGCTGCGATCTGTGAAGCCTGTCGCCACTTTCGAGGCCTGCTGTGATCCCCGTTTTCGAAGTGGCTAGGAGTGCTCAGGAATTGTAAATCATCAGCTTTATCAAGCCCTTTCCTGTAGCCAGTGTCCTGCGAGTCTCCCGAATTCCGTCTGCAGACATATGTAACCCTCGCTCCGTCATCGCCCCCTTATAAAGTATCCTAAACTATTTGCGCCCCGCTTTTGCGCAGGGGTTGGGTACGTCGCCAGGGTAATTTTTTTGTTCCTCCGCGCCCTCGGATCTCTGGGTCGATCGATCCGATCGATATCGATCGATTCCGACGTGACATCGGTTCGATGTCTGTCCATTTGGTCGATGCAATTCGATATCGATTCTGACCGGCTTGATCCGATTCGAATTCCGATATCCCAGCGAATCGAGGTTCGATGTTTTCGGGTATTTTCGTCGGACCTCGTCGGTCTCCCAGCCTCGGGATGCCTTCAAGCGGCTGTGCTTCGCCGAGGGCGTTCCATGTCCGGATCGTCCTGAACGGTCTCTGTAGAGCCGAGTTATGGCTCGAAAACCATTCGGCGGCAATGTGCGATGCTGATTCCTCTCGCTTCGCGGGGTGCACGTCCGGAACACGCACAGTCCAGTCGTTGTCGGGCCTTTGGAAACTTCTTGGGGGCCCGTTGGAGGCCTCTTTGGGGCCTCTTGGGTCCTCGCGGGGGCGTCAGGGAGGCCTCTTGGGAGCCTCTGGGAGGCCTCTTGGGGGCCTCTCGGAGCCCCGTGTGGGCGTCTTGGGGGCGCTCTTGCGCTGTCTGGTCCCTTCGGAGACTGTCTTGGCGTGCTCTTGGGCCGTCTTGGGGGCCTCTTGGGGCATCTCGGCGGCCTCTTTGGGCTGTCTTGGGGCACTCTTGGGCCGTTTTGGGGCCCTCTTGAGGGCTTTTTGGGCCGTCTGGGGGCCACTTCGGAGGCTGTTTCGGCCGTCCTGGACCTCTGAGAGTCGAAATAGGCGGGAACGCTGAAGTCTTCAAAAAACCATGGGACAAATCGACGATTTTGGCTTCTGGAGGCGCTCTTGGGGGTCCTCTTGGGGCCCTCTTGGGCCTTGTTGGGCCCCCTTGGACCATTTTGGGCCTTCTTGGGGCCGTCTTGGCTCGCGCAGAGGCCATCTTGAGCCGTCCTGACGCCCTCGTAGTCCCCCACGAGGTCCAAGAAGCCGACATCATCGATTTTACATAGGTTTTGGTAGGTTTTGGGCCCCCCCCAAGGGGGTTGTCAGGTTGTGTCGACGGATGTGGCGTAGCCCCTGGGGGGGGGTAGGGGGGAGACATAAGAATGTAACACAAGACAATTTGTAGCAATTCTACAATTCTTGGACACAATGGATACGTTGCATTACAGCATCCGCGGAAAACGCTGCCGCTCAGCACTTCACTTCCGGACGTGGAATCAATTGGTTTCTGCCACATCCGCCGACCCCTTGAATCAGTCCGTTGTCCCATACTGAGCCATCTTTGAAGTCCCGTCTGAATTCTGGGAATCATCGCGGGCGCGGGAGGTTCCCCGAATGTCACGGGACCGCCCACGCCGCCCGTCGCCGCCCGTCGCCGCCCGTCGTCGCTCGCCGCCCTTGCCGCCCGCCGCCGCGAAACCCGCCTGTCGCCGCCCGTGCCGCCGGTCGCCGCTCGCCGCATAGTTTGCGCCGCAGCGATCGCACCGCATAGACTGCATGCGTGGATTGCACCACACGTGTGGCCCAAGTGATGGCTGGAGGGGGTGATCATGGAAGAAGCTTGAGAGAGAGGGCTGGGGACGGGGAGAAGAAGGGCATACGCGAGTGTTAGATGCTAGCGTAAGAGGAGACGACGGCGACGACGACGATGACAGCGACGACGACGGCGACGATGACGTCGACGACGCGGACGACGACGACGAAGCGTTGGTTGGACTCTCGTGGGAGGCTTCTCGGGAGTCTCTTGGAAGCAGTTTCGACGCTTCTGGGGGGCCCTCTTGAGGCCTCTTGGGTCCTCTCTTGGGTCTCGTGGGGTCCTCTTGGGGTCCCTCGGCAGGCCTCTTGGGTGCAATTCGGGGCCCCTTGTGGGCCTCTTGTGGTTTCCTGGGGCCCCCTCGAGGCGGAAGGCTCGCAGCCTCGGCTGATGGTCTCCCTCTTGGGCCCCTCTTGGGGCGGCCTTGGAGCTCTCTGTAGGCTCGCTTGGGCGGCTCTGGGGCCGTTTCTGGGCCCTGTTGGGCCGTCTGTGGGCGCCCTTGGGGACCCCTTCGGCCGTATTGGAGCGGTCTTGGAGACTTCTTGGGCTGTCTTGGAGCGTCGGAAAGCCGAAAAGACAATGAAGGCATTTTGAGGCCTCTTGGAGGCCTCTTGGGGCGTCGTGGGGGCGGCGTGAGCCGTCTGGAGGCAATCTGTGGCGTCTTTGAACGACCTTCTGGCGCTTCGAGGCCTTCCTGGACCGTCTTGGTGCCTCTTGGGGCCCTCTTGGCCTGTTTTCGAACCGTCTATCCCCCCATGGCGCGTTCGGGCCGGGCCCCAGAGGGGGGGTCAAATTCTCGCTTTGGAGTCCCTAGGAGGGGATTTATGGGGGGGAAGAATCTCACACGCCTGGAGACCCACAAGAGGTCAGCGGATTCGGTATCGATCGATCGTTTCGATTTGAGATCGACCGATCCGACTCGGTATCGATCGATTACGATGTGGTATCGATTCGGCGTCGGTCGATCTGGTCGATCCGATTCGATACTTGTTCTGGCCGGTTCGATCCGATTCGAATTCCGGTTCCCCAGCGATGCTCATTGTCTTTAATCCTATCTCCGTCCCCACCGGGCCATGGAAGCTCAGCCCCATTATCCCACCACTTCAGTTGGGAATAGGCCCTTCGAAACCATAAGGGAACAGCCCATATCCCCATTACGGGGGATCTGCCAGTGGGGCCCAGGCCACGCCAGTGGGAATTGGGATGGGTTAACGATGCGCACGATTCCGGCCGGTACGATCCGATTCAGATTCCGACTTCTGGTGATGCGGTGCAGCCCGATGTCTGCACATTGGAACTGGCTGGGGGTCTGAGGTGTCCCAGCACTTGTTTTCAGCGTCTGGGTGCCGTTTTCGAGACTTGCGACCGTCAGACTTTGAGCTGGAGTGAAAACACCAGATGGACTCCGGGAGGAGGAGGCGGAGGAGGAGGAGGAGGAGGAGGAGGAGGAGGAGGAGGAGAAGGAGGAGGGAGAGGTGAGGAGGAGGAGGAGGAGGAGGAGGAGGAGCAGGAGGAGTGGGAGGGAGGGGAGGATGAGGCTGCGGTGGGGGCGGGGGATGAGGAGTAATTAGCGGATGAGGAGTTATGCGCTCGGGGGGTGGTCGGGTGCGGCGGAGGAAGGAGGAGGAGGCGAGAGGATTATAGGTGGAGTAGAGGCTATGAGGAGGAGGTATGTCGTTCGGCGAGGCGGAGCAGTGCGGCGTGCGCGGCTGTCTTACGCTCCGGCACTGGACCGACGTTGAACGCCACTCTCCCTTTGTTCGACCCCTCCCCCCCCCTCTGGGCCGACTTGCTCGGGGCCCGGCCAGCGCAGGCCCCTTGGCCGCCTCCAGTCTGCACCTGGCGCTGTTGAGCCACCGATCCGATTTGATCTCGTCTCCGTGCCGTGGCAGGCTCCCCCCGTCCTCCTCCTCCTCCCTCCTCCTCCTCCTCCTCCTCCTCCTCCTCCTCCTGCTCCTCCTCACTCCTCCTCCTCCTCCTCCTCCGCCTCCCCCTCCTTCTCCTCCTCCTCCTCCTCCTGCCTCCTCCCTCCTCCTCCTCCCCTCCTCCTCCTCCTCCTCCTCACCTCCTCCTCCTCCTCCTCCTCTCTCTCTCCTCCTCCTCCTCCCCTCCTCCCCCTCCTCCTCCTCCTCCTCCTCCTACTCCTCCTCCTCCTCCTCCTCCTCCTCCTCCTCCTGCTCCTCCTGCTCCTCCTGCTCCTCCTGCTCCTCCTCCTCCTCCTCCTCCTCCTCCTCCTCCGACGCACGCACGCACGCACGCACGTACGCACGCACGCACGCTCCGATTCGCTCAGATTTCCCGATCCGATGCTGACTGATCCTGCGAGGCTGCTGGCGGCGCTGGCGAAGTGGCTGGCCCTGGGGCAGGCCTCGCGCCACGAGTCGGCGCGGCGTGCCCGGGGACGAAGCGCCAGGGGGCGGGCCTTTCTCGGCAGGCGGCGGCGCTTCTCAGAAGCCCTCCGGCCCTCTGAGGAGTTGCTTGTGTCTTCGGGGAGGGCTCAGAGCATCTCTCAGAAGGCCGGCGGCCTTCCGGGCTCTCCGAGGAGGTCCGCCCCCTGGGAGTTTTCCCTCCTGGGCTCGCCGCCACGCGAAGCAGACGGGCCCCCAGGAAACGGTCCGGTGATACAGGGGCAGATTGGGTTTGGGGGGCCCCCTCGTCGCCACGGCTTGCGGTGGCTCGGGAAACGGAGGGTTTGGATCCCGGGAGGGGTCCAGGGATCGACTCTGAGCTGCTCTTGTCCCAACTCGCCCTGCTCCGACTCGTCCGCCACGAAGCAGGCGGGTCCCGAGGGAAGCTCCCTGAGATCATGAGATCCTGATGCTGCCATTGCTTTGTGCCGGGCGTTTTCTCCCAGCGTCGAGCCCCAGGGCCCTCGCAGACCGATCTGGCTCGGGAATTTAGGAGGAGGAGGAGGTTCGCATGTGGCCCCCCAGTGGGGTCTGGAGATGCCGTCGTAACTCCTCGCGACGCAGGTCGCGTGCTCCGCAGCGTCGGATCTCAGGGAGCGGGCGGTGAGGTTTCTTGCCGTCCTCGGGCCCGTGGGGGGCCCGCGGGCCCCGGGGCCGTCCGAGCACGTTGCTCCGTTGCTCAGGATGAGGAGCTGGTTCTCTGGGAGAGGGGCCCCCCTTTTGTCCTCCTCTTCCTGTCCTCCTCCTCCTCCTCCTCCTCCTCCTCCTCCTCCTTCGCCTCCTCCTCCTCCTCCTCCCCCTCCTCCTCTCCTCCTCCTCCTCCTGCCTCCTCTCCTCCTCCTCCTCCTCCTCCGCCTCCTCCTCCTCTCCTCCCTCCTCCTCCTCCTCCTCCCTCCTCCTCCTCCTCCTCCTCCACCTCCTCCTCCTCCTCCTCCTCCTCCTCATATCCTCCTCCTCCTCCTCCTCCCCCCCCCCTCCTCCTCCTCCTCCCCCCTCCCTCCATCCTCCTCCTCCTCCTCCTCCTCCTCCTCCTCCTCCTCCTCCTCCTCCTCCTCCTCCTCCTCCTCCTCCTCCTCCTCCTCCTCCCTCCTCCTCCTCCTCCTCCTCCTCCTCCTCCTCCTCCTCCTCCTCCTCCTCCTCCTCCTCCCTCCTCCTACTCCTCTCCCCTCCTCCTCCTCCTCCTCTCCTCCTCCTCCACCTCCTCCTCCGCTCCTCTCCTCCTCCTCCTCCTCCTCCTCCTCCTCCTCCTCCTCTCCGCTCCTCCTCCTCCTCCTCCTCCTCCTCCTCCTCCTCCTCACTCCTCCTCCTCCTCCTCCTCTCCTCCCTCCTCCTCCTCCTCCTCCTCCTCCTCCTCCTCCTCCCCCCCGGGGGTCCCAGAACCGTTTCCTGCAGGGCCGCGTCAGCTGCACTCCTCGGGGGCGGCCAAGAGGGTGGTGATGTCTAGGGTGGGGTGGACATCATGGCGTGGGCCATGGTATTTCCTCAGATTTCATGGCGCCTCTTCTTGTTTCATTACGTCCCCGGCCCCCCCCCCTGGCCGCGCACATGTCGCCGGCCATGGTTTGCGCCCCCCCCCCTCTTGGACGCCCCCCTCTTGGCCGCCCCCGATGCACTCCGGAGGCTGCAGGCGCTGTCGGCCCCGCTGGTGGCGGGCCCTCGGCGGCAGGAGAGAAGGCGCCCGTGGGCGCGCGCTCGGAGCTCGCGTTGCGGGCAGCGGCAGGTTTTTTAATGCTCGTTTTGGGGACCCTCCTCGGGCCACCTAACGGATCTGATCGACTCTAGTTCGACCCCAGTTCAACTCACGTTGGACTCGAGTTCGTCTCAAGTTCGACTCAGGTTCGATTCAGGTTCGACTCGAGGTCGACTCAAATCGACGGACGTTCGACGCAGCTTCGATGCACGAGTGGAGCGAATGTCTGCAGGAAGGTCCCCAGAATGAACATCCAACGCCCGTGGGCGCGTGCTTGGAGCTCGCGTCGCTGGCAGCGGCAGGTTTTCGGACGTTCTCGTCGGCTGCCGGCGGCTCTTCAGCCTCGGGATGCTCTCTCCAGCAGCTGCACCTCGCCGAGAGCGCGCCTGTGGTCTAAGCATTATTTTTCAGTATTTGAATCCCACAGGAGAAAGTGCTCCGTGGTCCCTGCCTTGGGGGGGGGTACTTCCTGGACTCCACGATCCTCCATTAGAAATGAGGTGCGGCGCAAATCGCCACGCGAAGCCGACTCCCAAGCTTGCACGAGCCTCCGTTGGACACATGGTGCGGGCCACGTCCCGCGCACGCTGCCGAAGGGCACGAACTCTGTGCCCCCCCCGCGATCACCCATCGAAAACGTGCCGCGGGGCACAGTCCGTCCGCGCGGCTGGTCTGCGTCCCTCGCGATCCGCCCGCGGAAGAGCACGCTGCGGCCCGCACGCCGGCCGCGCGGCGCCCGCTCGAGGGCGCGCTCCCGGGCGCTCCGCCGCCGCGGCGACGCCCGCACGGCCTGCCTCCCGACGGCCTGCACGCACCAGGGTGTGTGTGTGTCTACAGAGGTAGTGGTTCGATGCTCGTTTCGGGGACCTTCCTGGAGCCCACCCAACGGATCTGTTCGACCCCAGTTCGACTCGGGTTCGACTCAGGTTCGACTCAGGTTCAGGTTCGATTCGGGTTCGACTCGGGGTCGACCCACATCGACTGACGTTCGACGCAGCTTCGACGCACGAGTGGAGTGAGTGGCTCCAGGAAGGTCCCCAGAACGAGCATCCAATAATGGGTTTCTAGGGTGGGGGAGACGTGAGCACCGCGCCAGCGTATGACGCGTCCAGTATGTTGACGTCTTCGCCCTCGTCAGTGGAGGGCAGGATCAGGGGGGGGGGGACGCGTCGACCCCCGCTCGCGCCCACGCATCGCAGATGGGGGCTCGGCGGCTTGCCCCGCCCTGGAGCTTACAGCTTCGCTGTCGAGGCCCCACCGCCGACCTGTCGGCGATGCAGCGTCGATTCCAGGTCCAGGTCGACGTTTCCCACCTGAGCCAATCTCCCCCTGTTTCCCTCCCCTCTCAGAAGCGGAAATAATGGTTGCGAAGGTCAGCAGCAGTTCTCGCCGATTCTGAACAGGAGTCGCTGTCGGTGCCGCCGCGGACTGCGAACTTGAGACGCACGCCGCGCGCCCATCGGCGGCCGCCGCCAGTCTTGGACAACGTTCTCGGTTGGGCATCGTGAATTTTCCCGTATCCATTTCGGGCGTGTGAAACCCGGGGAGGGGAGCACAGTTTGGTATCCTGCGGAATCGCAGGCTGCCCTGGCCTTTACAGCCCATCGGCGTCGGCTTATCTCTTGCGCTCGCTGTTGCTGCCTTGAAGGGTATGCTTTTGGCGTTGAGCACTTTGGTTTCTCCGTGTTGGCCCCGAGGCGCCTTTGGTCTGTTGCCCTCAGTGGCGCCCTTGCCGAAGATCTCGGCGAAAACGAGTCCGAGGAAGACGCGCGCCCCTGCGCTTCGTGGCGTCGTGGTTCAAGTGGCCACTGTGGCGACTGCGCGCGGTCGAGTTGGTCTCTGTTTCCCTTGGTTTCGCGGGCCACTATTCTTGGAGGACAACGGTCGCCGGGCGGTGCGGGGCATTTTTTTTCCCGTGCGTGCGGTGGCGGTGCCGCTGGCTATGTCGCCCGCGCCTGGCGGCTGGTGGCTGGGTTGCCTTGGCGTGAGCTGAACTCGATCTTTGGCCGCCTCATCGACGCCTGGTGGCGGGTGGCTGGGCTGCTTCGGCGTGTGCTCGGCGCGGTGGGCCGGTGCTCGGGCCTCTACGCGACCTTCGGCGGCGCAGGCCGGCTTCTGCCTCGAGCGTGGCGACGTGCGTCGTTGCTGGGTATTCGGGGACGGAGGAGTCGCTGGTGCCGCGAAGGTGCGCCACTTGGGCGGTCTTGTCTGTAGTGGGCCATGGTGCCTCTAGCCTGCGGGTGGCGGGCGACTTTGGCGACGCGGTCGCGTAGTTCGATTTGCCCGCTTTTGTTGTTGTGCTCAGGCAAGGCGTCGAAGGCGAGGGGCTGGGGATGCAGAGTTTTATCTCTCCGGGAGAGTGCGGCGTCCTTCCACCTGGCAGCGTCCCCATGAATTCTCTTTTCGAGGAGATCCCTGGCGTACTTTGCTTGGGCAGTCTTCTTTTGCGCTTCGGTCATGCCCGCGAGTGCGAGCCTCCAGGGCTGTTCGATTATCCGTCTCCCAGTCGTCGCGGCTTCATGTTCGGGGTAGAAGATCACAGCACCACCTGCTGTGGAGTGGCTTCTCTGGGGCCCGTGACTCTCCGCAATGATGTGGAGAGTCACGGGCCCGGCGTGGTGGGTGTCCTTGGTCTCCTGGCCCAGTGGCGCTGACGTCTTGGTGGTGTCTGGTGACTCCGCTCTCGCCTTGCAATAAGTCGGGCCTGTCCCCGTACAGGAGGAATATTCCCAAATAGTAAAAAATAGTCTAGGAACGACTGTTTGGCTATTTGGGGAATATTTTTTTGGGGGGTAGTTTTTTGAGTTTTCGTTCAAAATCCGCCTGTAGGGGGACACGCCCGACCTGAGCCTTGCGTTATTCCTGTGCCGTGAGCTCCACTCGGCGTGGGGGCAGCTCGTCGGGCGTAGCGGTTCTGGGCTCACCGTGCTGCTGTAAGCGTTCGCCAGGACGGCGTGGTAGCAGGTGGCGTCCCTGGGGTCGCTCGGATCTTGGTCGTCCAAGATGGCCTGTAGGTTTCGACAGTTGCAGCCGCGCGCATTCGGGCCGCTTGCCCTAGCGCCGATCCGAGCAATCTGCGCGGACCTCCGAGTTTTTATGTTTCTGGGGCCGGGACCACCTCTGGCAATCTCCGAGGGGAGGGCGAGCAGGCCCCTCCCCCCTCCCTCCTGGAAGGCTAGGGGACAGGAGAGAGAGGGCGAGGTCAAGAAGAGAGAGGGAGAGAGAGGATAGAAAGAGAGAGAGAGAGAGAGAGAAGAGAGGGAGAGGGGAGGGGACGGGAGAGGAGGCGAGAGGAGACGGGCGAGAGAAGCGAGGAGCGCGCGCGGTGGAGGCCGAGAAGGGCCCCCCTCCAAGGAGTCGTCGCGGCGGGCGCGGTCGGCGGCGCCGTCGGCGCCGGCGCGAAGGGCGCCGGCAAGGTGGGCGCGCAGGGGGCGGCGCAGCCTTCGGCGAGGCTGCAGGCACGGGGGGCTCCTGCCTGTGCCCCAGTGGCAGTACCCGGGGGTCGTTCGGGGATCGCTCCTTCTCCATCCTGTGCCCTCTCTCCTCCTCCTCCTCCTCCTCCTCCTTCTCCTCCTCCTCCTCCTCCTCCTCCTCCTCCTCCTCCTCCTCCTCCTGCTCCTCCTCCACCACTTCCTTCCTCATCCCCCACGTCCTCGTACTCCATCCTCCCTCCTCCCTCCTCCCTGCTCCCTCCTCCTCCTC
>CAUYUJ010001611.1:0-50000 GCA_963575745.1 Prorocentrum cordatum | reverse complement strand
GATGATGTGATAGTCATTGTGAGTGTGGAGGTCGTGGTGGTGGTGGTGTGGTGGTGGTAATGATGATGAGGATTAGGATGATGATGCTGCTGATGATGATGTGATGGTGGTGGTGGTGATGATGATGATGATGATGATGATGATGATGCTGATGACGATGTCGGTGACAATCACGATGACGACGATGACGACGATGATGGTGATGATGATGATGATGGTGGTGGTGATGATGATGCTGTTTTGTTGTTGTTGTTATTGTGGTTGTTGTTGTTCTTGTTGTTGTTGGTATTGTGGTGGTTGCTGTTGTTGTTAGTGCTGTTGTTGTTCTTGTTGTTGAGTTTGCTGCTGCTGATGATGATGCTGATGATAATGATACTAATTATGAGGCGGGGGATTCGGATGAGGATTAGGATGATGCTGCTGCTGATGAGCAATCGTATACTCTGAGGGTTGTGACGATGCTGGTGACGGTCACGATCAGGATCCTGATATCGCTATCGATGACGCGTATGGTGGTTGGTGGTGGTGGTGGTGGTGGTGGTGGTGGTGGTGGTGGTGAGGAGGAGGAGGAGGAGGAGGAGGAGGAGGAGTTGGAGAAGTTGGAGGAGGAGGATGAGGATGAGGGGGAAGAGATGGAGGAGAAGGTGACGACGACACCGGAGGCGGCGACGAAAACGGACACGAACTTATGGTGCCCAAGGTGTGCTGGCCCGACGAGTCCTGGTCTGCCATGCCGGAGGAGGCCGCGCGGTCTGCCCGGGGCATGCATGTCTTGCCCCCCACCCCCCCGACGAGGAGAAGTGGAGGGATGGTGGCGCAGGAGGAGGAGGAGAAGGAGGAGGAGGAGGAGGAGGAGGAGGATGATGAGGAGGAGGAGGAGGAGGCTAACCTCACGCACACGCCCGCCGTTATAGACAGTCTACCCTCACCTCCTTCCTCTTTCCTGATCATCCTTCAGCTTTCGATCCGCCGTCTGGTCGATCCTGCTTCTCTCTCTTACAGTGTAGGCCCATGCCAAGAAACACCCTGCTTGCCTCCAGGGTTCCGTGGGTTTCTTGGGTTTCGGTGCTCTCGCTGTGGACGGCTTGACGTCCCCACGCCAAAAATCAGTGGACGCCCTGGGGTCTCAGGGTTGGGTTTCTTGTGGAAGGCTTCTTGTGGACTGGCCTCCACTGCACCTCGTACCTTTTTGTTCTGCCCCCAGCGCCGGCTGAGTGGGGAGGGCCATCGAGGGCATCGGGGCGCCTTCGCTCCACGATGTCCGCAGCTCGAAGCTCGAAGGAGGCCAGCCTGGGGTGCGGGCCCTCTGGCGGCAGACCGCCGTGCGGCCCCCGCCGCAGAGTTGCTCGCCATCGCTCGCGCTGCTCCGGCCACCATGGGCCAACCGCGGTGTGGCCTCGGGCGTTCACGCAACACGTGCGCCCTCTGGAAGGACTTCTGGACGGCACGCGGGGGGCCCCGCCCCACTCCTCTTCGTTTCGGCAGGAAGGCACAGGAAAGTGGGCAGAGAAGAGCGAAACTCAGAACGAAGAACAGCGTTTAGGTCCAGCCCTGCTTGTATGGGGCGGCTGCCAAGAGGGAGTGCCAGGATGGGGCCAGACAACGTCCCCAGACCCCCGAGGTTATGATTTTTTCATAACGTCGACCTCCAAAAAACCTTCCCGGCCTCGTCCTCCACCCCACGAGGCATCGTCGCCGCCCAGGCCACGGCGAGAACGAGAGAGTCGTCGGGCCGTGAGGACGTCCTGGGCGTGCGGCGCGCAGCACGCCGCGCCCGTCATCTCGCGCCTGGCTGCGAGAGTCAGCCCCAGACCCCTGACGTCAGGATTTTTTCACAACGTCGACCCCCAGAGGTCTCGACCCATTCCCAGGGACCGGCTTCTCATCCCGAGCCGCTTTTTGACAGTCCCGAGGCCCGGTGAGGGCCCCCAGAGGCCGAACATCGACTGGACGTCAGAGTGACCTTTCGCCAGAGTGACCTTTGGTGCGGGCCCAAAGGGGTCCCCCGATCGCCGAACGCGATGCGATAGTAGTGTTTTGCGCGCTTGTGTTTGGCCCCCCCGCGGCTCCCCAGAAACCGCGCACCAAAGGTCACTCTTACCCTGGGCGGCTGTCGCGTGTAGGCGAGAAAGCAGCGAAGAGCCGCCCGTCGTGATTTTTTCATGACCCAATAGGGGGTCTGGGGAGACGGCCAGGCCTGCCACGGCCAGCGGGAGCGGCTGGTCCACTTTCCTCGGCGCTGGCACTCGGTCGAGCAGTGACCTCGGGGTCCCTTCGGCCACGCGCAGGGAGGGGGGGGCAGGAGGAGGGGGAGGGCTTCTTGGAAGCACCTCTGCCTCTTAGGAGGCGCAGGCCTTGGCTTCAGACGTGAGGCGGGCGCCTTCCAAGAAGCAGCCTCCTTCCAGGAAGTAATCCCCCCCCCTAGTCCCCCTCTGCGCGCCGCCAGTCCCTGGCGCTGCGCTGCGTGTCTCCTTGTCAGGAAGGCTAACAAACTCACAGAAACATTTAATCGTCGACTCTCATGAAAATATCGGACAATATGGGAGGTTGGGGGAAGACGAAACTCCAGAAAATATTGGAAACTGTTGGGAATCCTGGGATTTGTTTCCCACATGCTTAGTGGGGTTCTGGTTATCTTCCTTCCCGCGTCGCACCCGCGTCTCCTCCTCACCCCTCCTCCTCCTCCTTCTTCTCACACAGCACAGCGCAGCACAGCACAGCGCAGCACAGCACAGCACAGCACAGCTCAGCACAGCACAGCACAGCACAGCACACAGCACATTGACAAACAGCACGTACAAAGCTCAGCACAGCACAGCATTGCTCAGCACAGTTCAGCTCAGCTCAGCACAGCACAGCACGGCACAGCTCAGCTCAACACACCACAGACCAGCTCTGCACAGCACAGCACAGCACAGTTCAGCTCAGCTCAGCACAGCACAGCACGGCACAGCTCAGCTCAGCACAGCACAGACCAGCTCTGCACAGCACTGCACTGCACAGCACAGCTCAGCTCAGCACAGCTCAGCTCAGCACAGCACTGCACTGCACAGCATAGCACAGCACAGCAGCATACACACACAAGCACACAAACACACAAACACATGACACGCACACCACGCAACACATGCGCGCCAACAGGAGGGGCGCAGGGGGTGGTCCCTGAGCGCGGTCTCCATACGCGCCAATGTCGCCAGGCCTAGCAGGCGTGACACTTTCTCGACACTGGAGGGTGTGCGCAGGGGGTGGTCCCTCAGCGCGGTTTCTATACGCGCCAATGTCGCAGGGCCTAGCAAGCGTGGCACTTTCTCGACGCCAGAGGGTGTGCGCAGTGGGTGGTCCCTCAGCGCGGTGTCTATATGCGCCAATTTCGCAGGGCCTAGCAGGCGTGGCACTTTTCTCGACACCAGAGGGGGTGTGCAGGGGGTGGTCCCTTAGCGCGGTGTCTATACGCGCCAATGTCGCAGGGCCTAGCAGGCGTGGCACTTGCTCGACACCAGAGGCGGTGCGCAGGGGGTGGTCCCTCAGCGCGGTCTCTGTACGCGCCAATGTCGCCGGGCCTAGCAGGCGTGGCACTTGCTCGACACCGGAGGGGGTGCGCAGGGGGTGGTCCCTCAGCGCGGTCTCTATACGCGCCAATGTCGCCGGGCCTAGCAGGCGTGGCGCTTTCTCGACACCAGAGGGGGTGCGCAGAGGGTGGTCCCTCAGCGCAGCCGCTATCCGTCACTGGCGTCCAGGGCATAGCAGGAATGGCATAGTCTCGATACCGTAGGGTGTGCGCAGGGGGTGGTCCCTCAGCGCGGTTTCTATACGCGCCAATGTCGCGGGGCATAGCAGGGCTGGCGATTTCTCGACACCACCAGAGGGTGTGCGCAGGGGGTGGTCCCTCACCTGGTGTCTATACGCGCCAATGTCGCAAGGCCTAGCAGGCGTGGCACTTTCTCGACACCAGAGGGGGTGCGCAGGGGGTGGTCCTTCACCCCGTTGTCTATACGCGCCAATGTCGCCGGGCCTAGCAGGCGTGGCACTTTCTCGACACCAGAGGAGGTGCGCAGGGGGTGGTCCCTCAGCGCGGCCGCTATCCGTCACGGGCGTCCAGGGCATAGCAGGAATGGCATAGTCTCGATACCGTAGGGGGTGCGCAGAGGGTGGTCACTCAACGCGGCCGCTATCCGTCACGGTCGTCCAGGGCGTAGCAGGCGTGGCATATTCTCGACGCCAAAGGGGGTGCGCAGGGGGTGGTCCCTCAGCGCGGTGTGGACCCTTTGGCGTTGTAATCGTCTCTGTTGGCGCGGCATGTCAGGCCCCCAAGGGTTGAACCGCGCCGCCTTCGATGTTGGCGAAGCAACGGCCTCGAGCAACATGCTCGCAAGTTCCACGTCAGCTATCATCACGCAAGACACATGATAAGTATGTGGGGATCCTCGGTAGCGTAATGTCTATTTATTTGTGTGTCCCTGGACGACTTGACCTTGGTGGAATCGACGAGTGGGGCCCCGTTGTCAACGCGTTGATGGAGAACGGAGGCGCCAGAATGAGGCCGGGCGTTTGCCCGGGTGAGCCCTGGACTTTCTCGTTGGCAGTGTGGGTCCATTGTCAGTGTCCCAGTGTCAGCAGCGACATTCGCTGCTGTCACATGGCCCTCGGCGGCCGAGGCGGGAATGTGCTGTTTGACAGTGAGGCCCCATTGTCAATGACCCGTCTGAGGCCAGGGGGGTGGTAAAATTGTCGGATTGGGACTTCCAGGGGGGAATTGGTTCACGCGTTTGGAGAGCCACAAGGGGTCGGCGGATACTACGAGAGTGGGGGAGGACGGAAGAGAAGGAGGAAGATGAGGAGGAGGAGGAGGAGGAGGAAGAGGAAGAGGAAAGGAGGAGGAGGACGAGGACGAAGAGGAGGAGGACGAGGAGGACGAAGAGGAGGACGAGGAGGACGAAGAGGAGGAGGAGGAGGATGAGGAGGAAGAGTTGAATCAGGAATTGGACCACGAGGGGGGAGGAGAAACAATGAGGAAGAGGACGGAGAGGAACACGATGCCAACGTCGATGCAGGTGCGCGCCATCTTCTCCGACAGCATGTCGGGAGGTCCCTCCTCCGAGGCCCCGCCCCCAGCTCCCAGCGCCGCCCCTCTGCGGAAGGACGGGGACGGGGGAAGGTCGGGGAGGAGGAGGAGGAGGAGGAGGAGGAGGAGGAGGAGGAGGAGGAGGACGAAGACGATGTGGAGGACAAGTAGGAGGGGGAGGGGAGGAGGAGGAGGATGAGGAGGAGGAGGACGAAGACGAGGTGGAGGACGAGTAGGAGGGGGAGGAGGAGGAGGAGGAGGAGGAGGAGGAGGAATAGTAATAATACGAGTAGTATCAATAAGACTAAGGGGGGTACTAATAACACTATGAAGGGTACCAGGAATGATCATACTAATCAGACGCATAGGATAACCATACTAAACGGGCTAATAGCAATACACAGTATAAACACGTAATAGTTCCCACATGGTTAAGAAGTATATTACTGAGACTAATCATAATACGAATGCTCATCATACAATGAATACTAGGAAGACGCAGCCCTAGGATTCTTAATGCTAATCATAGTATGGCGACTAATACTAACAATGCTACTGCTACGGCCAATAATAGCGCTACTACTACTAATCACAGTGGTGGTATTACCAACAATAAGAGGAACTACGACTACTGATGGAACTATTACTCATAATAATACGAAGAAAAGAAGTCTGACGATAGTAACATCTAGAACACCACGACAACGAACACTAATACTAATCATGCTACTAGGAGGGGTACCTTTTCATATGCTTTGAACATGTCAAGAATAATACTATTAGGAATGCTAGCACTAATAAGAACACTACCGAGCATGAATAACACATAAGAACAGCAGTCCGAGCACTACGAACACTAACCATAACGCTACTGTCAATACTACTGAACAGACGACGCGTAATTATACGAATCGCTTTCATGCGGGAATTAGTAGATATCGTAGTAGTATTCGTAGCAATACTCGTAGTAGTACTAGTAATCATATTGCTAGCTATACTAGATACACACGTATTAGTAATGCTATTACTAGTGTTCTTATTTTGACTCTCGGCAATCATGCTTCCTCTCAATAATCATACTAGTAATCATAATTTTCAAGGTATTAGAAGTAGTAATCCTGGGGATTTTATTTGAGTGGAGGACAAAGGGTGACATCTGAATGCAGTGTCGATGGATTTTCGAGGCTTGAATCTGCAAAAGGTGAAACACAAGACGGACTGCTTTTCGAGGTGCGAAAGTCCAGATGGATTTCATCCTGAGCCCTCTACCCTAAGAAAGCGCTCAGGTTATCGTATGATCCATACTATTAACAATCATTATACCAAGTAATAACACTACTCATCATAATATAAATACTGATCATAAACATAGTAATGCTAGTCGTAGTGCTCCGACTAGAGTAGGAGGAGGAGGAGGAGCAGGAGGAGGAGAAGGAACAGGAGCAGCAGGAGGAGGACGAGGAGGAAGAGGAAGACGAGGAGGAGGAGAAGCGTGCAGGAGAAGGAAGAGGTAGGCACGAGCTGGAGGATGAGGATGGTTGAGGAGCGAGCCGGAAAAAGGAGTGAGTCGAAGGTGGTGGGAGTGGGGCAGGGGGGGAGGGAAGCGAGGCGAAGGGATGGAGGGCGGGAGCGAGGGACGGCGGAGGGGGAGAGGTAGGGAGGGAGAGAGGCAGAGGCGGAGGAGGAGGCCTCGGAGGAGGAGGAGGAGGAAGAAGGGAAGGAGCGAGAGAAGGACATACTTCGTGTCATCGCCAGAAGACGTGTTCGGAGGTCCGTGCGGACGTTTTGGTTCGGCACTGCCCTCCCGCGCTACAGGAGGATATTTTGATATAGCCTTATCCTTGGAACTACTTTTTATCAACTGGCGCTGCGACCTTCAGAATCGTTATCACAAGTGTAGTGCCACGTAGCCAGGAGGGGGCGAGGGAGAAGGAGGCGGATTATGGTAATGGGACATGGTGATGATGGTGCTCAGATGGTGATGATGATGGTGATAGTGATGATGATGATGATGATGATGGTGGTGGTGGTGATGATGATGATGATGATGATGATGATGATGGTGGTGGTGGTGGTGGTGATGCTGAAGATGATGCTGATGCTGACGAAAACGATGATGATGCTAATGCTGCTGTTAAGGTTGCTGCTGATAATGATGCTGATGCTACTGCTGCTGATGATGAGGATAAGGATGATGTTAATAGTTTGATCCCCCCCAGGGCCGCCCGCCCCCAGGGCCGACCAAGCCCTGGGGGGGAGGCTACAATCACAAGAGGGACCAGCAGTGGGACATTGATAGCGAGAAGCGACGCGCGCATGCACTTTCAGGGTTTGTGCGCATGTCTGGGATCTGCTCGGACCCCCTGGCGGCGCGCTCCGCGCGCCAGGGGGGGGGGGTCCAGAGCCGAGCGGTGTCATTTAGGCAGGTTCTTTTTCGGTTGTGCCTACGCAGGGGTCACACTGAATTCTGGCCATGCGTTGGCGATTCTTGCCATCCTCGCTCGGCCCACGACGTGCTCGTGAGTGTTTTGCGCTGGTTCCATTGGGCTCCGCGATTTCTTGTTATTGTACTGGCCTCTGGCCAGTGCCGCCGATCCTGGACGCTTCCGCTGCTGCCGGAAGCGCACGATGGCGGTCATGACCAGCGACGACGGCGAGCGGCGAGGATGATTGGCGCTGGTTCCATTGGGCTCTGCGATTTCTTGTAATCTCTTTCCTTGCCGCCCCTCGTAGGTGCTGAATTTTACATTTTGGTATCCCGACTGTCACCCCGTGTTGGCGCACGAAAGTCAACGCAAGGAGGCGAGGGAGCAGCAGGAACGTGAGGAACAGGATGAGCAAGAACAGGAGCTGGACCAACATGAAGAGCAGGAACAGGACGATGAGCATGACCATGATGATAATGATGATGCCAATGGTGATGATGATGATGACGATGACGCTTGTTCTGATAATGATGCTGATGCTGCTGCTGATGATGCTGCTGGTGATGATGATGATGGCGACGACGGCGACGACGATAATGATGATGGACATGATGATGATGGTGATGATGGCGATGATGATTGACCTTCCCGCGGACAGTGTGCAGGAGCGCCGAATTGCGGACTCCACGCCATCACTGTCATGAGCAGGACCAGCGTAGGGAGGTCGGAGCAGGAACGCAGTGCCGCCACGCCATGCTGTGCCGTGGGGGGCCTAGGCCTTCCATAGGGCGAGAGGTGTTGAATGCAAATGGCCTGGCCAGATCGCATGATGACGCGTTTTTGTGTAAGTCAGCTTGCCCACACCGTGTGCCTCGCCGTCGCCGCCCCTGAGATCCGAAGTTGCGGCGCACATCGTATCAAGTTGGGCGTGTCCGTCCATCTACAGGAGGAATACATTAAACAGACAAAAATGGTCAGGGGACGATTTTTCGTTGAGTATTCTTTGTCGTCCCAAATCCGACTGTAGGGGGACATGCCTGACCTGATAGTAGTAACATCGAATACGACCTCGACAGGAACCCTAGCCGTAGGCTTCATTTTTCCACGGCGTTTTTTTCCCGAACCGGGTCGATCCGTGACGGTCCTTGGGCCCAGAAGTGGGCGGGGAGACGATCAGCATGAAACAGTTGCATTGCAGCGGTTGTCGAAGTCGCAGTCGCCCCCGCGGATGTCGAAGTCGAGGTCGAAGTCGCAGTTGCAGCCGCCGCCGCCGCCGCCGCTACGACCAGCGGCGGCGGCCGCCGTTCGGGCAGGGCTGGGAGAAGGATGAAATCCGTTCCAGAGCGTTCCGGAACGCTCCCAGAGCATTCCGGAAAGCTTTGAGAAGGCCGCGGCTCCCCATACATTTTCCTGAGCCGCCAGAGTTCAGAGATTCTTCGTCCAAAAATCAAGCGACACCACCCCACCTACGGCCGGCCGTCCATGCTGCGCTACGGCCCATGGGGCGCCGCTGCGCATACCAGGCAAAATCCCACGCCAAGTCTTTCGGTTTGCGCTAAACTCCGTGGGGCCGTAGGTGGGGTGGTGCATTTTTTCTGTTGTTATATATAAAAGTATTATCATTCATATTATTGTTTTTATTATTACCATTATTATAATTGTTATCATTATTGTTATTGTTGTTGTTGTTGTTGTTATCATTGTGAGGATAGCGATTAATATTCATGTATGTTTTTGTTTTTTATTGTTGTTGTTGGTGTTGCTGTTGTTGTTGTTCTTGTTGTTGTTGTTGTTCTTGTTGGTGTTGTTGAATTTACATTTTTGAATAATTATCATTGCTGATCCCCCCTTAGTGGTGCACATAGTTTTTTCTCAATCAAAGTGTGCCCCTCGACGCTCGCACCCTGGTTTTGACAGGGAAAGTCTTGGTGCTCTCAAACTGTGCTCTTGGCCCCCTGGATCACAACAACAACGGCTGCCGCCTGAAACTTCCTCTAAATTTACGCAGGATCCCCGCTGTTGAGACTTCCTCACAATTTACTCATGATCGGTTCTCCCGCCTGTGACTTCCTCGCAATTTAGTAAGGACCCCCGCTCCCATGTGAGACTTCCTTAAAATTTACTCAGGAACGGCGCTCCCAATCAAGACATCCGCTCCCGCCCGAGAACCCTGTTACATTTTATTCAGGAATTGCGCTCTCGCCTGTGACTTCCATGCAATGTATTCAGAAATCGCGCTTTCGACGCTCTGGAAACACGCTGCGCCAAAGACGCTGTTACAATTTACTTAGTAATCGCGCTAGGCCCCTGGACAACCTGATCAAGACGCTGTTGCTGCTGCTGCTGCGGTGCAGAGAACGCAGGAGCAAGCTGATGAAGCCAAGCGGATCCAGGAGCAGCGTGAGAAGTCATTTGAAGAGGCAAGTGATGAAGCACTGGGAGCCATGCTCGAGGCTGGTGGTGTCCCCAAGCCTGAGGAACCTCAGGATCTTCGAGTGACTGCGCGCAAGTTGCTGCTGTTCCGTGCGCAGACAGAGTTCGGAGGCTTCGAGGCGTACCAATGTATGGTGGATGGTCATATATATATGATGATGATATTGTTGATCACAATGATATACTCCGCGGATCAGGCCAGAGGTGGCCACATGGGTTTGAGTTCGACCTCGGCATTGACGGCGATTCAGATGGTGTTTACTATGCAACAAGGCCGTCTACCCTGTGGATCGCCTTTGGACGTCGACCCCTCTCGAGCTGAGAAGGTGGAGACTGCTTCCCAAGTGACCTCCCACGTTGGTAGGGACTGCGCCCCCCTGCCGCGTGGGGATGGCCTGGGGAGTGGAATCGGTGGAGCTCGGGAGGCGCGAGTGCGTGTCCCATGTACTTCGGCATCACCCACGACGGGGTCGACAACTGGGACTTCGGCACGTGCGGTCTTTCAGCGGGATGGGGATTTATCACGCAATGATTCTTCTGAGAAGCATGGCGGCAACAATGGAGTCAATGGGCAGATTGTCACGATCAACATAGATGCGGCAGGCCCTCTCTTGGCATATGGTGAGCAATCTAGTGATGCAACACTGCTGGCTCAGGAGCACAAGTCGGACAGGACCATGCTGCCCAAACTCCAGTCTCAGTTGAAGGACGTAGGTTATCATGGGATTTATTCGGCAGCGGATCGCACTGAAGCAGGCGGACTTCGTGCGGGAGTTGCTGTTTCGGTCCCAACATACGTGATGATTGCTGCTCCACCTCTCTTGTCTTCGGGCGAGTTATTTCCAGCAAGGGCCGTCGCAGCCCAAGTGAACTGGGGATGTCGAGGTGGGGTGGTCTTGGTTTCACTGTATTTGAAGGGCCCCCTTGGCCTTGATACGTTCAACATGTCGGTGCTCTACCAGTTGGCCACGCACTTAGGAAGGCTCAACTCCCTTGATCGACCCTGGGTGGTGGGTGGTGATTGGAATGTTGAGTCATCTCAGTTGCGAGGACAAGCTTGGCTAGAGCAGATCAGAGCCATGTTTCTTGTGCCAGTCGGGGCCACCTGCCGGGTGAATCATGGTGCTGAGAGCAGGACGTATGATTACTTTCTCCTGTCGGAAGTACTTGCAAGCAGAGTTGGGGTCCCTCAGATCATGGATCAACACGTGCTGCCCGCCCACACGCCAGTGGCAATACCTTTCTCAGGCACGGGTCAGGATGCCAGACTGCGTCTGCCAGTTGGGCCTCGTCAGTTGCCGAAAGGACCACATATTGGCTGCTCCAGATATCCTTATGATTGGACGCCCATCATGAATGCGATCGAGGATGCAGTGCACCAACCCACATTACAGCATGCTTGGGGCATGGTGTTGATGGGGGTGGACAGGGAGCTGTGTGATCGCTATGACAAGGTGGGTGATCATGGTGCAGCTTATATTGGGCGTGGTGGGCCAACCAGAACCAAGTTCGTGCTTGCTAAGTGGCAGCCTCACCGTCGATATCAGCAGCATGGGCAAAAACTTCGCGCATGGCTACAGGCGGCGAGATGGGCTAAACACTTGATGAAGGTGCGAGCATTCTGGTGCAAACTGATCTTCGGATTTCTACATGAAGGGCGTGGTGCAGGAGCGTTCTACCTTCCTGACTACACCGGCCCGCACTCAGGGCAGGTGACTGTTCAAGCACCTGCAGAAGCTGGTTGGACGGTGGTCCATACTGGCAAATCTCGTCCCCACTCGAGCTCGACAAAGGCTCCAAACCTCATAGTCAGGACGCCAAGGTCAGACAAGACCCTGGCGCATGCAGGGGGCGCAAGAACCGCGTCGTGAACCGTAAGGTGTTCACCCCCGTTCAGAGATTGGCGAGGTCGCTGTCGGATGTAACCAACTTCCTGCACAAGGTGCACGCGGCGGGCGCGACGCTGAGGCGCCTTGATGACTGGGCAGTATTTTTCATGATTGACTATGATATTCTTATGCACTCTGAGTTCTTGCCCATTGCATTTAAGATCGTTGAACAGGCTGAATTTTTCTTAGCGGAGTACCAGAAAGAGGCAGACACGAACTGGGGTAAGTTGATACGTGAAGTTTTTTCTTTCTCGAAGGGCGCAGGTGCCGCCCGCCGTGCCTCGCGGGCTGAGGCGCTGGAGGCGGTGGTGCATCAGGCAGACCTCTCCCAACCGTGCCAGCTTGCGGATCGTGAATTGGAACAATGGAGTGAAGTATGGAGTTGCCACGATGATACGAGCAACCCGCTTCCGCGTGGTGCTGCTGAACGGGCTTCGCTGCCAGCGCTCGCGCCAACTATGTTGCTGGAGGCGGCGCGCGCTTTTCCATGGGGGACGGCCGTGGGGCCCAATCGTTTCCATCTCAGGGCCTTCGGATGTCTTTCCCATCCTGGGCTTCTCGCTGTTTGTGCTCTCTTCGCGGCCTGTGATAATTTATTTTATTGGCCGTCGACTATAATTATGAATGAAATTGTACGCCTGGCCAAGCCTGATGGAGGAACAAGATTAATCACGTGGGTTGAGAGTATGATCTGACTTTGGTCTAGAACCAGGCGTCCATTACCCAGAGCGTGGATTGTCTCTCATGGGAGCAAGCATATCTGGGGCAATCGAAGAGGCTTCTCCTCCAGTTTCTCAGCCTACGAGCACAATTTGCAGGCTGAAATCGCTGATCGTTTAGGAGAGTGTTCGGTAACCGTGTTCCTGGACATGTGGAAATGCCTTGAGACGGTGATGTTTTCGGCATTGGCTCATGAGGCTCAGGAGATGCAGTTCCCCATGAAGCTACCCTGGATGCTCCTAGGCTCATATTCACAACCTCGTGTGGTTCGTGCGTTTGGGTGCTGGAGTAAAGAGTTCAGGGCTCGTCGAGGGATTCTTGCGGGGTGTGCGCATGCTACGACTCTCCTCGCATGTGTGCCCCAGGGCCTCGGTTGATGATTCTACTCTGCAGTGGGCGGGGTCCAAAGGGAACTCGGCGCAGGAGTTTTTCAAGGGGGTCGAGTTTCGTGAAGGACGCAGCTAGGTTAGGGCTCCTGTTGCAGGTCAAGAAGTCTGGGTGGGTGGCCACGACTGCTTCGGCTAGGCATGGGTTCGGGGGGTTCGCCAAGAAGATCCAACTCAGGGCCAAGTCTTGGGCCAGGAATCTTGGGCGCGAGCTTAGCGGGGCCCGGCCCGTCAGGCGTCGGGCCAAGGCTAGGCTGAAGCAGCTTTCTGAGAGGCTCCCCAGACTAAAGATGTTGCGACGTGGGGCTGGCAACCGAGTCGCGCTGCTGTGGCGAACAGGTTTTATGCCGGCTGCTGCTCATGGCGCCACTGTCGCTGGAGTAGTGATCACGAGCTTTCTATTTTGCGGCAGGCGGCTGCCGTGCTCGCTGGAAGGGCCGGCAAATCTTCTTCAATCGCGCTCGTGCTTGCCACCCAGGCTGGCGCCAAGTACGGCCCGATGTGCGACGCCACCATGGGCCCCCTCAGGGCATGCGCTTCGTTCTTGTGGAACTAGAGGAGATGTCTTGGGAGGCCCCGGAGGGCGTTGGTAAAGGTTCGGGAGATCCATGCATCCAGAACATCCTGGCCCACGGCAAGGGACCAATAGCTGTGCTTCTTCTCTCCCTGGCAAGGATTGGCTGGGATATGTGTTTCAGCGCGGTGCTCATCAGTGATCCCGGGCACTTGTTTGATATGCAGCGTCTTCCTCTTCTTTCCATTCTTGCGCTCGTTCGGCAAGGTATCGAGCGCTGGCAAGCTCGACGTATTATCGAGCACCATCGAGACGTCTGTGTGGGAGGGGGGGATAATATGGGCCAGGATATTGAGGAAATGTGTGGGGGGAGGGAATGCAGCAGTTAAACGTTCTCGTTTCGCTGGTGCTCTGCGTTCTCCATGGCCAGGTGCGATATGGTCACGAGACCAACTTGCTCGCGCTGGCTATTGTATTTCTCCTGCGTGCTGCTGGTGCTCAGCTGACAAAGCAACAGTCGGCCACGAGTTTTACCAGTGCCCTGGGTTCCTTTGCGACATGTCTGAGGGCCCTGATTTAAACTGGCCCCCGATTTGGAACATGTGCGCTCTTATCTTCGCGACAAGGGTCAGCCAGCAGGAGGCCAGGAGGATTTTGATTACTTTGAGACCTCTGTGGGAATGCCCCTTAGTCCTTTGGTTCCACCGTCTGTTGATGATAAGCTGAAGATTGAGTTCTGGGGGGGCTGGGATTCGGATGAGCTGTCTTGGGCGAGTACTGTATATGCGGATGGATCTGGGATGGCCCCGAGTTGGCCAGAACTCCGACGATGCGGGTGGTCTGCAGTGCAGCTCGGGGACAATGGAATGCCGATTAGAGCTATCTATGGGCCCCTGTGGGGGCCAAACCAGACTGTTGGACGTGCGGAAAGGTTTGCAGTGCTCCAGGCCTTGACCCATTTCCCGGGAATATTTTTGATTGTCTCGGACCTGCTCGGACTGGTCCAAGAAGGGCAACAATGGCTGCCTGAAATCACGGATGCGCATGCGCCGTATGCAGATGTTTGGCGCTCGTTTCAGTGCCGCTGCTCGGCGAGTGTCGCCAGGCCGCAGTTTTTATGGTGCCCATCGCACTAAACGGTCGAGCAGTACATTGAAGATGCTGCTAGGCAAAATGTTCCCTGGGAGTTTGTGCCTGGCAACATGTAGGCGGATTACTTCGCCAAGAAGGGTGCGATGATCCATGCGCTGCCAGGGGTGATAGTCAAGCCGTGCGAGGCTCGACCCCGCGACGCGCGCATGCAGGCGAAGTATTTTTCTTGGGCAGCGGCCAAGATGGCTGCGCGTGATTCGGTGAGTGGGCGACCTGAGCGTCTCCTGAGGGCATCTACTAGGAAGGTTTCGTCGGTCGCGCTCACTCAGCATTGTATGGTAGTTAGGCCCCCCCCGGTTTCCCAATGCAGGGTCTGCTTAGCGGTTGCCCGAACGCAGGCCAGTCTTGGGAAGCTCTTGGGAACGCTATGTAACCCGTCGGCCCAAGAGAGGCTGAAGGCGCGAGCGGATCAGGAGCTACGTGCTGCCCCCCTGATGGGGTCTCTCGCTGTGGAGGCAGCCCTATTGGGCGCCGCGGCTTCTTAAGGTGTAGATTTGCCACATGACCAACGGCCTCGCGAGGCCCCTGGGGACCCTCCGCCTGCCGAGGAAATCGTTGAGCTCCAGGGCCATCGTGTTTTGGTGCTCCCGTGGGCCGTGGTGTGTACCCTGTGCGGCTCCTATCAGGTGCCTAGTGACAAAGTTGCGAATTGCAGATTGCAGGATAGCTGTTTGGGGCCGTTGGAGCACGGGCAGACCAGATATAAGCAGACATATATTATATCCCAAATCGGGCAAGTCTTTAAGACCCGACTTATCTTGTATGATCGGCCCGTGTTCCCGTCCCTCGGTTGCACGACCGGGCCTGACGCTGGTCCTCATCCCTTCTCTCCTCCCTTCTCTCTCTCCCCCCTCTCTTCCCTCACCCTTATGCCTCTCTGCTCTATCCCCTCTCCCTCCTCTTCCTCCTCCCTTCTTCCTCCCCTCTCCTGCCTCCTCCCTCCTTTTTTTTTTTGTTTCGTTTTTCTCCCCCTCTCTCTCTCTCTCCCTCTCTCTCCCCTCTCTCTCTATCTCTACCTCTCATATCTGTCTTTCTCTCTCTTTCTCTCTTTTTCTGCCTCTAATCAACCGCCCTTCTCTTCGCTCCTTCTCTCCTGGAGTTTTCCCTCTTCCTTCGTCCCTGCCCCTCCCTTCCTCCCAATCTCCCTCGTTCTTCCCCCCCTCTTTTTGCAGAGCCCACACCACTTCCAATGGCGGGCACATGTACGCCCACGAAGGATTGTCCGCCCGTTCAGGTTTGCCTGTCTGTCTAAACCCGCCGCCCTTCCCAAAGAGGACTAATCCCCCCAAGGGGTGTGCTCGAAGACAAGAAGGGCGGGTATCGAGGGTGTGGGGGCTCGTTTGGAATGACACGCGGGCAAGTAAGAGCGAACAGTCTTATAATGATTGCTGAATTTTCATTTATGAAGAATAGTTATTGTTGATCCCCCCCGTCTGGTGCACATTGTTTTTCGATTGAAGTGCCCTTCCCGGGGCCCGCACCCTGTTTTTATCAAGGAAAGTCTTGAGGGTCAAACTGTGTCGTTGGCCCCCCCCGGACTACAACAACAACGGCTCCCGCCTGATACTTCCTCACAATTATTGAACAATCGCGCTCTCGCTTTTGACTTCCGTACAATTTGCCACCGGATCGCGGCTCCCGCTTGATACTTCCTTACACTTTATCGAAGAATCGCGCTATCGCTTGGGACTTCCTCGCAAGTTACCACCGACTCGCGGCTCCCGCCTGATACTTCTCCCAATTTATTCAGATGCCGCTCCTCGACACTCACGAATGGCGCTCCCGCTACTTATTGCATGGCGGTTCAAACTGAATTTACGCTTCAACGACCCGCCCGCTCGACTCGCCCGTCTGGGCCTGCCCGCCCGACCAGCCCGTTAGGGACTGCAGTCGCCGCTCGGTCCTTCGCTGCCTTCGATGCCCCTCGCTGCCCGTACTGGTTCCGCGGTCGCCTTCGCTCGCTGCCCTTCGTGGCCCTGTTGCTGCCCTCAGTGGCCCCGTCGCTGCCCACTGTGGGCCCGCATTATATTCCCTTCGTGCCCCGCTCGCAGTCGCCCGTCGTGGCCCCATACGCATGCCCTTCGTAGCCCCGCTGTCGCCCTTCGTGGCCCCCTCGCTGTCCTTCGTCGCCCCTTTGCTGCTCTCGATGGCCCCGCTGTCGCCCTTTGTGGCCCCATAGAAGAATGCCCTTCGTTTCGTTTTCAAGGTCTTCACCATACGTGGCAGGGAATGAATATCCCCCAAGAGGGGATACGATCGAAGACGAAGAGGGCGGGTATCCAGGGTTTGGGATATGCATATTATGACACGCGAGCAAATAAAAGCGAACAGTCCTAAACTGTTTGTTGTTGTTGTTGTTGGTGTTGTTGTTGCTGTTGTTATTGTTGTTGTTATTGTTGTTGTTTCGTTGTTGTTTTTGTTGAACATATACACATCATTGAATTATTTCAAATAACAAGCTCGCAATACTAAGGCTACTACTATTGAGACTCGCAGTGATAATAAGCATACTAATCTTACCATCTTCCAGGATAATACCAATGTGATCATGAAAAACAGCAGTCATACTACTGCAAACACGATTGGTACTCCTATGACTAATAATTGCAACGCGTGTGTAAACATGTATGTATGCGTATGCATGCGTATATATGTATGTATGCATGCATGCATGCATGCATGCATGTTTGTATGTATGTATGTACGTACGTACGTACGTACGTACGTATGTATGTATGTATGTATGTATGTATGCATGTACGTACGTACGTATGTATGTATGTATGTATGTATGTACGTATGTATGTATGTATGTATGTATGTATGTACGTATGCATGTATGTATGTATGTATGCATGACTTTTCCCTGGCCCATCCATCCGTGTCCTGGCTTCGCCTCGCTCGCCTGAGGCGCTCCACCCCGACCTGCTGCCGCTCACAGCGGCCTCGGGCGGCCCGCGGCCCGCCGCCCTGGGAGCCGTGGCGCGGCGCTCGGGCTGCGCCGCCGCCGCCCTGCGGCGGCGAGGGCTGCGCGTCGGGCAGTTGACGACGACGGACCCAGAGGTCCAACGTTGATGGCAATCTCTGCCCCGGAAGTTTGGCGCGTCTCCGTTCTGGGGAGCTGGGCGTTTTTTTTCCGGGGTTGGGGCCCTTTGGACCCTCACAGCTCGATCCGGCTCGAAACGTGCAGCAACAAGATGGAATTTAGGGGTCCAGGCGTCATTTGTTCCGGTGTATCATGTTTTTCCGCGTCGTGGGACTTCACTGAAGGCGGATGCTTTTGGCTGCTTTCGGCCTCTGGAGGCCCTCTCAGGGCCACAGGATGAGAAGCCAGTCCCAGGGAGTGGGTCAAGACTTCTGGTGTCTCTGGGTGCGTCGGACAACTGGCGGCGCCAGACGACGGACGCCGCCGCCGCCAACGGCACTCGGTGCGATCGGCATGAGCACGGAGAGAATGGGTACGAAGACAGTCACCACCCACCAAACCACCCCAACCCAACCCGAAGGCTCAGATTTACCCTCGATTTCCAGTGGGGGGAGGGTCGGGGAACATCGAAAAAACGCATGTGGAACCCTTACCCCCCCCAACCCGAAATTCGGGTCAAATTCGTGTCTTCGGGTTGGGTTGGGGTGGTCTGGTAGGCAGTCAGACAGGCGGCTGTTCCCGTCCATTTCGAACAGGACGCGCTGTCGGTTTCCCCCTTCGGAGTTTGTCCGCCTGAAGCAGAAGGCAGATTGCCCAGCGGCCGCTGCCAGTTCTGGACAGCATTTGCTGTTGGGTATCGTAGCGATTTCTGCCAGGTCGGACGTCCAAGACGACCCTTCCCCTTCTGCTTCTCCGCTCTATTGCCTCTGACGCACAATCCTCCCCGTCGCACCCCGAGGCGTGTTGGCAGGGCGGGCCGGGCGTTTCGCGTGAGACGTCCGTGCCATGTGTGGCCCTGAAGCTGAAAAGTCGCAACAGGTGAACGGATGGAGGGCGGGCCGTTCTCATAATGCGGCTCTCGTTCTAGCGCGGCGCGCACTCGTTGTCAAAGCTTGGAAGAGCTTCGCGAATGGTGGGCGGGGCGTTTTCAAGATGTGGTTTTCGCTTTAGCACGGCGCGCCTTTTGTTCTAAAAGTTGTCAAGCGTGTCACGGATGTGTTGCTCCTTTTATAATGTGGCTCTTTTCTTAGCGTTGCGCGCATTATTCCAAAAGTTTGTACCAGTTTCAAACATTCTTATGGTTGACGTCCTAGAAGTGGTGTTTCTGAAGCTTGAGATTCGGAGCAGTTTCGCAGATGGAGGGCGGGCGGTTCTCAACATGTGGCTCTCGCCTTAGCGCCGCGCGCAGTCGTCTTCACAACATGAAAGAGTTTCACGGATTGAGGGCGGGCCGTTTTCAAAATGTGGCTCTCGCCGTGGCGCTGCGCACATTCGTTCAACAACATGCAGTAGTTTCACGGAGTGAGGGCGGCTTCTTTTCAAAATGTGGTTTTCGCCTTCTCGCCGCGCGCATTTAACATGTGCAAGAGTTTGACGGATTCCCATGGTCACCGCACCAAATGTTTGTTTTGAACTTTTTGGGGTTGTCAGGGCGCAACAGTCATTTTGATTCGCGGTGTTGAAATCTTTAGATCGGTGTTCTGGAACGATTCAGGACCGCTAGGACGCAACAGCAACGTGCATTCGTGGCGTTGAAATCCCAGAAATCGTGTTTTGGGCACGATCGAGGGTTTTCAGTTTTCCTCCCGGGCACTTCCCGCATTGAAAATGAGTTCATGTACGGACCTATGGAGATTGTACTTGGAGGGAAGGTTTATTGCAACATCGTTGATGCGTTTTGGGTTCGCACTGGTTCTCCTCCTCCTCCTCCATCTTTTTCTGTACAGATAACTCTTCCCCGTCGCACCATGAGGCCAGTCGGAAGGGCCGACTGGGTGTTTCGCTTGAGACCTCCATGTTGTATATGATCCTGAAGCTTGAGAATTGGGAAGAGTTTCGCAGATGGAGGGCGGGCGGTTCTCAAAATGTGGCTCTCGCCTTAGCGCCGCGCACAGTCGTCTTCACAACATGCAATAGTTTCACGGATTGAGGGCGGGCCGTTTTCAAAATGTGGCTCTCGCCGTGGCGCTGCGCACACTCGTTCAACAAAATTCAACAGTTTCACGGATTGAGGGTGGTTTCTTTTCAAAATGTGGCTCTCGGCTTTTTACCGCGCACATTCGTTTTCACATGTGCCAGAGTTTTATGGTTGCCCATGGTCAACGTGCCATAGATGGTATTTTGAAACATTCTGGATGTTCAGGTCGCAACAGTCACGTTGATTCGCGGTGTTGATGTCCCAGAAACGGTGTTCTGGCACGATTCAGGATCGTGGATTCGTGGCGCTGGAATCCCGAGAATGGTGTTTGGCATGCTTCAGGATCTTCAACCGGTTGTCACCCGACGTGCACTTCCCTCAGTGGAACTGAATCTTTGTAGGGGCTTGTGACGAGGGAGCTATGAGGGAGGGTTTATTCCGACATAGTTGATGAATCTTGGGTTTGCATTGGTCCTCCTCTTCCTCTTCCGCTTCCTCCTCCCCCCTCCTCCTCCCTCCTCCTTCTCCCCCTCCTCCTCCTCGTCCTCCTCCTTCTCCTCCTCCCCCTCCTTCTCCCCTTTCCCTCTGGGCTGTGGGGTGCGTCGCACGTCCTCCTTCTCCTCCTCCTCCTCCTCTCGTTGCCGCCGGCGGCGGACGACCGCCGCCGCCACCAATGGCGCCCGCCGCCGCCGTCGGCGCTGCCGCCGCGGTCGCCGCGGTCGCCGTCTCGCCGCCGCGGTCGCAGCGGCGCGCCGCTGGCGTGCCGCTTCCGCCCGCCGTTTCCCGGCGGCGGCGGCGGCGGCGGCCGCGGCGGCGAGACGGCGGCGACGACGCCCCGGGGTCCTGCGGCGCGGCGCGCCGCCTGCGAGCGTCACGCTCGCCAGGCGGAGGAGGAGGAGGAGGAGGAGGAGGAGGAGGAGGAGGGCGAAGGAGGAGGAGGAGGAGGAGGGAGGAGGAGGAGGAGGAGGGGAAGGCGGGGGAGGGGGACAAGGAGAAGGAGGAGGAGGAGGAGGAGGAGGAGGAGAAGGAGGAGAAGGGAGGAGGGGGAAGGAGGAGGAGGAGGAGGAAGTGGCGGAGGAGTTGCAGATCGATCAGGCTCGAAGAATGCCGCAGCAAGATGGGGTGTAGGGGTTGAAGCGTGTTCTGTGGACAGCAGCGATGCTTCATGCCTTCCCGCCGTCGGAGCTCAGGATTGTCCTGCTTCTGCTCCTGCTCCTGGGCGTCCAGGGGGGGACCGGGCGATCCTCGATCCTCCTCGTCCCTCCTCGCTCCGCCTCGTTCCTCCTCGCTCCTCGCTCCTCTCTGCTCCTCCCCGTTCTCCCCCTCGTCGCCCTCACCGCTCCGCCGCGTCCTCTGTGGAGCCAGTTTTTTATTCCGGGGCGATGCCGGCCGTCAGCGGGGGTGGGGGGAGGGGGCCAGTGACGTCGCGTTTCGCGCCGGCGGCGAGGACGGGTAGCAACAACATGTAGGTGGCGATTTGCACCACAGCGTCCGTGTACACCACATTGCCTGCGTGCACCACAGCGCCTATGTACACCACAGCAGCCGCGTGCAGCACAGTGCCAGTGTGCACCACAGTGCCTGCGTGCACCACAGCGCCTGTGTACACCACGGTCCTGCGTGCACCACAGCAACCGTGTGCAACAGAACAACATTGTTGTATATATCATGTTCGAAGGAATATTTACGACAAAATTGAGCGCTTGTGGATTCCACATTTATTTAAGATTTGGAAAGGACTTCGTATGGAAAAAACCTGCGCCTCTGGAATCAACGAGTCTTCCCGAGGAAGAGGAGGAGGAAGAGGAGGAGGAGGAGAAGAAGGAGGAGGACGAGGAGGAGGAGGACGAGGAAGAAGAGGAGGAGGACGAGGAGGAGGAGGATGATGAGGAGGACGAGGAGGGGCCGTGCTTTGGGGATCCGGACGCGCACAGAGACATCGGCGACGTCCTCCTGAAGGAGTTCGCTTGAGGCGTGGGGTACTGTGGAGGCAGTGCAGTGGTCGGCGCTGTGGCATGGGTGTGCTTTGGCATGGCTCCGTGGCGTTCTTTCTGTTGCGCGCGGATGCTGTGGTGTACACAGGCGTTGTGGTGAGCGCAGGCGCTGCGATGAACTTAAGCATCCTGGTGTACACGTGTGCTGTGTAGCAGACGGCAGCTGCGGTGTGTGGTGTACGCAGGCTCTGTGGTGCACGCAAGCACTGTGGTGTACAAAGGCGCTGTGTTGCACACGGCTGATGCGGTGTACGCCGGCGTTGTGGTGTGCACGCGCGCTGTGGTGCACGCGAGCACTGTGGTGTGCGCAGGCGCTGTGGTACCGATCGCCACCAACTTGCTGCTCCCATTTGGCTTCGGTCATCCCCAGGCATTCTGGACGCCGCCAGCGCGGAACGTGACGTCATCTGGGAAGGGGAGGGGGGGCGGTGGCGCCGGTGACGGCCGCTATCGCGGAAAATGAGAAACAAGATTGTGCGGCGTGCCGCAGTTTTACTGGGACGTCATGGGGGGCCCTTTTCACCCCCCTGCGCTTCGGCGCAAGCTGACTTCTATCATTCTTCCGCGTGGGCCTTGCCCTCCGCTGTTGGCCCTCCTCGGCCCCCTTTGCCTGCCCCGCCTCCCCTCCTCTCCCCCCTCCGCCCCTCGCAGCAGGCCGACCTTTTTTTCGGAGGCGCGTGCGCGCGTGCGTGCCGAAGTGGGCCCCAGGCCAGGTCAGCAACGCCCAACAGCCTTGAACCCCCCTGGGCCACTCGCAGGGTCCCGCGAGGACACGCCGCCGCGCTTGGTGCTTTGTGCGCTCGCGCCGCGCCCCGGCCCCACCCTTCGATTTTTTTTTGCCTCTTGGTGTTCGGCAGGCGTGGCTGCTTCTCGCCGTCGGCTGCAGTTCGGTCGTTTCGCCTCAGCTTTGTCGGCTGCCGCGCCGCCGCGTCCTCATTCGCGGCCCACCGGATCCCAAACCGAAGGCCACATTTTGCCTTCCATCCCCAGTGAGGCTCGTCCTGGAGTGTTGCAAAAAACGCATGGGACCCGGACAAAAATAGTCGGGGGACGATTTTTCGATTATTTCTTGACCTTTCTTTGATTTTTTGGATTACTCTTAATTCTTCGCCCAGAATCCGCCTGTAGGAGGACATGCCCGACCAAAGGGTGGGGCTGGGATGATATGGTGGGCTGGCACCCGCGGGGTCGCCCTCGGCCCGTCGGTCCTGGCAGGCTTTTTCTTTCCGGCCTCGCTGTCGGCTCGGCCAGAGCAGCTTCTGAAGCCAGGCTTGCCCGTCTGCAAGTTAGGGGGCCACGTGCGAACCCTACCCGAGGGGGAGAGTGGTGTTCACTTCGCTCGGCGACCTCCTGGACAGAGTGAGCCCCGCCCCCCCCCTCAGAAGTCGCGGGGGGTAGGGGTGGGGTTCGCACGTGGCCCTATCTGCAGGAGGAACAGCTCTGCAAACACGGTCAGAGCACAGCCTGGGCACGATCTTCGCTCATTCCCTTTCGGGGCACGTTCTGACCATCTTTCGCTCCTTAATCTTCCAGAGTCCGCCTGTAGGAGGACGTGCCCGACCTGAGAGCAGCTGGCAGCCCCCGCGGCGGCGGCGGCGGCGGAGCAGCCGCGGCCGCCCCCCCGCCCGAGGCCCAGCCCCGCGCCTGGAACGCGCCCGCGGAGGAGCCGCCCCCGAAGGTCGACGGCGCCTCCCCCGAGGAGGCCCCCGGCGGCCCGTCCGCGGCGGCCCTCTCCGCGCCAACCCGTCGTCTGGGTGACGTTATCATTCGTTATTCCCCACATGTTTCGTGGGGTTCTGGTTTTCTTCCCTGCCGCGCCGCACCCGCGTCTCACACCTCCCCCCTCCCCTTCTCCTTCTCGCACAGCACAGCACAGCACAGCACAGCACGGCACGGCACGGCACGGCACGGCACAGCACAGCTCACCGCACAGCAGCACAGCACAGCACAGCACAGCACAGCATACCACACAGGGCATTCCTTCGACGCCACAGGGGGTGGGGGTGCGCAGAGGGTGGTCCCTCAGCGCGGCCTCTATCCGTGACACGCTCGCAGATCGTGGCAGGAGTGGCACTTTCTCGACACCACAGGGGGTGCGCAGAGGGTGGTCCCTCAGCGCTGCCTCTATCCGTGACACGCTCGCAGATCGTGGCAGGAGTGGCACTTTCTCGAAGCCGCAGGGGGTGCGCAGAGGGTGGTCCCTCAGCGCGGCCTCTATCCGTGACACGCTCGCAGATCGTGGCAGGAGTGGCACTGTCTCGACACCACAGGGGGTGCGCAGAGGGTGGTCCCTCAGCGCGGCCTGTATCCGTGACACGCTCGCAGATCGTGGCAGGAGTGGCACTTTCTCGACGCCACAGGGGGTGCGCAGAGGGTGGTCCCTCAGCGCGGCCTCTATCCGTGGTCGTGGCAGTGGCACTTTCTCGACACCACAGGGGGTGCGCAGAGGGTGGTCCCTCAGCGCGGCCTCTATCCGTGACACGCTCGCAGATCGTGGCAGGAGTGGCACTTTCTCGACACCACAGGGGGTGCGCAGAGGGTGGTCCCTCAGCGCGGCCTCTATCCGTGACACGCTCGCAGATCGTGGCAGGAGTGGCACTTTCTCGACACCACAGGGGGTGCGCAGAGGGTGGTCCCTCAGCGCGGCCTCTATCCGTGACACGCTCGCAGATCGTGGCAGGAGTGGCACTTTCTCGACACCACAGGGGGTGCGCAGAGGGTGGTCCCTCAGCGCGGCCTCTATCCGTGACACGCTCGCAGATCGTGGCAGGAGTGGCACTTTCTCGACACCACAGGGGGTGCGCAGAGGGTGGTCCCTCAGCGCGGCCTCTATCCGTGACACGCTCGCAGATCGTGGCAGGAGTGGCACTTCTCGACACCACAGGGGGTGCGCAGAGGGTGGTCCCTCAGCGCGGCCTCTATCCGTGACACGCTCGCAGATCGTGGCAGGAGTATCCGTGACACGCTCGCAGATCTTGCGCAGAGGGTGGTCCCTCAGCGCGGCCTCTATCCGTGACACGCTCGCAGATTGGCAGGAGTGGCACTTTCTCGACACCACAGGGGGTGCGCAGAGGGTGGTCCCTCAGCGCGGCCTCTATCCGTGACACGCTCGCAGATCGTGGCAGGAGTGGCACTTTCTCGACACCACAGGAGGTGCGCAGAGGGTGGTCCCTCAGCGCGGCCGCTATGCACGACGGTCGTCCAGGGCATAGCAGGCGTGGCACTTTCTCGACACCATAGAGGCTGCGCAGGGGGTGGTCCCTCACCGCGGCTGCTATGCACGACGGTCGTCCAGGGCATAGCAGGCGCGGCATTTTCTCGACACCATAGAGGCTGCGCAGGGGGTGGTCCCTCACCGCGGCCGCTGGCTGGCTCGAATCTGTCCTCGACGGAGGATAGAAGGCTAGGAAGAGGGAGGAGGTTCAAGCAATGTGGCGTTGGATGACACACAGGGGAACATTCGCGACGAGGGCTGAGAACGCAGAATTGCACATATAGTATAAACTTAAACAAACACTCAAAATTTAAGTTAAGTATGTGGGGTTCCTCGGTAGCGTAATTGTTGTTGAACTTTCTCATTTCTGAAGAATAATTATTGTTGATCCCCCGTCACCAGTGTATACTGTTTCTCTCAGTCAAAGTGCGCCCTTCGACGCTCGCACCCTGGTTTTCCCAACCATCCTGTGGTGTTGGGTCCTCGTTTGGAAGAGACGGTCCCCGCGCTCCTTTTCTCTTCTCCTCCTCTCCTCCTCTTCCCCCCCTCCTCCCTCCTCCCTCTTCCATGTGCTTTGCCCACCCAGTGCTGCGTTTCGTGGCCCCATATGGGGGCTCCACCGAAGGTCCCAATGGCACCGCCCGCATACGTCCGCCACCACCCAGTACAGCAATTGCTCCCTGCATTTCACCCACCCTGTACAGCGTTTCGTAGCCCCATAGGGAACTCCACGGAAGGTCCCAGTGGCACCGCCCGCATGCGTCCGCCACCACCTAGCACAGCCCTTGCTCCCTGCGTTTCACCCACCCAGACAGCGTTTCGTGGCCCCATAGGGAGCTCCACGGAAGGTCCCAGTGGACCGCCCGCATGCATCCGCCACCACCCAACACGGCCCTTGTTCCCTGCGTTTCGCCCACCCAACAGCGTTTGGTGGCCCCACAGGGGGCGTCACCGAAGAAGATATTCACAATTGCGGTACTCACAACTGCATATGGTTGGTCTTTCGCCAGGCTAATTTGACAGGGAACGTTTTCTTGGTCAAACTGTGCCCTTGGCCCCCGGGACTACAACAACTGTTCCCGCCTGAGACTTCCTCCAAATTTACTCAGGACCTCCCCCTCCCGTCTGGGACATCCTCCCAATTTACTCAGGAACGGCGCTTCCGCTTGAGACTCCCTCACAATTTAGTCCGGGTCAAAATGCGTTGTTGCTCCTCCAGACTACAATAACAATGGCTCCCGCCTGAGACCTCCTTACGATTTATTGAAGAATCGCTTCCGCTTTGGACTTAGTGCAATTTACCACCGAACCGTGGCTCCCGCCAGATACTTCGATCAGCCCGTTAATGATTGCAGCCGCCGCTCGCTGCCCTTCGCCCGCCTTCGATGCCCTTCGCTGCCCGTACTGGTTCCGCGGTCGCCTTCGCTCGCTGCCCTTCGTGGCCCCGTTGCTGCCCTCAGTGGCCCCGTCGCTGCCCAACTCGAGTGGGGGATCGACTGCAGAAGTGATTGGCCCCCAACTTGACTCTCGTCGAATCTACGAATATTTACTTAGCATGTTGGTAGGTCTACAGAACAATCTTCGTAATCTTCGTAGCTTGGATTATGATGCTCCAATCTATTTCAGCCTTGACCACCAGAAGGAATTTCGAGCACCAAGACAGTACCGAAACTGGACGGTTTTCACGTGTCGGACCCTGGGAGGCGACAGTCGCTCGACACTGTTGCTATACTGTTCTGGGTGCTCGAAATTATTTCTGGGATGTGGTCTGTAAGTACGATAGGAACAACGTAAATCTTGAAGTAAGTCGATCCCCTACTCGGACAGCGCCCCCCGAGGATGCAGCCCAGCCTCCGCGGAGGGCTTCCTTTGTGGGGGCGCTGCGCCGTCCTCGGGCTCCCCCAGGCCCGCCATGGGCTTCTGAGGCTTCGGGTGTTGGCCCCGACGGGCCCTCGAGCACGGCTGTGGCGTTCGTTTTAAGGAATTTGCCCTACCTGGGAGGCTTCCGACCCTAACCAGACATGCTCTGCGTCGTGGAAAATCCTCGAGAAGGAGGAGGAGGAGGCGGAGGAGGAGGAGGAGGAGGAGGAAGAGGAAGAGGAAGAGGAGGAGGAGGAGGAGGAGGAGGAGGAGGAGGAGGAGGAGGAGGAGGAGGAGGAGTCGTTTTCGGCCTCCAGAGGCCCTCGCTGGGCCCCGTTAGGGTACGACTCGGGAAGAACAACGGGCCCTGGGGAAAGGGTCGGGACTCTGCGGAGCCGCGTATCGAAAACGACGGAGCATCGCATGTCTTGTGCATGCGCCAAGGCTGCCCCAAAACAGTAACAAAAACATCTGGTGGAGGCGCACGTTGAGGACTGTGCCCACGGTGCCTCAGACCCTGGATGATTCCTTGTCTGATGAGGGCAGCGGTGGTGCCCACGGCCAACCCACGATTGGAGTTCCGCCGGCCTCCAGACCGTGGTCCGAGCAGGTCGCAACAGGTCCCCCGAGTATCGGAGGTTGACAGACCTCCTGCCCTGACACGTCGATTAGCGAATTGGCCGTTTTCGGTTCGCGAGAGGGCGTCGCGGCCGTCATTTTTGCGGGTCCAGGTCGGTTTGTGTTTTGTGTCTTGGGCCGTTTTCACTCAAGGGAGGTTTGCTAAAGGAGGTTCTGTCCACCCCCGAGAGTAGTCTGGGGCGGTCCACCGCCGAGAGCAGCCAGGGACGACTTCTGGACCATTTTTGAATATGCTTTGAACACTTTCTGCGCATTCGTTATTTTTCCTCCCAAAGCCCCCTGTAGGAGGACTTTGCCCGACCTCAGAGCAGTCTTAGGTCGGGCCTGTCCCCCTACAGGGGGACTGTCGACGAAAAATAAAGAATACCCCCCAAAATAATCAAAAGATAGTCCAGAAATGGTCTGGGGACTATCCTTTGGGTATGATTTGGCCTTTTTTGGTGTGTATATATATATATATATATATGTTTCGTCGAACAGCCCCTGTAGGAGGACTTTGCCCGACCTCGGAGCAGTCTGGGGCGGTCTCGACGGCCCGGCGCCGCCTCCCTGCGAAATGTCCGGGAGGATTATTTTTACACCCGAGCTCAGACCAGGATCCAGGCTCTCGGGATGCGTTCCTGCAGCCAAACCCCGCCAAAAGCGTTCCAGGGGTGCCCGAATCGCTGCGAGCAGCCGCCAGAGACTCGAGTCATGAACCGAAAACGAACCCTACTCGCCATGAAAAAAAATACGATGGGCAATTGTTTGTCAAACTTGGCCTCTGGGGTCTGGGGCGGTCTCGACGCCCTGGCGCCGCCTCCGGCGGCGCCCCCGGCGCTCTCCGCGCCCCGGGCTGCTGGGGCTCTGAGGCCGCCCGGGGCTGCGCGGGGGGGGCCGAGGCGGCCCAGCCGGGTGCTGCCGCTGGAGGGCTCTCGGCGCGCGGCCCGAAGCCGCGACCACCCCAGGGGCCCCAGGTAAAGCGACGCGAAGATCGGGACGAAATCGGATCGGGATAACTCGAAATCTCTGAGAATCGGCGGGCTTGGAGGATGTATTGGGCGCCGCGGCCGCTCCAGAGCGTTCCAGAACGCTCTGAGAGCGCTCCGGAACGCTCTGGAGCGATTTATTCCGATCCTAGCCTTGTTTTACAAGGACAAACGAAGGAGTACACACATACAAGTCCCAGGAGTCCCACCATTTTTCCATGTTTCCGGGGTTTTCGTCTTCCCCCCCCCCCACTTCTCATGTTCTCCCATACTTCTTCCTGGGAGTCGACGATCACTTGTGTCTGTGTTTTTTTCTCCTTCCTGAACGGTCCGATCCGATCCGACCTGGGCCCCGAGCTTCGAGCCCGATCGCGACTGCGATCCGGATCCGCTTCGGTGCGAGCCGTTTCCCTCCTTGGGTTCCAGGGGCCGACCCGCCCCGCGATCCAAGACAGTCCGATCCTGATCCGCTTTTCCGCGCCGATGCAGGCGCGATCCGATCCGATCCGATCTCCGCGAGTCGAACCAGCTCAGCTCAGGGCCAGTCCCCAGGGAGGGCGGGGGCAGGAGGCGGATTCGAGAACTCCTCCTTCCTCCTCCCTCCTCCTTCCTCCCCTCCCTCCCCTCCCTCCCTCCCTCCCTCCTTCCCGCCCAAGAGGCCTCCAGGATGGCCTCAGAACGGCCCAAGGGCCCAAGAGGCCCCCAACACAGCCCGTTCCCGCCAGGACCAGGGGCTCCAAGCGGTGCGGTGGCCACAGCGTGCGGGGAGTCAGGGGGGGGTATTTCGACTAGGCGTAAGAGTGACCTTTCGCCGGAGTGACCTTCAGCGCGGGCACTGATGGGCCCCCAGATGGCCGAAAACGAAGCGGTGGCAGCGGCTAGCGCGCCTGGATTCGGCCCCCCCGCGGCCCCCCAAAAGCCGCGCACCAAAGGTCACTCTTACCCAGGGTCACTCTTACGTGTAGCCGATTATTCGGGGTCACCGCGCGGTCTTGGGCCTCGGGTCGTTCTCTCCGAGGACCTCTCGTGCGCTGGGGCCCCCCAGGGTGTGAGGCCTCGCGGGATTGGAAGAGCTCGCCGCGCGCTCCGTCGCCGCACCGCTTTTTGGGGCCCCTGGCTCTCCCCTCGTGTGCCGATGGGCGCCGCCGCCGGCGACGGCGAGCCGGGGTACGAGGCCCGGCGGGGTCGGGGCCGGAGGGGGTCCAGTGCGCTCCCACGCCAGCCTCGGGGGCGGGAAAGAGGGGGGTGATGACTAGGGGGGGTGGATATCATGGCGTGGGCCATGATATTTCCCCAGATTTCATGGCGCCTCTTCTTATTTCATTACGTCCCTGGCCCCCCCGCTGGGCCGCGCACATGCCGCCAGTCATGATTTGCACCCCCCCCTCTTGGACACCCCCCTCTTGGCCGCTCCCGACAGATCGGCATGCCCCCCCGCTGGCGCGTGCGCACCGACCCAGGGCTTCAGTCGGGCCTCTCCCTCTACAGGAGGCAAATTCAAAAGCAGTGAGAAGAAGTATTCAGGGGACGATGTTCGGACTATACTTGTCAATTTTCGAGTACTTCTTGGGTATTTCTTATGGTTCGTCCAGAATCCGCCTGCAGGAGGACATGCCCGACCTAACCCTGGGCCTGGGGTGTGCCTGGCCAGGGTCGGCTGGCCGGAAGGCGTCGGGGCTCAACGCGGACGGAGCTCTGCCAGAGACCTTGAGATTCTGGCGTTGCAAGCTTTTCGAGCTGTCGCATGCCTAGAGGTCGACACCAACATCAATTTCGGCTGTGTGTCTCCACCGAGGGAAGAAGATCCCGATCTCGGTGATGGTGATAGTATTCTGGCTTCCACGGTGACCGAAATATTACAACCACCACCGAAATCGAGGACCATCTTTCCTGTGGTGGCAACCCCCTTGTGTTGTGTTGGTGTTGGTGCCCACTTCTACGCCTCCAAAGCTGGGCCTTCGCGCCAGGTTTCGAGCCTCGGGGCTTCTCGCACATCGATCCGGCTCGAAACATGCAGCAGCAAGCAGGGGTCTATATAGGGCCCCGTCCAGGTCCCGGGGGAGGGGTAGGGCGAGGGGTCAAGCTACCCACACGCACGCAAGCCGTCCAGCTCACTCCCACCCGCCCTCCCAACACAGAAGTAACAACTGAGCCTGAACATGTTCAGCGGTAGTCTTCGGATGGACAGCTACTAGGAACCAAAGCCGACCCCAGTTGCGCGACGCTTGGGCGAGGTGCGCCACGTGTGCCAGGGGCGTCACGCGCGCCAGGCCCGAGCGTGCCAGGCACGCCTGGTGCCCCAGGTGCGCCACGTGCTCCGAGTGCGCCAGGTGTGCCGCACACTCTAGCCGCGCCAGGTGCGCCATGTTCGCGGCACGTGCAGAGTGCGTCAGGTGCGCCTGCGCACGTGACAGCACACATCGGGAAACATGTCGGACCCCGCCATCCTTGTCGAAAACCAATGCCCATCATCGTGTCTGGTGGGCCTGTGCACAGCAGGCCACGCGCCACCACCCCCGCCGTCCCTGTCAGGAACCATTTGACAGTAATCGCGGGATTGCCGCGCATGATCCAGATTCAGCCGCGAGGTGAATGTTGCATTTTTTTTGTCAGGGATGGTAGCCCTGCGCGCTGGCAAGTCTGTGCCCCAATTGTATTTTGCATTGTTTTTGACAAGGATGGTGAGGGGGGCCGCATCGGGTTGACCGCGCATGTTTTATATGTGGAGGCAGAATGCGGTTTGTATGGTTTTTTGACAGGGACGGTGGGGAGCAGGCCCGCATGGAGTCGGTATGGATCCTGGTTGGCCGCCGGCCGGGTGGGGGAGGGGGTGTACATCAGTACGGAACAGTGATGAACCCTTCCCCGAAGGGGAAGAGAGATGTTCGTAGAGGAAGCGCTCTAAACCGCTTACGCCCGCAGGTCTGGTGGGCTTTACAACACCGTGGAAGGTCACGGCCATAGTCCCAGACCCACATCTTCCCGCGCCACTTCTCCGGCCAGATCGAGCCGTGATGGTCCCGGGGCCCGGAACGCCGGGCGGAAACGCCAGGCGCGGGCATCTCAGGACCTGGGAAGCAACTCGAAGTGCCCGCGATCCGCCGTAGCCATGACGAGACCCGACGCCGCCCGCTGGCGCGATGCGACTGGCCCCCCCATTTATGGACCCCCTATCAACTCACAGCCAACGGGAGCACTCGCAACGTCAGTCGGGCCGGGCGAAAGGGGGGGATTGGGAAAGGGGGGGTTACGAAATTTGCTGCATGCAGCTGATTTCGGCCTCACCGAGGGGCCCATTCCTCGATACATAGCCGCCTTCGGCGCCGGGAGGCGCCGGAAAAATCAGCTACGTGAGCTGATTCTCAAACCCCCCCTTTGCTATCCCCCCCTTCCCCCCGACCCGAGTCAGGGTCTCAGGGACCGGCGCCAGTGCAGAATCGGCGCCATCCCGTCGCCCAGCCGCTGGGGCTCTGCGCGCGGACGCCCCCGAGGGGCCGCCCTGGCCGGCCTCCGTGCCCCATGGTGCGTAGGGCGGCCTCGGCACCAGGAGGAGGAGGAGGAGGAGGAGGAGGAGGAGGAGGAGGAGGAGGAGGAGGAGGAGGAGGAGGAGGAGGAGGAGGAGGAGGAGGAGGAGGAGGAGGAGGAGGAGTTGGAGGCGTGTGTGTGTGTGTGTGTGTATGTGTGTGTGTGTGTGTGTGTGTGTGTGTGTGTGTGTGGGAGTGTGTGGCCCCGCTTGGCCTGTGTCGGCCACCATTCTACACCGCCTGCGTCGTATGGAAAGGGCTTCGGTGGGCAAGCACACGTTTGCGCCAGTACACGTTCTGAGGATCATCGACACTAGGAGGGATGCCTGGGATGAAATGCTTCGGTGGGCAAGCACATGTTGGTGCTAACACACGTTATGAGGATCTTCGATCAAACGGAGGGATGTCTGGGAGGTCACCGAGCGGGGGCGGAGGAGGAGGAGGAGGAGGAGGAGGAGGAGGAGGAGGAGGAGAAGAGGAGGAGGGGAGGAGGAGGAGGAGGAGGAGGAGGAGGAGAGGAGGAGGAGGAGGAGGAGGAGGAGGGAGGAGGAGGAGGAGGAGGAGGAGGAGGAGGATGAGGAGGAGGGGAGGAGGATGAGGAGGAGAGAGGAGGAGAGGAGGAGGAGGAGGAGGAGGAGGAGGAGGAGGAGTAGGAGGAGGAGGAGGGGAGGAGGAGGAGGAGGAGGAGGAGGAGGAGGAGGAGGAGGAGGAGGAGGAGGAGGAGGAGGAGGAGGAGGAGGAGGAGGAGGAGGAGGAGGATGAGGAGGAGGAGGAGGAGGACGACGAAGAGGAATAATAATCATAATATCAGTAATAATGATAATAGTAAGCATAATCATAATAGATAATGATCATTTCAAGAATCAGAAAGGCCCCCTGGGGCGCTCCTGATGCGGGGGCCGCCCAAACGGAGCCGTGACCACGCCGTGGGGCGAGTCAGTGGGGACTTTGGGATTCTGGACGTTTTGATGGGTTCCTGCGGGTTTGCCCCACGTCGGACTCTGACTTAGTGTCAGAAAGCCTCCCCAAATGACCCAAGCCCTTCCCAAACCCTCCCGAAACCCTGTAAAAACCCTCTCGGAACCCTTCGCGGAGGGTTTTCGCAGGGTTTTGGGAGGGTTTCGGCTGTTTTGACAAGAAGCCAGTCCTTAGCGGGCCCTGGACTTTCTGTGCTTATTTGCTTGTGGTCGCGCTGGAAACAAATCCTCCCCATGGGACGCGCTGCAGCAGCTGCGCCTCGCCGAGAGCGCAGCGGGGGTGCCGATGCCGTCGAAGGGCCGCCCGAGGCCCGCTGTGTGGCCGGGAGGCCAATCGCTGGGCGGAGGGCCGGCGTGGGGGGTCAGTGGGGATTCGAGGGTACCGCACGGCTTTGGGACTCGGGTGATGGAGCGTACGGTGAGGTCGTTGTTAGGAGGCCACATGGGAACCCTGCCCCACCACCCCACGGTTTCTAGAGGGGGGAGGTGGGGTTCACTTCGTTCGGGGCCTCCCGAGCGAAGGGAACCCCACCTCCCACCTCCCCACCTCACGTTTGCGCGGCGAGGAATGGTGATCGTTTGCTTATTCATGGTTTTGCCAATCGGCGCGGGCCCTCGCCCTCCCCCCCCCTCCACCCCTCGGAGTAGATCTTGGCTGTTTTTGGCGCCCGTTTCAAGCAGATGGAGCCTCCCCATGGGACGCACTGCTGCAAACAGTCGCACTCAGCAGAGGTCCAGAGCCAGACCCCCCCTCTCCTCCCCCTTCCGCCCAATGTCGAAACGCCGAATAAGAAAACGCTCACGAGGTCGTCGTGGATTCCAAGGTCACCGCACGGTCTGTCAGTCACCACTCCAGTTGGGGGCCCCTAATGTTGTCGTGTCCCCGCCGTCATCGCGCCGTGAAGCAGTATCGCGGTCGAAGGCCTCTTTGGGCTGTCTCTTGTCCCTTGCCAGGCTCGGGGGCCGCCAGCCGGCGCCTACAGTATGCAGCTACGCAATCGTGGCGAGGTCCGAAGCCGTCCTCCCCGACTGGCGTTTCGGCCATGTTTCTAGGACAGCCTGGCGACGGACGTGATAATTGCCAGCACGCTTGGCGAGGCGAGTTGTGCATATTATCGCGGTCCGCTCCCCATCTCCTGCTCCTCCCCCCCCAAAAAGAGAGAACCTGATCCCCAGGAAGGGGCCCAGGCCCCTGGGGGTGTGGGCAGAATCTCTCCGCATCTGCGGCCTCGCTGGCCGTGCCCCCCGAGCCGCGAGCCCGCGGATGCGGAGCGTTTTTTCATGGACGCTCCGCGCGGAACGCATCCGTGCGACCGGCATCTGCGGGACCGCGACCTGGAATCCAGACGGAGGAGGAGGAGGAGGAGGAGGAGGAGGAGGAGGAGGAGGAGGAGGAGGAGGGAGGAGGAGGAGGAGGAGGGGGGGAGGGGAGGAGGAGGAGAGGAGAGGAGGAGGAGGAGGAGGAGGGAGGAGAGGAGGAGGGAGGAGGAGGAGGAGGAGGAGGGAGGAGGAGGGGAGGAGGAGGAGGAGGAGGAGGAGGAGGAGGAGGAGGAGGAGGAGGAGGAGGAGGAGGAGGAGGAGGAGGAGGAGGAGGAGGAAGGAGGGAGGGAGGAGGAGGAGGAGAGGCGAGGAGGAGGAGGAGGAGGAGGAGGGGGGGCGGAGGAGGAGGAGAGGGAGGAGGAGGAGGAGGAGGAGGAGGAGGAGGAGGAGGTAGTCTCGTGTCGTGTCGACTGGCGGCGACCCCGCCGCAAGCGTTCATTATTGAACGCCGCGGGCGACCCAGAATGGTCGATGTGGGACCATGTGACGTTTCGGGGACGGCCGATCGTTCAAGGTGGAACGATCCCCTTGGTTCGAGGAACGGAAAGCGCCGTAAACATTCACTTTTGGCGCTCCGCGCGGATTTCTTGGATCCGCGCTGGGCCCCCCCCCGGCGGCGCCTCCGGCGCCGTCCCTTGTGCGCCCCACGGGGTCCAGCACCGATCCAAGAAATCCGCGCGGACCTCTTTTTTTTTTGTTTTTTGTTTGTTTTTGTTGAATATATATATATATATATATATATATATATATATATATATATATATATGTTTATGCATTTGGTTGTTCCCCTAGATCCCCTCGGTGTCGGGGACCGACGCCACGGACGACACGACACGAGCCTGCCGCACGTTCGCCGATCGTGGCAGGCGGTTGGGGAGCCACGCCGCGAGGCCAGAAGGCACGGCGCCGGGTGTCTGGGGCCGAGGCCGCCGCGGGCTGCCTGGGGGGGGGGGGCCCGCGGGGCCAGCCGGGGGGGGGATGCCCCGCGGGGGTCGGCGGCGAGCCCGGGGGGGAAGCGGGAAGGGGAAGGCCTTCGCTGCAGGCCCGGAGGCCCCCCCCCCCCGGGCCTTCCGGGCAGCTCTAGGAGCCCTCGCCGAAGGAAGGGAAGGCTTCTCCCGAAGCAGGCGCGAGGGCCCCCGGAGGAGCCACGCCGCCTTCTGAGAAGGTCTCCTCCTTGTCTCTCTCTCTCTCTCTCTCTCGAATAATAGTAATATTAATAATAATATTACTAATAATAATAATACCAATAATAATAATGATAATAACAATACTAATCATAGTAGGAACACATCATACTAATAAGAATACTATTCATACTAAACAACATAAGAATAAACATGCTACGCATACTACTATTTCATAAGGAAAGACGAGTAACAATACGAATCGTACAACTCATACGGACAATGATGTTATTATTGATAAGAATAAGAATCATACTAATACTAAGACGAATACGGTTCATAATAATAATAAGAAGAGGAAGACAAAACGCAATATACATAAACTTTCGGAGCTCCGCGCGGAATTCTCGGATCCGCGCTGGGCCCCCCCGCCCCCGGCGGCGCCTCTGGCGCCGCCCCTGGCGCGCTCCGCGCGCCAGGGAAGGGGGGGCCCAGCGCGGATCCAAGACATCCGCGCGGAACGCCGGCAAAGTTTCTGTTTGTGCCGTGCTTTTCTTCGAGAGAAGGCCTCTTCTTCTTCTTCTTCTTCTCAGCATCGTTTAATCACTGTTCCCTATTAATAACCCCCCCCTCCCCCAGGCGACTGTGGCCAACCAGGGTCCATGCCGACCCCCCCACCCACCATCCCGTATAACAAAAACAATACAAAACACACTCTGCCTTCAAATCCGGAACATGCGCAGCCAACCCGATGCGGCCCCCCCCAACACCCCTGTCAACAAACAATACAGGGTACACTTGGCGGCGGCGGCTGCGGCGGCGGTGGCGGCGGCTGCGGCGGCTGCGGCTGCGGCGGCGGCGGCGGCGGCGGGGGCGGGGGCGGGGGCGGCGGCGGCGGCGGCGCGGCGGTGGCGGCAGCGGCAGCGGCAGCGGCGGCGGCGGCGGTTTGGCAGCGGGGGCGGCAGCGGCAGCGGCTGCGGCGGCGGCGGCGGTGGGCGGTGGCGGCAGCGGCTGCGGCGGCGGCGGCGGTTTGGCAGCGGGGGGCGGCGGCGGCGGCGGCGGCGGCGGCGGCGGCGGCGGCGGCGGCGGCGGCGGCGGCGGATTGGCCCCCAGTAGCTGCCCATCCCAAGACGAGTGCTGAATATGCTGAGGCTCGGGCCAGACTCGGGTGCTACGTATGTGTTGGGAGGGCGGGTGGGAGTGAGCGAGACGGCTTGCGGGCGGGGAGCGGGTAACTTGACCCACCCCCATCCCCATCCGCATCCCCATCCCCTTCGAGACTCCCGCCAAATTACCCCCCGTTGGGGATACCATCTTCGAAACCCGAGAGGGACGACCTGTATCCCCGTCTGGGGGGGTAAATCGGACGGTGGGGCCCAGGCCACGCCGCTGGGGATGGGGATCGGTTAAACGATACTCATCCTCTTCGCTTCCCCCCCCCCCCCCTTCGCTCGCCGCCGAGGGGCGCGTGTCCGCGCGCAGAGGCCCGGGGCCCTGCCGCGGCGCGAGGTCCGCAGCCTGGGCCCCCCGCGCGGGCGGGCCGTGCTCGCGCGGCGGGCGTTTGCCCAGGGCGAGGTGGTCCTGGAGGACGCCTCCTCCGCCGCCTCCTCCTCCTCCTCCTCCTCGTCCTCGTCCTCTTCCTCCTCCTCCTTGTCCTCCTCCTCCTCCTCCTCCTCCTCCTCCTCCTCCTCCGCCTCCTCCCTGTCCTCCTCCTCCTCCTCCTCCTCCTCCTCCTCCTCCTCCTCCTCCTCCTCCTCCTCCTCCTCCTCCTCCCTCCTCCTCCTCCTCCCCCTCCTCCTCCTCCTCCCCCTCCTCCTCCTCGTCCTCCTCCTCCTCCTCCTCCGCCTCCTCCTCCTCCGCCTCCTCCTCCTGTGTCCCGGAGGCCAATCGCCCAGCCGAGGGCTGGTGTGGTGGGTCAGGGGGTATTCATAGAGGTGGCCGCACGTTTCTGGGGCTCGGGTGATAGACCGTGCGGTGAGGTGATCGTTTTCTTGTTATTTGTTTTGCCGATCGGCGCGGGCCCTCGCCCCCCCCTCCTCTTCCCCCCATGGAGTAGATCGTGGCTGTTTTTGGTGCCTGCTTCGAGCAGGTGGGATCTCTCCTCCATGGGACGTGGTCCCGGGGGACGCCCCTCTTGGGCGAGACACGCTCGTGCGGCGAGGAATGGTGACCTCGAAGAAGAACAAAACGCCATAACCACAAACTTTTGGCGCTTCGCGCGGATTTCTTAGATCTGCGCTGGGCCTCCCCAGCGGCGCCTTCGGCGCAGATCCAAGAAATCTGCGCGGAGCGCCAGCACAATCTATGCTTATGGCGTTTTTTTCTTCGTCTATGATCGCTTTCTTATTCACTGTTTTGCCGATCGGCGCGGGCCCTCGCCCCCCCCCTTCACTGGGAGTAGATCTTGGCTGTTTCTGGCGCCTGTTTGGGGCACGGGGAGTTTCCCCCCCTACGGGACGCACGGTTGCAAACAGTCGCGTTCGGCAGAGGTCCCGAGCCATGCCCCCCCCCCTTCCGCCCAGTGTCGAAACGCCGAACAAGAAAACGCCCACATGGCAGGCTCTGGGCCACAAACACGTGTCATGGGGTGCGTCGGAATGGGCGGGGAGCCGCATGCGAACCCTGCCACCCCGGGGCCTTCGAGGCGCCTCATACGGGGCCACGACGCGTGTGCGGGGCCTGCCGAAGTGGGAGGGCTGCCGCTCGAGTGATCCCTGCGTCGAAAAAGACAGCTCTGGTCAAAGACGGGGTCGACCCCGCTTTGAGCTCCGCAGCGGGCGCACTGCGTGACGCCGGCTGTGAGGACGAGTTCAGCAGGAGGGAGCGGAAGCTGCTGCGGCTCGGAAGTGCTCAGGCGAAGCACATCCGTATCCGCGGCCTCGCGGGCCGGGCCCCTGGGCCGCGACCCCGCGGATACGGTTGTTTTTTTCGGTGATGCCCGCGCGGAACGTTTCTCTGCGACCGCGTATCCGCGAGATCGCGCCCTGAAATTCAGATCGCGAGGGCGCGGATACGGATTTTGTTCGCCGCCCGTGAGTTCCACTTCCTCGAAGTCGGTGTAGTGTAGGATGACGGCTAAGACAAATCATGAAGACATTTTTGGGGGGTGATAACGGGCGTGACCAGGCTGGGGAGGGGGGATGGGGCCGGTCGCGTCGCGATCCGCGCCAGCGCCGTCTGGGAATGCTTAGGAATGGCTGATGTCCACGACGCCAGCGCGAATCGTGACGTGATCAGGGGGGATAGGGGCGGCGGGGATGGTCACGGGCGCTATCGCGAATAATAATAAAACCGGCTCCTCGAAGTCGGCGTAGCGTAGGATGACGACGAAGAAGATTTTGCGGGGGATGACGCTTAGAAAGCATCATTGGGGGGTGGACGTCGTCCTCTATCAGTGAAGTCGTCTACTAGACGAGTTTCATAGTCGTTTTGTGCCGCTGGGACATGTTTTGGAGAGGGCGATCGAATAAAGTGGAGACCCATGCCAAGAAACACCCTGCTTGCCTCCAGGGTGCCTTGGGTTTCTTGGCTTTCGATATTTTTGCCACGGGAAGCGTGACGTTCCCACACCAAAAATCGATGGTCGCCCTGGGGTCTCAGGTTAGGGTTTCTTGTGGAACGTTTCTTGTGGACTGACGACGACACCCACGAGCAGGCCTGGAAGCCAACTTCTTGCGAAGGCCTCACGGCCAGTGCCGCCGGCCCTGGAGGGGGGACGACGACGATGACGGCGACGACGACGACGGCGACGACGACGAAAAAGACGACGGTGGCGACGACGACGACGACGCGACGACGACGACGACGGTGGCGACGACGGTGGCGACGGCGACCACGAGGACGCCAACGCTCTGGAGCCCTTCGTGGGACCCTCGTGGGAGCCTCTTGGGTGGCCTCTTGGGTGGCCTCTTGGGTGGCCTCTTGGGTGGCCTCCTGGGGGACCTCATCGGACGGCCCGCCTTGCAGGGGAGCTGAGGCCTTTGAGGGCATGCGGGCAGATAGGCAGCACCCCGCAGCAGCAGAGAAAGAGTGAGGAGAGTGCCTCCGGGGGGGAGGGGGGGGCCAGATCCAGAAGCAGGGGGTGGAGGTCCGCCCCTCCCTCCCTCGCTCCCTGTCCTCAAAGGGGGGATGGTCCCACTGCTGACGACGGCACTCACGACCAGGCCTGGAAAGGAACGTGCTCCCCGAGCAGTACTTACAACGTAGGGTTTCGAATTCTACCCAAGGAGACGTCAGCATGGGCGTGGCGAGGTTCTCCACGCTGCCTCCCGCGGGCGCCTCGTGGGCGCCTCGTGGGTGTTCCGAGGTTTTGCCTCGCTGCCGCCCGTGGGCGCCATGTGGACGCCTCAGGGGCACCCTGTGCGCTGGGCGGCCGCTTAGCTTTCGCACAGCCTGCACCGTGCAGCTTTTGCACCGCATTTACCGCACCACTCTTAGCTCACAGTCTGCACAGTCTGCACCCCACACAGCCCGCACCACACACATGTTGCTGGCTTGCACCGCTCAGCTTATACACATCCACGGTGCGATAACGTAAAGTCTGGGGTCCACTCTGGCAAGCATGTATCATCTCCCATGGTGCTGCTGTCTCTTACGCGTCGTCCTACACAAAGAGCAGCCGTCGGAGGTCCGCGCGGGTTTCTTGGATCGGCGCCCGGCCCCCTTCTGGTGGGGTCCAGCGCTGGTCCACGAAGTCCGCGTGGACCTCTCGGGATGATCGAAGTCGTCTCGCAATCGGTTCCCGGATCACTTCTGGGGCCCAGGCCCCCAAAGGCCGAAAACGACGCAAGACCTTTCCGAGTCTCGAATTTCTGGTGCTCTGAGGACGTGCCCTTCCTCGTCTGCGACGCGTACGAGGATCGGCGATGACAACTGGTGTGGTTGCGCCAGGTCGTGGCTTGCGGTCGGCCCCGCTGGGGCTCGGGGGCCCCCACGCTGCGCCAAAGGTATTGGCGAGCCCTCGTCGGGGCGCGGCGGGGATCTCTGCCGAGGCCCTCCTCGCCCGCCCTGTGCAGCCCGCTCGCGTCGGGGTCGCCGAGTACAGTCGGGGCCCTGAAGAAGGAACCCTTTTCGTTGGGGAGGGGCTCCGCGTTCCTCAAGTGTTTCACAGCTTGCCTCAGGTTTTCCTTATGTTTTCGATCGGAAGTCGAAGTTTAACTTATGGAAAAAAGGGGCCTCGTTCCAACGAAGGATTGCAAAACAACGAAGGATTGCAAAGGATTGCAACAAAAACGAAGGATTGCAACACACACCTTCGTTTTTTTGAAATCCTTCGTGCAAGGATTGCAAAACAACGAAGGGTTGCAAAGGATTGCCATCGCTTTTTTGCAATCCTTTTTTTGCAATCCTTTTTTTGCAATCCTTTTCTTGCAATCCTTCGTTTTTTTTTGCAATCCCTTGTTTTTTGCAATCCTTCGTTTTTTTTTGCATTCCTTCGTTTTTTTTTTTTTTTTTTTTTTTTTTTTTTTTTTTTTTTTTTTTGCAATCCTTCGTTTTTTTTGCAATCCTTCGATTTAGGGTTCCTTAGGTCAACGCCCCGACTGCAGGAGCTGGGCGCGCAGTGGGCGGAGAACGCCCGGGTCTTCCGCTCGGCGCCCGCGGCGCTCCGGGCGGAGGCGCTGGCGCTGCTGCCGGAGAGCTTCGACGAGGGCCACCGCAGGCGAGGGGGAGGAGCGCGCCGACCGTGGCCCCTCCTCCTCCGCCTCCTCCTCCTCCTCCTCCTCCTCCTCCTCCTCCTCCTCCTCCTCAAGGTGTCGTGGGACCTTGCCGAGGCCAGTCTCGTTCGTGGTCCGTCTCGGGCGTCGCCGATGCTCACCACCCACCGAACCACCCCAACCCAACCCGAAGGCTCAGATTTACCCTCGATTTCCAGTTGGGGGGGGTCGGGAAACATCGAAAAAACACGTGTGGAACCCTTACCCCCCCCCCCCAACCCGAAATTCGGGTCTTCGGGTTGGGTTGGGGTGGTCTGGTAGGTAGTCAGATGCGCGAGGACTATCCACGGATGGATGCTGGCCAGGATGCACGGTGGCCAAGGTCGACGCGACGTTTCCAGACCTCTGGCCGCTCCAATGTTCTCGATGCGTGGGCCCTGAGGTCTGGATCGCTTCCCATCTGGCCAGCTTTTCGTCCCGAGGAGGTTCTGGACGGTCCCGAGGCACAGCGAGGGCCTCTGGAGGCCAGGCACGGTCAAAACCCCGCCGCTCCAACTCTGGCAGAGCGTCGGACCTCTCGGTCTTCGCGTTCAGTCTTGGTCATGGTCCCCGCTCTTTCCCCCTCCACGCGTCGCGCGGCTCGCGGCGTCGTTCGCGGCGGGCGCGCCGCGGGCGCCTGGGTGCGGCGCGGACGTGTCCGAGGATAGCCTGCGCAGGCCGAGGCAGAAAGCACGGCGGCATGAGCACATCTAGGTTTAAGTCGGGCGTGTCCCTCTACAGGAGGATTATTCAAAAATAGTTGAAAAGTAGCATTGGGGCGATATTTGAGCATTATTTGATTATCTTTGGGCGTTTTCTGATTATTTTCTTCCAAAATCCGCCTGTAGGTGGACATGCCCGACCTAAGTCTAGGCCTCCCAGCTGGGGTCCGAGTAGATCTCTGTGTAGGTTGGGTCGGTGGTTGGCGCCGCGTCGCCGATGGATCGGCAATGCGGCTCGACGTCGAGGCAGATTATCGCCACTCCGACGGCCTCGATGCATCGGCGATGCACCGCGCCAGTGCGTGTCGGCTCGGCGAGGGTCTCCCTTTTGGGCCTCGCGGAGGGCTCTCGTCGCCACGGCTGGATTCGCCCCACGAACACACGAGGGCCGCCGGGATGTCCTGGATCGGCGCTGGACCAGGGGCGGCGCCAGAGGCGCTGCCGGTGGGGACGCCGGCGGACCCGAGGAGTCCGCGCGGACCTCCGGGAGGGTCTGTGCTCATTTTTTTGGTCGCGGGCAGACGCGTGAAGCTGTCGCCGAGAGGGGGGTCCGGGGCACGGGCCAGCCTAATTAGCTACCGAGCGACGCGCAATACGGCCGGGCCAGCACCCAGAAGCGGCGGCTGAGGGGCTGCTGCTGGTGGACCTGGCGGGGTGGTCTGCAACGCCCAGGGAAGCTGAGGGTCTGTGCTCCTGCAGGAGGAGGAGGAGATGCAGGGAGGATACGGAGAGATGGAGGAGGAGGAGGAGGAGGAGGAGGAGGAGGAGGAGGAGGAGATGAAGGAGGAGGAGGAGGAGGAGGAGGAGGAGGAGGAGGAGGAGGAGGAGAGGAGGAGGAGGAGGAGGAGGAGGAGGAGGAGGAGGAGGAGGAGGAGGGAGGAGGAGGGGGAGCCTGGGTGCCGTCCGCAGGGCCACCCTGGCCTTCCACCTCGGAGGAGGAGGAGGAGAGGAGGAGGATGAGAGGGAGAGAGGGAGGAGGAGGAGGAGGAGGAGGAGGAGGAGGAGGAGGAGGAGGAGGAGGAGGAGGGAGGAGGAGGAGGAGGAGGAGGAGGAGGAGGAGGAGGAGGAGGAGGAGGAGGAGGAGGAGGAGGAGGAGGAGGAGGAAGGGGAGAGGAGGAGAGGAGGAGGAGGAGGGAGGAGGAGGAGGCGGAGGAGGAGGAAGGAGTGAGGAGGAGGAGGAGGAGGAGGAGGAGGAGGAGGAGGAGGAGGGAGGAGGAGGAGGAGGAGGAGGAGGAGGAGGAGGAGGAGGAGGAGGAGGAGGAGGAGGAGGAGGAGGAGGAGGAGGAGGAGGAGGAGGAGGAGGAGGAGGAGGAGGAGGATGAGGAGGAGGAGGAGGAGGAGGAGGATAATAATGAGCCTCTGGTGCCGTCCGCAGGGCCACCCTGGCCTTCCACCTCACCAGCTACGCGCTCGAGGGGCCCGAGCCGACCGCCGGGCTCTTCCGCCTGGTCTCGAAGTTCAACCACTCGTGCCGGCCCAACGCGAAGGGGGCCCTGCGGCACCCAGGCAGCGGGAAGTCGGGCCTGTCCCCTCTCCAGGGGGACTCTCGGCGACAAATAAAACAAATATCCCGGCAAAGCAACCTAACAGCGATGTGTAGAAGCATATCTGAAAGCATTCCCCTTAAGATTCAGATGAAAATCCAGTTGTAGAATTCTGCTGTTCTCGCAGTCGTAGTCGCATTCGCGATGACAGTCGCAGCGGCAACGGCAGTCGCAGTCACAGCCTCAGCCTCAGCCTGCCTCAGCCTCAGCCTCAGCCTGCCTCAGCCTCAGCCTGCCTCAGCCTCAGCCTCAGCCTGCTTCAGCCTCAGCCTCAGTCTGCCTTCAGCCTCGGCCTCAGCCTCAGCCTGCCTCAGCCTCAGCCTGCATCAGCCTCAGCCTCAGCCTCAGCCTGCCTCAGCATCAGCCTGCTTCAGCCTCAGCCTCAGCCTGCCTCAGCCTCAGCCTCAGTCTGCTTCAGCCTCAGCCTCAGTCTGCCTTCAGCCTCGGCCTCAGCCTCAGCCTGCCTCAGCCTCAGCCTGCCTCGGCCGCAGCATCAGCCTGCCTCAGCATTCAAAATGTGGCCCAGGAATGGAGTTCTGGGAACTAGAAGAACACGAAGTGGCCTACAGTTGGCTCCGGGCATTCAAAATGTGGCCCAGGAATGGAGTTCTGGGAACTTGAAGAGCACGAAGTGGCCTACAGTTGGCTCCGGGCATCCAAAATGTGGCCCGGGAATGGAGTTCTGGGAACTCGAAGAGCACGAAGTGGCCTACAGTTGGCTCCGGGCATCCAAAATGTGGCCCGGGAATGGAGTTCTGGGAAGTCGAAGAGCACGAAGTGGCCTACAGTTGGCTCCGGGCATCAATGTGGCCCGGGAATGGAGGGGAGCACCAAGAGCGATTTTGCGAGGATGTCCCAAGCGATTTCGGCTTCGGCGGCAGCCGTTCCGGGTCCCGCCCAGACCCCCCTGAGGAGTCATGATGCTCTCTTTTGAGACCATTAGAAACCTATCAGCAAGAGCTGTTAGGTAATTACCCCAAACATGGTCCAAAAATGGTCCAAAGATAGGCTGGGGACTATTTTTGGGGTATTTTTTAGCGTTTTTGGTGCATTTTTGGGGTATTTTTTTTGTTAACTTTTCGTCGAAAACCCCCTGGTAGGGGGGCACGCCCGACATAAAGGCAGCGGGAAGTCGCAGGTGTACGCCGTCCGGGGCATCGCTCCCGGAGAGGAGATCACCCTGTGCTACCTCCGGGAGGAGGGCCAGCCGAGACCGCGGCGCCCCTCCCGCCCGGCCCAGGCCCGGTCAGCGTCGCCCTCCCGGAACTCCTCCCGTGGTTTAAGGCGGGCGTGCCCCTCTGCAGGAGGAATATCCCAAGATAGCCAAACTTCGGGGGCGGAAAAGAGGGGGGTGACGACTAGGGGGGGGGTGGATCTCAAGGCGGGGGCCATGATATTTTTTTAGATTTCATGCCGCCTCTTCTGATTGCATTACGTCCCAGGCCCCCCCGCTGGGCCGCGCACATGCCGCCGGTCATGATTTGCACCCCCCCCTCTTGGACACCCCCCTCTTGGCCGCTCCCGAGTTTAAGGCGGGCGTGTCCCTCTGCAGGAGGAGTATCCAAAGATAGCCCAAACATAGTCTGGAGTATTATCAAATTTTCGCCCAAAATCCGCCTGCAGGAGGACATGCCCGACCTGACCCGTGGTCCATCCTGATCAATTTTTCGAGGCGGATCCAGCCGTGGCGACGAGAGGCTGCCCAGAGGCCCAAAAACGAGGAAAAGCGCCAGGACGTCTCTGATTTTTTCAATGCGGGGCCCCCAGGCGTCTCGATCCCCTCCCAGGGCACGTCTTCTCATCCTGAGCCTTTTTTGACGGTCTCGGGGGCTGGCCAGCGCTAGAAGGGCTCAGTGTTAAGGGTTACCGTAATCGAAATTCGGATCGTTGAATGCCTTCTGCTGACTCATATCTCCCTTTCGAGGTTTATCGTATTCGAAACTTGACTGTTGAAAGGCCTTTTCCTGGCTCATATATTGAAGGATTCTTCCTGGTCAACTCGGACCTCTCGCAATCGTTGCGCAAACAGGGAGGCGGGAGGGATGATAACTGAGAGGGAGGGGGGGCGGATCATCACAGGGACAGGACAATGTGGTTATTGTTCAAGGCGGGTTAGGGAAAGGGGGCGAGATGATGATGATGAGGAGGAGGAGAACGAAAGAACGGGAAGGAGGAAGGGGGGATAGGGATGAGGAGTGAACGAGGAAGCTGGGGTGATGCTGAGCAAAGTAGGGGGGAAAGGACGGAGGGAGGAGAAGGAGTCAGCTAGAGCGGCGATGCGTGAAGGAGGGAAGGGCGTGCGCTGGAGGCGGGGGGATTGATCGAGGCGGGGTCACTGCGGAGTCTAAGTGGTGTATAGTGGAGGACGCATTGCTGGACGTTCGTATCACGCGGCTGGTCTCGCGGATTTGGGGCTGTTTTCATGTGCGTGGTTGGGCGCGTACGTCCGGTGTGGGCTCCCAATAATCATCTGTTGGCTCCTGTCCTTGAATCATTTGGGCTCCTGTTTGCTTCGTTCGGCCGCCCGCGCCGTTTCGGCAAAGAAGACGGGCTCCAGGCAAACCAACGTCTACCCGATGGTGCGCCTGGCAATGCGTATGCTGCGAAATCCTTCGTTCGAGTACGCCGTTATGCCCAATGACAAGGAGGGAGGTTTTACGCTTGTTCCTAACATTGTGAATGCGAGCGTTGGCGAGACCATTTTCGCCAACGGGAGCGCTTTCACGGAGTATGTTCGCAAGCCTATCCATGTGGGTGGCCCGCAGACTGCGGTCACACATCGTGCAGATGCGCAATATCGTTCGAGACGCAGCAGAAATCGCTGAGCGACTAGGCGGTACATAGGGCACCTCGTCCTAGAAATTCGCATGCGTCGACGTGAAAGGACTTCTGCATTAGCGGTGGCACCTATGAGTGGGCAGACGATTGTACCTTGCACTTGGCCGGCGGGACCCGCACGCTTACGCGTGAGGCGGTCGAACCTCGTTTGGAGAACCAGTCTGTCCGAGATCCACGCGTTGATGGGCGATTCTGATGTGTAGTCGGAACAGTCATGGGCCTCATACGCAGCGGTGACGTCGCAGACCCTGCTCTTGTCAACATCATGGATTGCCATGTTGTTAGGAGGCGCATCATGAACCTGAATGCGATCATCACCTACATGGGGCTTAAGTGCATCCGTGTGTCATCTACAATGATTTCGTGTTCGTCGGCCGTCTCTTTTTTCCATTGAGTGGCAAATCGGTAGAAATATTTCCGCCTCAAGCTTGAAGGGGGCCAGCAACTGGAGGTAGGCAAGTGACACAACATAGTAGCAACGAAGCCGGCGTTTAACTATTCCACTTTAGTAATCCCTTTGTCGTGCTCCAGCGCCCGCCTGCCTCGCATTTATCGCCCTTGGTCCTTCGCCGTGTGGCGCTCTCTCGAGGGATTGGGTTCTAGGGTGCGCGGCAGGCATAGCGAACTCGCCTTTCCAACACACCTGTCCTGGAATCCGTCTTGCAGCGATTTCGCAAGGCCAGCCCTGATGCTATGACCGCCTATGGGCGGGGAGAGGGGCAGAAACAGTCAGAGCGGTTCACTTCTTGGCTCCAGAGTGGGCCAGCGCCGTGACCCAAGCTTTGTCAGCGTCCTTGAGTGGCAGCGTATTTTCGGATGTTGTGGTTTCCAATGGTCTCCAAGGTTTTGGAAGAGTCCGAGTGACTGGGGCGAAAGCCTTGCCGTCCATGGCGTCGCTGGCAGCCTTGACGTGCCGTGAAGGCTCGAATCCAGCCAAGGGGCTCAGCGCCTGGCGCCCGCCCGCGCCGGGCCGGAGCCGCGCTCCGCCAGAAGCAGAGAAGCATGGTTGGCAGCTCTCTCTCGGTCCGCACGCGTTTCGGATTTTGTAAGTTCGTGGTGTCATGGCCCGCGACCTTGTGGGAATCGGTTCGGGCCTTCTGGAGCTCGATCCGTGTTGTGTTATGGCGCCGGGCGTTCGGAATGCGGACTCGGTATGCGGCAGCCCCAGCCTTCGGGCGTGGCTGGGGTGGGGCGCAGGGCGAGGGGGGCGAGCGGCCCTTTTCAAAAAGGCGAGACGGAGGAGGGGAAGGGCGATATGGCCCATGACCCAGCCAGAGGGTGCAAGTGGGCTAGGAGGCTGACGATGCCCCATCTGATCGGACGCATGTCCTGGATCGCGCGATGGCCAGGGCTGGCTGCGAATCTAGCCGTGCAGTCGGGGGACCTGTCCTTGCCGTCGGTCCTCCCGTCCGCCTTGCCTTCCCTGCGATCTGCGCCCCGTGGAGCTGGGAGATGAGCGTGGCCACTTGGTTTCGATTCGGTCCGATTCGATTCGATTCGTCCGCCTCGAATCGATTCGATTCGATTCGATTCGAAGCGTTTCCCAGCTGATCCGTCTCCGCGACTCGATCCGACTGCGTGGCTCAGACGACGGGGGCCTTCATTGGAGGGCCTGGCGACCAGAACGTGCTACCTTGGGTGTCGTTTTCGCTTGTCAGGGCTTCCCGGGAAAACCTCGTGGCCGCAGCTGGGTTCGCGTCGCCGCGTGGGGCGGCTGGAGTTCCGTTGGGTGCCAGTGCGTCCTTGCATTTTTTCGGCGAATCCGCATACCTGGGCCCGATCCTTGCATCGGGGGTGCTCGGCGGCGCAGCGTGAGCGCCCGGCGGGCGTTGTCCTGGTCGCGCATCCTGCTTCTGTGCGCGCGTTGTAGGTTGAGCGCGGGGGTCTGAAGATGCAGGTGGCCAAGCGCAGAGCGACGCATCGCAGGGCGTCTTCGCTGGCCCCCTCCTTCGCCACCCGCGGGCCTCCGTCGCCATTGTTGCTGTTCGAGCACCTGGCGCGTTTGAGCTCGCCCGCCTCGAGCCTCGGGGCGCCCTGCCGTTCTCGCGCAGGCATGCCCCTGCCCGGTCCGGCAGGCGCGGCCCCTGTCCGAGGGCGCGCGTGAGGTTTGCGCCGCCGCCCGCCCAGGGAAGCGCGGCGAGGCTCAGCGCGCGGTGCGGGCCAAAGTGCGCCGCGGGGGCGGCGCGAGGCGTGGCGAGGGCGCCCGCCCGAAGAGACCGATGGCGACCAGAGGCGGCGACGAGAGGAAGAGGGGCTCCCCCGGCCCCGAGGGGGTCGACTGCTCGCTGCTCGAGAGTTGCGGGAGCGAGAGTGGCCCGCAGGATGCCAAGGGCGTCGCCGCCGCGCCCGTGCCAGATGATGGCGCGGGGGGCGGCGGCGCCCGGTCCGCTGCGAGGCGTGCAACTTGGAGGCCGCTGTGGGAGGGCGGCGGGGGGGGGGGCGCCGGGAGTGTTGAAGCGTTGCTTTGGATTCAGGGCTCGGACAGAAACTCGCGGAGCCAAGTGCGAAGCATAACTCCATTTCTATCGCGTCCTGGAGCTGCGCACTTGATCGGCGCTACCACGTGGCGTCGCCAGCATCTCTGGGGGCGTTTCGGGCCCGGGTGGCGCGATGATCGCCCTGTCGCGCCCCCTTCGGGCTATTTCCGAGGGGGGCGCGCGCGGGGGGGGCGGGGGCGAGCGGGCGGGCGGGGGGGGGGATGGGGGGGAATAGCGACAAGGACGACGAGCAAGAGGGAAAGGAAACGGACAAGGAAAATGATAGATGAGTGCGAGTTCGGCTCCAATTCCAGCCCCGCCACCTGCTTCCCCTTTCCCCCGTTTCGTCTGCCCTCTTTTGCGCCGCCCCCGTCCTCGCGCTGCTCGCGCAGCTGCTCTCCTTTTGCCCTCTCGCCCCCCGCCTGGCGTCGCCCTCTGCCCTCGCCCTCTGTCCGCCGCCTGCCTTTCCGCATTGCGTTCGGGCTCTTCTTCCTTGATATTTTCTTTTGATTTCAAGTGCGCCTTCTTCTCGCACCCTCCCTCCCTCGCTCCCTCCGTCTCTCTTTCCCTCCATTCTCCTCCTCCTCCTTCTTCTTTTTCTCTTCCTCCTCCTTGTCCTCCTCTTTTTCCTCCTTCGTTGCTATCCGATTCTCTCCCTGGCCACTCCTCGTTTATCTACTTCCTCCATCCTGCTATCTCATATTACCCGCACCGCGTTATTCGTGCGGTCCGTTCTAACCAAAGTTCGTTCATCGCTTTGTGTGTGTGTGTGTGTGTGTGTGTGTGTGTGTGTTTTTTTTTACCTAACAGCGAAGACTGATAGGTTTCTAGTGGTCTCAAATGAGAGCATCATGACTCCCCAGGGGGGTCTGGGCAGATGCCGGACGGGTGCCGCGGGATGCCGGGGAAATCCGGGGATTATTTTTCTAGCCAACAGTAGCGCACTTCGTGGTCTTCGAGTTCCCCAAACTCCATTCCTGGGCATGATTTTGAATGCCCGGAGCCAGCTGTAGGCCACTTCGTGTTCTTCGAGTTCCCATAACTCCATTCCTGGGCATGATTTTGAATGCCCGGAGCCAACTGTAGGCCACTTCGTGGTCTTCGAGTTCCCATAACTCCATTCCTGGGCATGATTTTGAATGCCCGGAGCCATCTGTAGGCCACTTCGTGTTCTTCGAGTTCCCAGAACTCCATTCCCGGGCCACATTTTGCATGCTGAGGCTGAGGCTGAACTGAGGCCGAGGCTGAAGGCAGACTGAGGCTGAGGCTGAAGCAGGCTGAGGCTGAGGCTGAGGCAGGCTGAGGTGAGGCAGGCTGATGCTGAGGCTGAGGGAGGCTGAGGCTGAGGCAGGCTGAGGCTGAGGCTGAGGCTCATGCAGGCTGAGGCTGAGGCTGAGGCCGAGGCCGAGGCTGAAGGCAGACTCAGGCTGAGGCTGATGCAGGCTGAGGCTGAGGCTGAGG
>CAUYUJ010001610.1:72500-99219 GCA_963575745.1 Prorocentrum cordatum | reverse complement strand
CAGATCGCGCTGCCACGGCCCACCGTGTGTGCAGCTGCCTGGTGTCGTGGAGATGCCACCGCCGCATTACCGTTCGGAGCAGGCGCTTCCTTGGTACTGCAAGAGCTGCTGCGGGCCCTCGGGGAGACCGTGGTGGAATCATGCAGAGGCGCGGCAGTGTGCGAAGTGCAAGCTGGGCAAGGGACTGGTCTTCCACAGCGTGCGCCAGCCCTCGGCCCCCTCCCAGCGGAGGAAGGGCAATCAGGGCGGCAGCGGCAACGGCTACTGGGACGACTCCGTCAAGGTGGCCAAGCTCAAGTCCGAGCTCGCCGAGGCCCGCAAGCGGCTTGCCGCTGTGCAGAGGCCGCCGCCTGGCGGGGAGGACGTGCAGATGGAGCCGGCCGCGGACGGAGACGGCCCCGAGTCCGTCGCCAAGGACAGGCTACGCGAGGTCGGCGACCTCATCGGCAAGCTCAAGGGCATCTCCGAGCCGTCGGTCGTGGCCACGCGCGACAAGCTGCTGGCAGAGCAGGCCGAGCTGCGTGCTAAGGTGGCGGAGTCCCGACCGCTCGGACAGCGCTTGCGCGAGATGGGAGCTCAGTTCACCAGGCTGCAGAAGCTGCGCGACGACCAGCAGACCAAGCTCGATGGGCTGCAGGCGCAGATGCGCGACCTGCAGGAGAAGGAACGGCTCACACGGGACAAGCTGGCGGCCCTCGACGCTAGCATGGAGGAGCTGGACCAGGAGCGCAAGAGGCTTCAAGGGCAGGTTCCGACGCCTGGCGACAAGGCGTCGCTCGACGAGCCGATCAAGGGGGTTGGTGCCACGCTCGAGGGCCTCGGGGTCTTGCTCCAGAGCCTGGGCGCCGATCACCAGCTGTCGGGCAGCCTCACGGCGAGCTTCCAGGAGCTGCAGAGGTTGCAGGAGGAGGAGGCGGCAAAGTTGGCTGCCCAGAGGGCGCAGGCTGATGCTGGGGCCGAGGCTGGTCCCGACGTCGAGCAGGCCGAGCGGCAGGACGACGCGGCAGCGCCTCGCACACCACAGCCATCTGCCTACTCCGACGACCCTGAGTTCATGGAGGAAGTCGTTGCGGCTGGGGGCGAGAAGCACAGGCTGGAGGAGATCTTCATGCGTTGGGGTGCCAAGGTCAAGAGGCCCAGGCTCACCCCTGCCTAGCATGGCTCCACGGCGATGATTTGCGTGTCTTGTGTGGTTCGTCCTCCTTTGTCGCACCATGGCGTCGGTTTCAAGTATCACCACCGTGAACGTGTCCTCGGGCGGCCCGCTCGTCGACTTCCTGCCCACGTGCTCGTGTTTATGCATCGCGGTGCAGGAACATCATGCCAAGGCCGAGGGCGATGCTTTGGCGAAGTTGCAGAATAAAGTAAGAGCTGCTGGGTACCATGGTATATGGGAGCCCGCCCTACCTGGGCAGGGAGTTGGCAGCAGAGGCGGGGTTGCGGTGCTGGCCCCGCTGCGGGTGGTCATCACCAAACCCCCAGGCCTGGACAGTCACGTGCTGCAGGAAGGCAGGATGATGGCGGCCCATGTCCACGCTGGGGTGAAGGGCGGCTTCGTCATGCTGTCGTGCTATTTCATTGTGGACGTCAAGCTGTCGCCCGAGAACCTGGCCATGCTGTACAAGCTGTACCAGTATGTCAGGTCGCTGGAGGCCATGGGCGTTCCGTGGATCGTAGGCGGCGGCTTCAACATGGAGGTAGGCGAGCTCGGCCCGTTGTCCTGGCTCCAGTCGGCCAATGGCGCGGTGCTGGCGCCGAGAGAGCCGACTTGTCTTCAGAGCCTTCCTGGCCGCACCATTGACATGTTCATGGTTTCTTGCCGTTTGCTGCCTCGCGTTCGGCAACCAGTGGTCGTCGACGCGGAGACGTGGCCGCATCTACCAGTGACCATGGAGCTCTCCGCCACGGCTTTTGACGCGAAGGTCAGGAGGCTTGTCGAGCCACGCGGCTTTCGGAGGCCGCCTGCGGCGGGGTGCGCGAGGTTCCCCCCCGACTGGGACCCGATCTTGGCGATCATCCAGAGCGCGTCGGACAGCGAGGGCATCACCAGGGCCTGGGACGTCGTGCTCAGCGGCATCGAGTTCGAGCTGCGGGGCCGCTACGACGTCGTGAAGGACGTGGCGGGGTACTCCACGGTGCCAGGCCCCCCGACCTTCGAGCTGGCGAGTTTTCACCCTGTCGTGAAAGGTGCCTGGAGCAGGAGGTCGGCGGGCACCCAGGCCTGGGCGCAGGCTGCGCGCTGGGCTCGTCACCTCAGGAGGGTTCGAGTGGCCTTGCAGAGCTTCGTGCTCCAGCTTCGCCCGCAGCAGGTCTTCGAGCTCGGCAGCGTCGGCGAGGCGCACGTCGACGGAGTGCCTGGCCTGGGCGATGGGGCACCCCCTGCTGCGGAGGTCGTCGGAGTGGCTGGTCTTTCCTCCGATGGTGGTCGGCCTCGGTCGAGAGCTCAGCGACACCAGCCCCCGCGACGGGCAGGCGAGGACCTATCGTGGGACGCCGTGCACTCCAAGGCGGCGCGCCACCTGCTGGAGTGCGAGAATTTCTTCCAGAGAATCTGGCGGAGGAAAGGAGTCTGGCCGCACCTGGACGCCGAAGCCGTCGGCTTCTTCTCGCGTGGCATACTTGCCTTAGCGCAGGCAGACTTCGAGCAGCAGGTCGACCGCATCCTGAGTATCTCCTCCGATGCTGAGGCCAAGCATGAGAAGGCCGTGATGCAGAGCTGGAGGCAGTGGGCGCAGGCAGCTTTTGTGGCTGGAGCCAAGGGGGCTCACCGATTCATGAACTCCAAGGCTCTCCAGGAGATCGTGGACGGAGGCAATGGGCTACAACATGGGTACGTACTGGCTGATCGTAAGCTTGAATATTGGGAAAGCTTCTGGGTGCGGCATGGCGGTGAGCTGGCTCGCCGACCTGTTGATGCTGACACTTGGGAGCAGCTGCCAAGGCTTGAGGCGGCCGACGTACTCAAGGCAATCCGTTGTTTCTCTTGGCAGACAGGCGTCGGGCAGACCAACATCGCGCCCAGGGCCATGGAGCACCTCTCCCACGGGGCGCTGACGGCTATGGCGCGCCTCTTCGAGCGGGGCGAGCACCTCCTGCTGTGGCCAGACGGCAGATTCCTCTCGAAGCTCGTGAGACTCCCCAAGCCAGGGGGTGGGGAGCGCCTGATTGTGCTGATGAACACGCTGGTCAGGATCTGGGGAAGGGCGAGGCGGCCTGTCTCGGCAGCGTGGGAGAAGGCCCATGCGCTACCAGAGGTCTGGGGCCACACTGGAGGCAAGTCGTCGAGTGATGCGGCCTTTGATTTGGCGCTCACCAAGGAGATGGCGACCCTGTGCGATGATGACGCCATCATTGTGCTGCTGGACATGCTCAAATGCTACGAGCTGGTCAGGCATGATGCCATTTTGTTGGAGTGCAGGGCCAGTGGATACCCTATGCGAATGGCGTTCATGCTTGTGTAGATGTACCAGCAGCTGCGCTCGGTGCACTCGTATTCTTCGTATTCAGTGGCGCGCAGGGCGTTTCAGGGCATCCTGGCAGGCTGCACCCACGCCACTACGCTTCTCATGGTGTTGTTGACTCGCAGCATTCGCCAGACGATGTCGGTCGCTCCTCAGGTTCAGCCCAAGGACTTGGTGGACGACGTCGCGCTGTGCTGGGTCGGCAACGACCCGGGCGGGGTGCGAGAAATGGCCATTGCCACTCGTGCGTTCTGCAGGGCTGTCCGGCCCCTCGGGCTGGTGCTGCAGATGGATAAGTCTGGGCACCTAACGACGTCCAGGCGCACCAGCTACCACTTTCAGAAGTACGCTAGGCTGCTGAAGATCGCTGGCACGAGGCACATGCGGTATCTTGGCCACGACCTAGCTGGGTCGTCGGCCACAAGGGCCGTGCAGAAGGGACGCCTGAAGGCCATGCACGGAAAGAAGGCCAGCGTTCGAGCACAGCAGAAGGGAGCAGGACGACAGCGGGCGGCTCGGCTCTGGGCCACGGGTGTGCTGCCATCCGTGGGGCACGGAGCCACGGTCAGCGGCATCAGCGACACGGAGCTGCTGCAGATGAGGACCATGGCTGGCGTCTTCTGTGGCTACAAAGGGTCGGGCTCCCTGACGCTGTACCTGGCCGCGCAGCAGTGGAGCTTCGACCCCATATTCCTCGCTACCTTCAGCATCGTGGGGCAGTACGCGGCGTGGGTGTGGGATGGGCGTGTGACGCTCTCCCGACTGCAGCGGGCCTGGATGGGCTTGCGTGACTCCTGGGAAGCCCGCCACACTCACGTCACGTGGGCCAGTGCGCAGGGCCCGCTGTCGGCTTTGTGGTTGTCCCTCAGGAGAGTCAACTGGTACATGGCAAGTTCTACCATCTTGGTGACGATGAGGGCCTGCATATCAGTTTGCTGCAGTATTGTCCCAGTGAGGTGCTGTTTTTCCTGCGTCGCAGCCTCGACCGTTGGCAGAGCCATCGTATCCTCGACCAGCTGCCTGAGGCGCCCCCTGCCGATGGGGACGGCAGGCGGCAGCAGCATGTGTGGCTTCGTGCGCTTCGACTGGGACACGCTTCCTTGGCGCCTGGCCACAGAGGGGCTCTGGCCAAGCTGCAGTCCAACGGTTTCTGGTCGCCGCAGCGCCGCATGCAGGCTGGCTACGGCGGCGACGGTTCGTGCGAGTTCTGCGGGGAGGCCTGCTGCGACCTCGAGCATGAGATCTTCGGCTGCAAGGTTTTGCATCAGCAGCAAGAGGACGAGGAGACGGAGCCGTACCCCGAGGAGGTGGCCAAGAGGAGGAAGGACATCCTGGAGGCAGCCCCGTGGCGCGACGGGGGCCAGGTGCAGGACTTCTCGGCCATCGACGTGCTCTACGCGCTGCCCCTGAGGCCTGTTTTCAGGCCGCTGCCTGCACGTGCTCAGGCTGAGCGCGAGTGGGGGGCGATCGACATGCCGTGGCCGTCGAAGTTGTACGGGGACGGGTCCTGTCTTGAAAGTGATTTCCCTGAGGAACGGCGCTGTGGCTGGGCCGTCGTAGCATTGGCCCGAGACCTGTGGCCATACAAAGCTTTGTTCGGGAGCCTGGGGGGCCCTATCCAGACGGTGCCCAGGGCCGAGCGCGTTGCTGGTCTCAAGGCCCTGCAGAGGGCCCAGAGGCCAGCCACGTACGTGACTGATCATTTACAGCTGCAGGTCGAGGGAATGGCCTGGGAGGGTCGCCATGCTTCTGCCAGAGCGCCTCACGCGTCCATCTGGCGGAGCATCCACGAGCTGTATAGAGGCGACCCTGTCAGGCCCGTGTTTGTTTGGACGAAGGCCCATCGGACCGTCATCGAGGGGTTTGATGCCTGCCTGGCTTCCCAGGAGCCCCTGGAGCATTTTTTCGGTAATATGTGGGCTGATGTGTTCGCCCGCGTGGCTGCGGCAGATTTCCTTGGATCCACCTCCGTGGTCAAGGCTCACAAATTTTCTCTGCTTCGGGCCCAGGACACGATGCGTTGTCTGGCCTGGGCTGCCGAGCGCGTGGCCCGCCTCTCCACCCCGATACTCCGTGCGCCTCCGAAGGCTGTCTGTCGGCCCCGCCGTCCGCGGCGGCCGACCGATCACGACTTTGTGGTCTTCGCTGGGGGAGCGATTCGCTGTCGTGCCTGCTGGAGGCTTGCAGCGACGGCTTGTGCTTTTTTTTTTTTTTTTTTTTTTCGTCTTTTTTTTTGTGGTTTTGTGGTTCTTCCTTTTATTTCTTGTCTTTTTCTTTTTTTTCTTTTTTTTTGTTTCTTTTTTCTTTTTTTTTTTTTTTTTTCTTTTTTTTTTTGTTCGTCGTTGAAGTCTCTGGCCTCCCGTGCATGCGACCCCCAGGAGGTCGGGCCAGGACACCAGGTCCAGGCCTTGGATCGAGTTTTGATCTGTGTAAAGTGCGGGGCGCACGCTGTGCGCCCCAATCGGCTGTCGGTCGGCCTGTCTCGAGCGTGCAAGAGGGCTGGGACGGGGTCGGCGGGAGCTGGGAGTGGGGGGGACGGAGCTATCGCGTCGATGCTCGAGCAGGCTCGAAGGGGCCTGCATCCCAAGACGGGCGAGCCCCTCGAGCCGCTCGTCTTCTCGGAGCTCGGGGAGCCTGCGTGGCCGCAGCAGGCGCCCGAGCCCGAGGCACCTGCATAGTGGGCGGAAGTACAGGCGTGGGTTTGTCTTCCCAACGGGGGGCGCGGTGCGAGTGGGGACTGCCCGGCGTTGCGCCGTTAGTGACCCTCGCACCGTTGCTCCCCGGCCCCGCGCACGGCGCGGAGAGTGCCCCTTGTTGGATGAGGGTCTCTCTCTCGTTCCTTTTCCTTTTCGAGGCGTGTTCGTGATTCACCTGCACGCTCTCGGCACTGTCTTCACTGTCCTCCTCCTCCTCCTGCCCCTCCTCGTCCTCCTTCTTCTCCTTATCCTCCTCCTCCTCCTCCTCCTCCTCCTCCTCCTTCTCCTCCTCCTCCTCCTCATCCTCCTCCTCATCCATTTCCCGCCCATCCCCTCCACGTTCGGAAGGTTGAACTCTTGCAGCTCGTGCACCGCCTTGAGCGCGCTCTCCGCGCACTGTTTGGTGAATTTGCGGCCGTCGAGGGCAGTCAGCAGGGCGTAGAGCATCTTCTTGTGCTCCCGACCCAACCCAATGAATATCCAATGAAATCCCAATGACCCCATTGAGCCGCATCGCGAGACCACATTCCCTACATCATCTCCCCCCCTGTCCTATCCCTTCATCTCCGCCCTCGTGCTATGCGTGTGCCATAGATCCCCCATAGCCACGCCTGGTACCATAATTTCTGTATCGACGGGCTTTTAATCATGTTCGCTGGGTGCATGAAGAAGTTCGAATCCCACTTCATGTGGAAGAGGAGGGCTGGCGCGCTGGGGGGTTGGGGAGGCGGGCGCCGGCAGCCGCCGTATGAGGCGGAGGAGGCGGTGAGGGAGGAGGAATGAGGCGGAGGGTGGAGGAGGAGGAGGAGGAGGAGGAGGAGGAGGAGGAGGAGGAGGAGGAGGAGGTGGAGGAGGAGGGGGGTGGGGTGAAGGACGACGAGGCGGGGGATGAGGAGGAGGATGAGGATGGGGAGGAGGAGGAGGAGGAGGAGGAGGAGGAAGAGGAGGAGGAGGAGGGGATGGAGGAGGAGGAGGAGGAGGAGGAGGAGGAGGAGGAGGGGGCGGCATCTGTTAGCTCGTCCTTCCCCCGCGGGCCCCCCCATCCCCCTCCAGCTCCTCATCCCTATAGGTCTCGTCCAGCCCCTTCTTCCACATTTCCCCCATACCCCATCCCCTTACCCCCTTCCCCTCCCCTCCTCTCCCCCGCCGCAACCCTCTCCCGCCCCTGGCCTGGGCCACCGCCGCTGGGCCAGGCTCCCACGCGGATTCGTCGTCGGGCTCGTCGCTGCCTTCGAGGTAGCTCGCCGTCTCGTGTGCTGGCTTCTTTTGGGGGGCGCCGCCTCCTTTTGAGGCGGCGCCCCCCTCTTCAGCGCCGTCGCTCTTTGGCGCCATCGCCGCGCGGCCCCTGGGAGGAGAGGGTTCAGGGATGAAGGAGGAGGAGCGCGACCACATGAGGATGGGGAGGAGAGCCGATCGGCGCGGGGGCGGGGGGAGGGCGGGCCGCCCCCAAGGGGCCCCCTCTCGGGGGCCCTTGGGCCAGAATGGCAATCGGATCCTCCTCCTCGTTTTCCTCCCCCCTCCTCGTGTGTGTGTGTGTTTGTTTTTTTTTCTCCCCCCGAAGCTTGCCGGGGCTCCATGGCGCGCTATACAACTATCGTGGGCGTCGCGTATAAGAAATCGTACACCACAAAACTAGAATCTAGCCACCCAGCACACTTGCCAACCGAACGAGATCGGATGGATAAACCCCTCTGGCCTAAGAGTGGTGCCGTGCACGGCCCACCCGATCCCGCCAAGAGTCAACGCTTCCAGATGGAGGGTTAACGGGGCCCACGGGGGCCTCGGGTGCACGGCGGCTTCGAAATGCAATTCAAACGTCGCGAACCAGGCGGCGTAAAACGCGGAGTTTGCCGAAAGTAACTCTGTGCCATATTGGGCCAAACGGCTGCGTGGCGAACGTTGCGCGTGAGATATGTGCTACACGTTCTGCGCGCATTACATGTATTACTACATATGTTTCATGTGCTACATGCGATATGTGCAGCACATGTGTTGCATGCTACATGTGCCACAACACGTGTTACAGGCTATACATATAATGTACGTAAAATAACGTTGTCCTCAATTTTGTTGATTGTTAACCTTGTCTTCACTTTTGTTGTTTTTTAAGTTTGTCTTCACTTTTGCTGCTTGTCTTCACTTTTGCTGCTTGTCTTCATCTTTGTGCGTTTTCATCATCATAAAAGTTGTCTTCATGTTTTTGGTTCCATTCACCCTCTGGGGAGGCGTTGCCGCGGCCGGTCAGCGACCGCCAGGGCTGCGTCGAAGGCTGCAGCAGCTGTGTCCCGCGCAGCGCCAGCCTCGGCGACGGACAGCGGCTGGGCCAGACGCGTGGCCCTGTGCTCGTCCAGCTGCCGCTGGTACTTGGCCTCGCCTGGCCTGTCGCCTGACAGGCTGAGGAGCTCCACCAGCTGGGCCAGCTTGGCCTCCTCGGGGCCCGCGTCAGCCTCCAGGACCTGCGCCTCGTCAGCGATGCGGGCGCCCGGGCTGCTGCTGCGTGGGCGCCCCCCCGCGCCGTGAGTGCCGCATGTCGCAGCCCCAGCAGCGGCCGCACCTGGGGAGGGGCGGCCTCTGGGCGCACGCTGCCGGGCGGCGTCGGCGCCGTTGGAGCCGACCGCCGCGGTGCGCCGGGGCGGCGCGCAGGCCGAGCGGCCGCGGCTGGAGGCCCTGCGAGCGCCACCCCCAGCGCCGCCAGCGCCAGTGCCGCCAGGCTGGCCCAGGGCCAAGGGCGTCTTGCAGTGGACGCACCAGCTTCACCACTCTTCGTTCTTGCGGCAGCTACAGTGCCCGCAGGTCTTGCGCGCGCCTCCGCCCGCGGAGGCCATGCCGCTGCGCGCGGGAAGCGGCGCCGCCGAGCCGTGGTGGCTGTTCAGCAGCGCCGCAGCGGCTTCCAGGCGGCGCGAAGGTGACCCCCGCCACGCGCGCAGCAAGGCGCAAGCAGAGGCGCGCTCGCAGCGGAGGCGCCTGTGCCACGCCGCCTCCGTTGGCAGCGCGATTGTCCCCGCCCGATGGGAGCCCGCGGTGGCCTGTCCGCCCCCAGGCCTTCGGGGAACAACTGATATAGCACGAGGAGGAGGAGGAGGAGGAGGAGGAGGAGGAGGAGGAGGAGGAGGAGGAGGAGGAGGGGGGAGGAGAGAGAAGTAGGATGGGAGGAGGAGGAGGAGGAGGAGGAGGAGGAGGAGGAGAATAATGGAGGAGAAGGAGGAGTTAAGAGGAGGAGGAATGGAGGAGGAGGAGGGAGGTAAGAGGAGGAAAAGGGGGACGAGGCGAGGACGAGGACAAGGAGGAGGAGGGCGGAGGAGGAGGGGGAGAGGAGGGGAGTAGGAGGAGGAGGAGGGGAGGAGGAAGGGGAGGAGGAGGAAGGGGGAGGAGGGCAGGAGGAGGAGGAGGGGAGGGGAGGAGGAGGATGAAACGGAGGAGGAGGGGGAGGAGGAGAACAATGGAAGTTTGTGGCGTGTTAATTTAGTTGTGTGTGGTGGGGGGCGACGTCTCCATCGCCTCTTGGGGCTTTTGGGGCTTTGGGGGCTTCTCGAGACGTCGGGGAGCATCCTGCAGCTTCGGGGTAGGAGGAGGAGGAGGAGGAGGAGGAGGAGGACGAGGAGGAAGAAGAGGTGGGGGGGAGGAGGAGGATGAGGAGGGAGGACGAGGACGAGATGGGGACCTAGGGACGAGGGACCGAAGCGAGGAGGAAGAGGGCGGAGGAGGAGGACAGGAGGAGGAGGAGGAGGAGGAAGAGGAGCAGGAGGGGGGGGTGGAGGGAGGAGGAGGAGGTGGAGGAGGAGGAAGAGGAGGTAGGAACGGATGAGGAGCGGAGTAGGAGGAGGAGGAGGCGGAGGAGGAGGAGGAGGAGGAGGGAACGGGGGAGGAGGAAGAGGAGGACAAGGAGGAGGAGCAGGACACTGGAAGTTTGTGGCGTGTTAATTCAGTTGTGTGTGTGGTGGAGGGCGACGTGTCCATCGCCTCTTGGGGGCTTTTGGGGCTTTGGGGGCTTCTCGAGACGTTGGGAGGCATCCTGCAGCTTCGGGGGAGGAGGAGGAAAAGGAGGAGGAGGAGGAGGAGGAGGAGGTCGAGGACGAGGAGAATGAGGAGGAGGAGGACCAGGACGAGGACGAGGACGTGGAGATGGAGGAGGGGGAGGAGGCGAGGGAGGAGGAGGAGGAGGAGGAGGAGGAGGAGGAGGAGGAGAGCCCCTGTGGCTCAGGCGTCTGCCTGAGGAGGCGCCATTCGCTTGCACTTGCCAGCCGCTGTTCTCCCCCCTTGCCTCCCGCGCCGCCATGGTCTCAGCAGCCAGGCTCCATTGGATCATCCAGGAGCTGGCGAATGGCCGCCAAGGCGTTGTCAAACTGTGCAGCCACAGCGACAAGCTGATCATGCAGACCTGCCTGTTCCCAGTCTGGGAGCCGACTATGCGGAACAGCCTCGTGATAAGTTTGCTCCATATGGTGCAGTCGGACATCGACAACGCTATCATTGTGGACCACGGGCACAAGAACTCCAAAGGCGAGTCCCGCATCCGTTTTGTCGTGAAGCCCCTTCCGGTTCTCTTCGAGGGCTTCTCTGGTACGCCGCCGGCCATGCGAACTGCGGTGGTGGAGGGCTCCGAGCGCCAGACGCACGCCGAGTCCATCGGGCCAGTCCTGGCGCACAAGAAGGGGGAGTCGTCAAGCGAACAGCTTCCTGTTGAAGGTGGCGCGACTGGTTCGGGCTCTGTGGCGATGGAGAGCGAACCCTGTGCCAAGGCGGAGATTGATATTGATGCGGTGAGGCCCCAGCGGCGCGGAAAGGCCACTGTTCCTCAGCAGCGCGGCGAGAAGCACACATTCGTTCCAGGCATGGCCGCGCGCCTTGTCGGCCTCGAGACTAGGCCACTGCTAAATGGTCGCGAAGGCACCCTGAGCTTCTACGACGACGCTGCTGACCGCTGGGCCTTCAAGACTGGTGCCGAGGCCATTCGTGTCAAGACATCTTGTCTTGAGCCTATCGGCTCCCATGCGAAAAAGTCTCTCGGCGTGGCGTTCCAAACGGCCGCCTTCGAGTGCCAACATGTGGACCCAGTTGCTAACGACCAGGCGTTCCAGATGTTGCGCGACCTTGCTGCTCAAGAAGGGCCGCCTGGGGTGGCCGCTTTCTTCCAGCCTTTATTCGCGGACAGGACAGCCTTCGACGAGATGTGCTGCCACATGGCCGCCAGGAACCCTAACATCGTCTACCTGTGAGTGGCGCTTAGCTGAATTCTTGGTGTGCCAAGTGCATCCATTCTTGTGCCCTCGTGCGCCATTCCTTGCGCCCCACGTTCGACGGGTTGCGCTTCCCGTCAAGGCTGCTCTGCGCCCCCACGTTTGTTGGGGTTGCGCTTCCCGTCAAGGTCTCTTGTTTCACGTGCTACTCGATCCTTCGGGCGAGTGCATTGTTACCAGTTCTTGCGGGCGAGATTCGGCTGCGTCTCTTGTGCGCGCGTGGACACCTCAGACGTTCGTCTCCTAGGGCTGCAGGAAGAAGGAGGAGGAGGTGGAGGAGGAGGAGGAGGGGCAGGGGGAGGAGGAGGCCGAGGTCCAGGAGGAGGAGGAGGACGAGGACGAGTACGAGGTCGAGGAGGAGGAGGAGGAGGAAAACGAGGTTGAGGACGAGGAGGAGGAAGACCAGGGAAATGATGATGATGATGATGATGAGGAGGAGGAGGAGGGGGAGGAGGAGGAGGAGGAGGAGGAGGAGGAGGGGGAGCAGGGGGAGGAGGAGGAGGATGTGAGGGGAGAAGGAGCAGGAGGAGGAGGAGGAATAGTAGGAGGAGGGTGAGGGAGAAGGAGGAGGAGGCGGAGGAGGAGAAGGAGGAGCAGGAGGAACAGGAGCAGGAGCAGGTGCAGGAGCAGGAGCAGGAGCAGGAGCAGGAGGAGGAGGAGGAAAACGAAGCAGAACAAGACTATTCAGAAAAAGAAGAAGAAGAGGAAGCCGCAGAGGAATATTAAGGGCACTAATAAAAATGAAATTAGTAACGACAAACAAAATCATTCACGTAATAATCTAGGTCGAGTGAGGAAAGCATGATGACGAACAATAGTAGTAATGGTAATACAAGGAATGATGATTATAACAATATGAACGGAAAAGTAATATTAGTAATAAGAAGACTAAGCAGGCGAATCATAAGCAGGCGAATCATACTACGAATGCGAACATACGCTTTTTTTTGGCTACGTTGCAGCGCTACTGGATTCTAGGAATTCGTTACTGCAGCTCGCGCTGTATGCTAGTACTGCAGTAAGTGAGACGGGAATTCATACTGCCGAGGTCTGGGTCGGGAAGGAAATATGAGCTAGACAGGAATGTGATAAATAATTTCCAGAGTTAGAAAGGAATGCCGTTATACTTTAAATATACGTATATGCGCACACACACGCACACACACAAGACTGCAGTGGCGCTTCGCGCCATGCACCTTGTTCGTTGTAGTTTCGAATGCAGGCGGCGCGCGTGCGCGTGGACATGGGGCGGGCCACCGCCACGTCGGAATGGGTGGCGAATTCCTAAGCGGGAGCGACCGGACAACACCAGCTGAGGCCAGCTCAGGGCGTTTCGCGGCCCAGAGGCACGAGTACGTTTCAGGCGAGTGGTTGGTCTAACATGAAGCAAGGCATCCTCCTTCTCTTTCTCCTCCTCTCCCTGTTCCTCCTCATTATCATCCTCTTTCTCCTCTCCCCCCTTGTTCCTCCTCCTCCTTCTCCTCCTCCTCCTCCTCCTCCTCTTCCTCTTCCTCCACTTCCTCCTCGTCCTCTTCTTCTTCCTGCTCCTCCTCTGAATGCGTATTCCCCATTATCCTTGTCCTTCTCTCCTTCCTCGTCGTCCTTTTCCTCCTCCTCCTCCTCCTCCTCCTCCTCCCCCTCCCCCTCCTTTTCCTTCCCCCCTCCGTCGCCCCAGCGTGTCCCGCGATTTTGCTTCTAATCGGCTCTTGCGGCCTCGGGGGGGCCCAAAGAGTTTTCAAAACGGGCCCCGGAGAGGCCCGAGGCTGGCCCAAGAGGGCCTGGGAAGGCAACGGTCCAACTAGGCCCGCAGAGTCGGAAATCAGAAAACAAAAATTGTACAAACAATGTGTTCGGCCTTTTCGCTCTTTCGCTTCTGGATGATTCGAGAAGCGTCAAGATGACCCCAATATTGCCTCAGAGAGGCGCAAGCCGAGGCCCACTGGCCGAAGAGGGCCCAAATAATTGAAGATCCATTTCCCCCCCAAAAAAAAATAAACAAATGGCAATCAATGTTTTGGTCTTTTCGCCTCGTCGTTTCCGATTGGCTCTTGACATCTCTCGAGGCATCAAGATAAGCCCATGACGGTTCCAAATGAATCGCAAGAGGAGCCCGAAGGAGGTCACAGACTGGCCGTAGAGGGCCCAGAGGTTCGAAAATCAATGCAAAATCCAAGGGGGAAACAATGTTTTCGCCCTTCTCACCCTTTCGCTTCTGGTCGGCTCGGGAGGCGTTAGGGCAGCCCCATGATGGCTGCAGAAAGGCGCAGGCCGAGGCCCACAGACAGAGGCCAAAGGCTCGCCGAAAACGGCCCTTTGGGGCCGTCCTCCTCGTCGTCCTCCTCGTCCTCCTCCTCCTCCTCCTCGTCCTCCTCCTCCTCTTCCTCCTCCTCCTCCTCCTCCTCCTCCTCCTCCTCCTCCTCCTGGTAGTCCTCCCCCTCCCCTCCTCCTCCTCCTCCTCCTCCTCCTCCTCCTCTTCCTGGTCGCCCTCGTTCTCGTCCTCCTCGTCTTGCTCGTCCTCCTCCTCCTGGTGTTTTCTCCTCCTCGCACTTTTGCTTACTATCCGCTTTTGGGGCGTCAAGGTTGCCCCAGGGCGGTTCCAAACGAGTCCCCAGACGAACCCCGAAGAGGCCCAAGGCGGAAGAGGGCCCAAGTAGTTGAAAATCAATGAAGACCCGTGGGGGAAACAAAAACTGTTTTTTTGGCCTTCTCGCCTCGTCGCTTACGATCAGCTCTTGAGACGTCGAGCTAGCTCCAGGAGAGCTCCAAATGAGTCCCCAGTCGAGCCCCGAAGAGGCCCAAGGCTGGCGCAACAGGGCCCGGAGAGTCGAACATCAGCGAAAACCCAAGGACAAAAACAATGTTTGTTTTTGGCCTTGTCGTTTTTTCGTTTCCGGTTGGCTCGGGGGGCGTCAAGATGACCCCAGGATGGCCGCAGAAAGGCGCAAGACAGGCCCGAGGATTCGAAATTCGTTTGGGGGAGGGGGGGGGTGCGCCGGGGGTGGAATTTCCCGGCTTTATAAAAAATAGGAATAGGAATATAACACCAGGGGGTCTGGGCCAGGAAGGAAAAAAAGAGAGTTAGAAAGGAATGCGGTAAATAATCTCGTGGGTTAGAAAGGAGGTTCGTTTTTTTGGTAGGAGAACAAAAGGAATTTTAAAATAATTTGGGAAGGAATGATCAGAGCTATAATGGAGGTCTGGGCCAGGAACGAAAAACAAGGAGTCAAAACGGAATGTGGTAGGGAATCTCTTGGGTTAGGGATGAATGTGTTGCTCTTTCTTCGACGCCAGGAGCTCTGGGTCAGGAAGGAACAGCATGAGTTAGACAGGAATGTGATAAGGCATTTCCTGAATTATAGCGTTTTTTCTTGTTTCATGACGCCAGGAGCTCTGGGCCAGGAAGGAAGCAATGTGTTAGAAAGGAAGTTGGTAAGGAAATTCCAAGGTTTAAACAAGATGTTTCGTTTTACGACGCCTCGTGGTCTGGGGCAGGAAGGAACAACTAGTTCGACAGGAATATGATGAGCAATTTTCGGAGTTAGAAAGGGATTTCGTTTTCTTGTTTACGACGCCAGGAGGCCCTGGCCAGGAAGGGAAAAGCAAAGGAGTTAGAAAGGAAATTGGCAAGGAATTTTCTGAGCTAGAAAGGATTTTGTTACGACGCCAGGAGGTCTGGGCCAGGAACAAAACATGGAGCTAGACAGGAATGTGATAAGGAACTTTCATACTTAGAAAAGAAATTCGTTCTCTTGTTTACGACGCCAGGAGATAAGGGCCAAAAAGGAAATCAAAACGGAGCAGAGTTAGGAAGGATTTTCGTTGTTTTGTTCGCGACACCAGGAGGAATGGGCCCGGAAGGAAAATGGAAGCTAACAGGAATTTGATAAGTTTTGTTTCTCATGCTAAGAGGAAGTTTGCTACTTGTCTGTTATTCTGCACGGCGCCAGGAGGTCTGGGCTAGGAAGGAACAAAAGAGACAGAAATGAATTTGCAAAGGAAATGCAATAGTTAGAATGTTTGTTTTGGTGTTCGTTGTTTTTTTGAGACGCCAGGAGGGAATCAATACGCCAGAAAGGTGTTTTACACGGAATTTCAAAAGTTAGAAAGGACCTAGAAGTCTGGGCCAGGAGGGAAACATAGTTAGGGAAGGAATGTTGTAAGCCATATCCAGAGTTGGAACGGAATTCCGCTTTGGTTTATTATGACTATCTATATACACACGACGCCAGGAGGTCTGGGCTAGGAAGGAAAAGCGGAGGCATGACGGAATTCGGCAAGGAATTTCTTGGGTTAGACGAGAATTCCGTTTTTGTTTAACGTCGCCAGGCTTGGGCCAGGAAGGTAAAACAAAGGGTCATCTCGGAATGCGATGGGATTTAGAACATGCATTTCGTTTGTGTGTCGCCCAGGAAAGAAAAAAGGAGTTCGTACGGAATTGTGTAAGGAAGTTCTAGAGTCAGAAAAGGAATTCTTTGTCATATAGAAAACGATGGAAGGAGGTCTGGGCCAGGACGGACAACAAAAACAATATGAAGGATTTGGGTCGGGAGTTTCCAGAGTTATAATGTATTTTTTAGTTCGACACCAGGAGGTCTGGGCCAGGAAGGAAACAGGTATTATAAAGGACTGTGCTAAGGAATTTCGAGAACTAGGAAGGACTTTTTTTGTGGTTCTGGAAGAAATGCGGGAGTTAGAAAGAAATGTGATAAGGAATTTCCGGAACTAGAACGGAATTTGTGTTCCAGGAGAAGGCAAAAAAAGAGGTTAGAAAGGAAAGTGATAAGGAATTTCCGGACTCAGGAAGGACTGTTGTTTTGTTTGTGGTTCAGGAGGTAAAGAAGGAGTTGGAAAGGAATTTGACGAGGGAGTTCTAGAGTTAGACAAGGAATTTCTTTTTTTTTTTGTTGTCCAGGAAGGAAAATGGAATTACACACGAATGCGTACAACCATTTCCACAATGGGATGTTTTTGGGGCTCCTATATTTGTTCTGAATTTTTCGGGTAGGAAAAAAAGAGGAGGTGCAAAGGAAGTTGAGAAGACATTTCCTGAGTCAGTGAAGCGATTTATTTTTTTGTGGTTCAGGAAGCAAGGAGTTAGACCAGGAATGTGATGAATTTCCCGAGGTAGAACGACATGTCGTTCTGCTGTGGTTCAGGAAGGAAAGAAGGAGTCATATCGGCATTTGATAAGGTTTTTTCCAAAGGTAGAAGTGAACTGTGTTTGGTTGTGGTTCAGGGAGAAGAACAGGAGTTATAAAGGAATGTGGTCGGGAATTCCTTGGGTTTGAACGGGATGTCGTTGATTTTGCGATTCGGGGAGGAAGACTGGTTTCCTTACTGAATCAAAGAAACAAAGAGAAAGGGATCCCTTTACAACCAAGAGGATTCCCTAACACATTCCTTTGTTATCCTTTTTTCTTCCTTCCTGAGCAACAGAAAACGCGATTCCTTTCTAACTCAGGAAGTTCATTGTAACATGCCTGTTGTAATTCATTGTTTCGTTTCTGGGCAGCAAAGAAACTAAGTTTGTTTCTGACCCAGGCAATTCCTGATCACATTCCTTGTTAACTCATGGTTTCCTTCCCGAACCGCAATAATCAACGTTCCTGTCTAACCCAGGGGATTCCTTATCATATTCCAGTGTAGCTGATGGTTGTCCTTCCCGAGCCTCAGAAACATTCTTCACTAACCCCGGAAATTGCTCATCAAATTCCTGTCTCTTTTTTTTTCTTTTCTGAATTGTTGAACCAAGAGAAAATTCCTTGCTAACCAAGGAATTTCATTATCACATTTCTTTATATCTCTTGTTTGCCTTCTTGATCCCCCAAGAATGCATTATTTTCAAATTCCAGGGGTTCCGTATCACATTCTTGTCTTGCTCCTTTTCCTCCCTGAGCCACAAAAAGGCAGACTGTCTGTCTAACTCTCAGGAGATTCCTCATCCTATTCCTTTCTATATTGAACCACAGAAACACGACATTCCTTTTCTATCCCAGGAAATTCCTTACCACATACTTTTCTAAATCGCTGTTTATCTTTTGGACCACAACAAAAAAACGAATCCCGTTTTAACTCCGATTCCTTACCACATTCCTTTCAAACTTCTTCCCTCCCGAACCGCAGAAAAAAAAACGAAATTCCTGTTTAGCTCAGGAGATGTCGTATCACATTCCTTTATGATTCTTTGTTTCCTCCCTGGGCCACAACAAACAAAAACGCCATTCCTTTGTAACTCAGGACATTCCTTACCAACTTCCTTTCTAACTCTTGATTTCTTTTCGGAGCCGCAAACACGTTACACTCCTTTCTCAGTCAGGGAGGCCTACGAAAATCCTTACTACCTCCGGAAATTCCTTGTCACATTCCGTTCTGTTTTTTTTTCTCGGTTCTGAGCCGGGAGACCATAACGGAATTTCTTTCTAACTCAGGAAATTCCGTATCACATTTCTTTATTTTTTTTATTGTTGCCCGGCCCCCCAACAAACAACATTCTGTTCTAATTTAGGAAATGATGTGTCACATTCTTTTCTAGTTCCTTGTGTCCCTTGCGGAACCACCGAAAACTGAAACTCTGTCCAATATCGTGGAGTTCGTTATCAAATCCCGTTATAACTTGTTTTTCTTTCTTGAGCCACAGGAGACGAAACTACATGCCTTTCGAATTCACGAAATTCCTTACACAATCCCGTTCTGTTTTTTCCTGAGCCAAATGCGCACAATTTTTTTTCCAAATTCAGGAAATGTCGTTTCACATTTCTTAATGTCCTCTTTTTCTTTTTCTTCCTGAACCGCAGAAAACGACATTCCGTTCTGACTTGGGAAACTCCTCATCACATTCTTTTACCATTCTCTGTTCTTCCTTGAACAACAACAAACGAAATGCCTTCCTAACTCAGGAGATTCCTTGCCACACTCCTTTATAGTATTTGTTTTTCTTTCTGAAGCACGAAATGACGACATTCCTTTTTAACTCTGGGGTTTTCTGAGCAACTCCCTTTATAACTTATGTGTTCCTTTCCGAACCGCAGCAACAACGACATTCCGTTCTAATCCAGGCAGTTCCTTATCACATTCTTTTCTAGCCACTGCTTCCTTTCCTGAACCACAAACAACGCCCTCCTGTTCGAACCCAAGAAATTCCTCATCACATTCCTTACTCACTCCTTTTTTTTCCGGAACACCCAAAACAATAACATTCCTTTCCAACACGGGAAATTCCTTATCACATTTCTTTCTAACTCCTTCCTTTCCTTCTTGAAAAGCAAAACAAGGAGTTCTTTCAAACGCAGGGAATTATTTATTCCATTCCTTTTCAACTCTTGCTTGCCTTCCTGAGCCGCACAACAATGTATTCCTTTCTAACTCTGGAAGCTAGTTTTACAATTTCCTTTTTATAGTTTGTCTCTCCTTCTTGGATCACAAAACAGCGAACTTCCCCACGAATTCAGGGAATTCCTTACCATATGTTTTTTTTTGACTTTTCCTGAACATCTAAATGCTTTTCTAACCCAGCTTGGTTTACCACATTCCTGTCTGTTTTCTTTGCTTTCTTCCTGTCACAAACAAAAATTACATTCCTTTTCTAACCCAGGAATTCGTTCTGCCCCAACTCCTCTTTAACTCCTTTCCTCCTTCCTGGGCAAACAAGACACACGCACCTCCGTTCTAACCCAGAGAATGGCATCGACTACGAAGCGACGGTCTAGGGATACCGACGCAAAAAGAAGAAGAAGGCCCAGCTCACAGATGTTCAAGGTCCGCCAGTTTGCACGAGCGTCTTCGCCTGGTTTTACGCTCGCCGAGCTGCTGCACGGCTGCTGTGGTCAGGCGGTCTCTTAACAGGACAGATCCTTCACCGTGCTGGATATCGAAGCGACGCTCTTTGCCCTTCTGTCTGAAGAAAGACGAGGACTTTCATCGTATATTCTGGGGGTGTGAATATTGGCATCCAAAACGACGGGTTCTCTTGGAAGACTTGTCTACGGAAGAGATCAACGAGCAGCCCAGAACAACGTGATTGGCAGGGATCATCCTCGACGACCCGTCCCTCGACGATAAGTTCGCGGAGCTCCCGCGCGACCTCGAGAACCGCGAGGGCCCGCCGCCCGCCATCCACTCCTCTGACGACGACCTCTCGCAGGACGAGGAAGGCTACGGCAAGGTGGCAGGGGGCGGAGCGGCGCCAGGAGGCCAAGGAGATCCTCGTCTTCGTCGCGCTGGCGCCAGCCTTTTCTACGGTCACCACCACTCGCGCAATTCTAGATGGGCTCTCAAAGGACCTGTCCAGAACGCACAGCGAGCATAAGTACGTGCAGCTCTTCGCTGGGCCGCCTGGTCTTGGAGCAAGCAAGTCTATTTGGTCGACGGCGCTCGCGTGCAGAGAGGCCTCGACGCGCTCGTCACTGCTCGCCCGCGAAAGTTCAAGTCGGGCAAAGACCTATGGCGCAGGATCGAGCAGGCCATCGGCGCGAAGGGGCACGAGATGTTCAAAGCAAAGAAGGTCAAGAGCTACCAGTCCTCGGCTCAGATCGCGACGGAGACGGAAGCTGAGAAGTCTTCACGATTGCGGAACGAGTCGGCAGACAAGTTCGCAGTCAAGGGGGCCAAGTCTCACATCATCCCCTTCGCTATCGCTGAGCGCCGCAAGTGTAGGATCACCGCGGGGCAGAGAATCCAGTCTTACTTGTTGGGCGTGATCCAGCGACGAGCGGAAGAAGACGTAAAAAGATGGTCGCCAGAGTCGGGGCTCCAAGATGCCAGAATATGTCGAACAGGCGAAGCACCTGGCCGAGCGACGCGACGACACTCGTGAATGCGATCTCTCTGGCGATATTGAGGAACAAGATGTATTTGGCTTTGGAGGCAGCCTGAACGATCGGGGCAACGGAGACGGGGCTGAGCCGCCAGCTGCGACGACTGCAGATGTGAAAACACCGGATCTTGTCGTGTCACTTGCGGGGCAGACTCTACCAGCCGAGACTCCAACGCTACGGCGATTTCGCGCGGAGGGCCCCTCCACCAGCACAGTCGCAACAAAATCCTGCACCTTCAGGGGCTGCAGGTTCAAAGTGGCCGAGGCAGGGGGCCGGCGCCCTGGGCGCCCCTTCCACGGGGGGCGGGGGGGTTCACAGTGCGAGGCGCTGGCGCCCAGCCCGTTTTGTTGGGAGCGAGCAGCTCGAAAGGGGTCTCTTCGCGCGATCAGACACTGAGCGAGGCGACTCCGACGACGGTCTCGCCAGCGGCACCGCTTGACGCGGCAGCCACGAAAGGGAGCGTATTCCCCGCTACTGGTGGGAACCTCGAGCAACGAAGACACGTCGGCCACCTTGGAAAGGGGCAGATTTCGCTACCGCAACTTTCGGCAAGTTGGATTGGGTCTGGAATCTATCTCTGCTTGAACCTCGGCGCTGGTACTGGTGCACGACTCGCGTCGACGACGCGCCGAGCTTCGACCGGGGCGCGGCCAAGTGCGAGACCCTGGCCAACGCGCAGACCGCCATCGTAGTGCTCCTCCTGGACTTCTGCCTGGCCACCGGGGAACGTTTTGCACGTCGCGGAGTGGGGGGCCGCGCCGCGTCGATCGGGGCCCAAGCCAAGATGTTCTCTGCAGCTACGACAAACCTTCTCACGCGACTGGGCCGTCAATCGAATGGGCAGTCTCATGCCGAGAAGACCATGGAGGCGCAGACTTCCTTCCCTCCTGTCAAGGGGCGCCGCCAGTTGACGCCGCTGGGCTTTGCCGAGAGTGCGGGGGCCATGGGGCGCATGCAGACTCTCAAACCCGAAGCTCTCAACAGCCTGCTCTTCAACTGGGCCTCGCTGTGCGCTGCGGAAGAAACGACGAGGCCGTGGTCGGGTATCTACCCCCCTGCCGCCTTCGCTTTCAGGCCGCTCTGGAAAGGGCAACTTTCTGCTTATGCTCCATCACCTGCGCTGCGCCGGCTACGAGGAAAGCAGCCGAGGGGAAGAGCATCTTCGACAGCGCCTCCAACTCGCTCATCACCCACACCTGGCAAGTCGACCGCCGCGCCGAGAAGTTCGAGTGCGCCACCGAGTGCACCGCCACCTTCGGCATCATCAGCGACCTCAGGCATCTAGGTCGCGAACGAGGCAAGGCGTCTCAAGTTGACTCACACTGTGCGTCGGCAGCTCGCAGATTATACGCAAGGTGAACAGAACTTTCTTGACGGCATCAAGCATCGGTTTCTGCGCAAACGAGAAGAACAGAGGATCTTTCACAATTGATCTGCTGACAAGGGCGACTCGCTACATCTCTTTCTCAGGCCCTTCGCCGAATACGAGACCGAGACTTTTGGGTGTGTGAGGCGCAAGGAAGTGGTGGGTATCGGTGCACGCCTGGGGGTTTGCTGGTCTCTGAAGGCCAGACATCGCTGTCCAGGGCAGCCTCTCGACGCCCGCTGGCAGGGCAAGCTGGGCGCGTGCAGCGCCCGCATCGGCAGGAAGCTGGGCGACGCCAACAGGAAGATCACCCACCGCAACAAAGGAGCTCTACGACGGTCACTCCACGTCTTTGAGGAAGTGGACCATAGCAGGGCGGACGTACTACAATGTCGGCGCCAAGGATGCCACCTCAACATGGAACCGACGCATTCCTCTAACTTCGACTCGGCGGCAGATGCGGAGTGCACGGGCGAGCCGTTGGAAGAAGAACGCGCTTCTCATTCATCTGCGACAGCGCCAACTACAGCCTCTAAGGCCTCGTCATCCGGTGGGGTCTGATGGTTATTTTCGCGGTTGTGCCCCAGTGTGCGGGCACTTCTACATGAACACAAGCCCCCACTTCTAACCCAGAGAATTCTTTATGCCATTCCTTTCAAACTTTTGGTTTCCTTCCTGGGCCAGGAACGAGCGGATTTCCTAACTCGGCAATTCCTGGCTACATACTTTCCAACCCTTGTTGTCCTCCTGGGTCGCCACGCGAAAAAAAAATGCCCTTCTGACTGAGGGAATTTCTCAGCGCCTTCCATTCTATCTCCTTTGTCCTTCCTGAACAACGAAACGCGGAATTCCTTTCTACATCAGGAAATGCCTCAGCACATTCCTTTCTAACTCCATTCTCCCTTTTGGGGCCCGCACAAAATGCGCATGCTTCCTTTCGAACCCAGGAATTGTCGTAGCAACTTCTTTTCTAACTCCTTTTCTCCATCGTGAATCGCCAAACCAGTCCATTCCTCTCTAGCCCAGGAAATTCACTAGCACATTCCTCTGCAACTTCTTTTTTCCCTTCGTGCACAACAAACAATACATTAGTTCCTAGCCCGTGCCTACCTCCTTTCCCATTCCTGAACCACAACAACGAAACCCCTCTCTAACCCAGGAAATCCTTTATCACTTTCCTTTCTAACTCCTTTTTTCCCTTCCTGGCATGGAAAGAAGCGGATTCCCGTTTTGTCTTGCGAAATTCGTTGCCGCATTATTTTGGAGTCTTTTTTTTCTTCCTGAATTTCAGAAGAATTGAATCTCTGACTAATTCATGATCTTTTAACTTAGGAAATTCCTCTTCACATCCCTTTCCAGCTCCTCTTCTCCTTCATGAGCCCTAGAAACCGACATTCCTTTCTGACGTGGGGAATTTCCCAACAACTTTCTTTCTATGTTTGCTTCCTTTCCGAACCGCAAAAAACGAAATTCCTTCACTGCCCGGGTAATTCGTCACCAGTGTCCGTTCTAATTCATCTACCCCTTCGTGAACCACAATAACATCGACGTCCTTTTCTAGCCCGGGAAATTCCTTATTCCCATTCCTTTCTCACTCTTGTTTTCCCCTTTTCCTGAGCCACGAACAGCGGAATTTCTTTCTCACTCGAGAATTCCTTATCGCATTCCAATATAATTCTTCATTTTTCCTGGACCCAAAACAAACATTCTTTTGTAACCCGGCAAATTCCTGATCACATTATGTTCGATCTCCTTTCTGCTTTCTTGAACAGCAAAAAACATTTGTTCTATCTAACTTCGGAGATTAGTTATCCCATTCCTTTATGACTGCTTTTGTCCATCCTGAACCACACAAAAGAATCCTTTTCTATCCCAGGAAATTCGTCGAGTTCCTATACCACACAAAGAATCTATCCTAGTCCTTTACAACTCATGTTTTTTCGTTCTTGAATTACAGAAGCACGAAATTCATTTCTAACTCTGGCAATTCCTGTAGCCATGCCTTTCCTAAAGCCTTGTTTTCCTTGGTGAAGCACAAGAAAACCAACTTCCTGACAAACCTTGGAAATTTCTCACCAAATTCCTTTGTAAACTTGTTTGTTCTTTCCTGAACCACAACAGTCAACATTTCTGGCAAACTCATGGGGCTCGTTCGTCCGAGTCCTTTCGATCCCAGTCTTTGGAGCCACACAAATACATTCCTTTCCAACTCAGGAAATTATTTGTCACTATCTTTTCTAACTCATATCTTCCCCTCCCGAACCACAGCATAGAACAACAACATTTCTTTCTGGCTCCTGAAATTCCTTATCACATCCCTTTCTAACTCATGTGTTCTTCGTGCACCAGAAACAGTTAATTCCTTTACGTAGCGAACTTCCTGCTTCTGGCGTCGTGCGCGCCAGTTTCGTCGCAGCTGCAGCATGCCTGCCGCTAGTAACTATTTACTGTAGCACCTTCCAGTACAGCTACAGCATTACTTGCTCAGCGAATTTTTAATTGACGAACAAGCTTGGACATCATAAAGAGGAGCCGAACCATATTAATAATAGTAGCACGAATAAGAATCCGAACGATCATTATACAAACGATACGCCACTAATAGTAACAATCGGATGAAGACGACTTGTAATAAGAAGAACAATGCAAATAATATGAAGAGTTACAGGAACACGGATACCAATCATAAGAAAAAGCGGAGGAGGAGGAGGAGGAGGAGGAGGAGCAGGAGGAGCAGGAGGAGCAGGAGGAACAGATCAGGAGCAGGAGCAGGAGCAGGAGGAGAAATATGGAGGAAAAGAAGGACAAGGACGAGGTGGAGGAGGGGGAGAAGGAGGGATGAGGAGGAAGGACGAGGAGGAAGGGGAGGTCACGTATGGCTGGAACTCGAACGTGCGCATGGGGCATTGGCGCAGCCCGACGACTCTGTTCATGACTGATGCGCTCCACTGGGACCGTAGCGTCAAGGTGCTTGGCAGTGCTTTGCCCCCCTCGCCCCCTTTGCCTCCCCATTGCGCCTGCGGCTCTCGACCGGATTTCCGCCTAAGTCGCTTGTATGCACGGAAATGAGACGTCCGCCGTGTCTCAGCTTTTCTTTTGATGATTGCTATTCGCTGGAGTGTCTCCGATGTTGTTTGGCGTACAGCAACCAGAACCTGAGGGACACAACTCCTGGAACTCGGGTCGGGCGCTGCGTGATTGGATGGCGAACATGGGGATGGAGAACGACGTGCACCTTTCGTGCCCTTTTTGGACCCCTGGGGGCCCTTGCTGGGCCCCTGCAGGGCACGAAGGGTGCACCTTCCTCCGCCGTCCCAATGGGCAACGCCCGAGCCTGGACCCATGGTGCCTTGCCCATGGCCGGGTGCTCGTCCTGAGTCCGGCGGCGTCGACGAAGACGGCACCACTACGGCGACGGATAAAGGGGAGGGAGAGGGAGTGACGAGGGAGGGAGGGGTGGTGGTGGGAGGAGGTGGCATAGGAATAGCGAGGGGGACGATGAGGACGAGGAGGAGGAGGATGAAGTGGAGGGGGAGGAGGAGGAGGAGGAGGAGGAGGAGGAGGAGGAGGAGGAGGGAGGAAAGGAGGAGGAGGAGGCGGAGGAGGAGGAGGAGGAGGAGGAGGAGGAGGAAGGGAGGAGGAGGAGGAGGAGGAGAGGCGGGCGAGGAGAGGAGGAGGAGAAGGAGGAGGAGGAGGAGGAGGAGAGGAAGGAGGGGAGAGGAGGAGGAGGAGGAGTGAGGAGAAGGAGGCGGAGGAGGAGGAGGAGGAGGAAGGAGGAGGGAGGAGGAGGAGGAGGCGGAGGAGGAGGTATGAGGGGGAGGAGAAAGAGAGGAGGGGGAGCGGAGGAGAGGGAGGAGGAGGGAGGAGGAGGAGGAGGAGGAGAGGAGGAGCGGAGGAGGATGAAGCGGGAGGAGGAGGGAGGAGGCGGAGGAGAAGGAGGGAGGAGGAGGAGAGGAGGGAGGAGGGAGGAGGGAGGAGGAGGAGGGAGGAGGAGCAGGAGGAGGAGGAGGCGAAGGAGGAGAAGAGGAGGAGGAGGAGGAGGGAGGAGGGAGGGAGGAGGAAGGAGGAGGAGAGGGGGAGGAGGATGAGAGTGAGGAGGAGAAGGAGGAGGAGGAGGAACAGGAAGGATGAGGGAGGTGGGAGGAGGAGGGAGACAGCTCCTGGACCCCGTGGCCTTCCCCATGACCAGATATTCGTCCCGAGTCGTCTGTGAATGGTCCCCGGGCCCTGGGAGAAGGGCCCTGGGAGCAAGAACATTGCGGAGCACCTCGGAACCCGCTTCCTTCGGGGCGCCGTTTGTTGCATGGCGAGTTGTTCGTGCAGGTCGAAGGCGCAGATGCCAACCATCATCATCATCATCATCATCATCATCATCATCATCATCATCATCATCATCATCATCACCGTCGTCGTCGTCAGAATAATCATCAGCCACATCACCATCTTCATCATCTTCAGCATCATTTTCATCATCAGCATCATCATCGTCATCATCAGCATCGTCATCATCAACAACATACTCATCACCAGTACCATCATCGTCATCATCATAAGCATCATCATCACCACCATCATCGCAATCATCATCATCACCACCATCACCGTCACCATCAGTACCATTAACATCATCATCATTACCCTATCACCACCATCGTCATCAACATCAACAGCATCATCATCAGCATCAGCATCGTCTTCAGCAGCATCACCATCGTCATCGACAACAGCAACATGATCATCATCAACATCATCATACTCAGCGTCGTTGCCGTCGTCATCGTCATCATCAGCAGCATCACAATCAACACCATCACCATATTACCATCCTCATAATCATCATCCTTATCATCATCGTCATTGTCACCGCTAATGTCATCAGCATCATCATCATCAGCATCATCATCGTCGTCATCACCATAATCATCATTATACACATCATCATCATCATCACAATCGCCAGCGTCGTCAGTCTCATAACCATCGCCATCATCACAATCATCGTCAACATCATCATCATCTTCACAGCCATCAGCATCATGATCATTATCCCCGTCATCGTCAACATCCTCATCTTCACCATCATCAACTTCATCAATAATATCATCGGCATCATCACCATCATTATCATCATCATCCACAGCATCAC
>CAUYUJ010001610.1:12500-70000 GCA_963575745.1 Prorocentrum cordatum | reverse complement strand
TCCACCACAAGGCCGCCGAGCTGCAGAGGCGCGGCGATCTGCACGGCGCGCTCGACTTCTACATGAGGCCGCCGCCGGCTCCCTCCTCCGAGGGCTGCTCGCCCAGCCCCCTGCCGCCCCCCTCGGGGGCGACGTCGGCTCGGCATCGCTCGGACGTGTGCACTCATCCTCCTCGCTCGGACGTTGCATGCGTAAGGAGGGAGGAGGAGGACGAAAGGATGGGGAGCAGGTGGTGGAGGAGGAGGAGGAGGAGGAGGATCCTGGAGCATCCTGCGAGACAGCAGAGGCGTGGGAGACCGACGGAGGCGCAGGGAGCGGACGCCCGAGCCGTGGCGAGGTCGGCGGGGTGTGAGGGGCTTTCCTTATTGTTTCTCGGGAGGAGAAGAAACACACAGACACAAGTAATCATCGATCCCCGGAAACTATTGGAAAATGATACCGGAGAAAAAACCCAATCAGGGCTATAGGGCTAGGGGGCTATAGGGCTATTGAGCTAGAGGGCTACAGAGCTATAGGGCTATAGAGTTGTAGGGCTACATGGGCTATTGGGCTATAGGGCACCCCCGGGCACCCCCGGGCACGCCCGGGCACGCCCGGGCACCCGGGCACCCCCGGGCGTGCAGCGAAAATCGGCGGCAACCCTAACCTAATCATATGAATCCGCTAGGACCCCTACAGAGACAGCTCTGATAGGGGAAATATGGGGAGTGGGGGGAACGAGTGAGATCCAGAAAATACGATCAGGTATGGGGAGTCCTGGGAGCTGTGTCTGTGGTATGTGTGTCTCAGGGGCCCTCTTCTTCCTCGGCCACGCGCAGGGGTGGGCGGGGGCAGGTTGGAGCAGCGAGGGGGGAGGAGGCAGGAGGAGCAGCGAGGAGGGAGGAGGGAGCCGGGGGGGGGAAGTGGGAGAGGCCTCCGCCCTTCCCCCTCCCCCTCCTCCCACTTCCCCGACTGGCCCGGCTGCTGCCCGTGAGGCCCCTGAGGACAGAGCCTCGGTCGACCGTCCTCGGCGCGGCATCAAATCCCAGACATGATCGCGTCGTAAAAAATCAGGACGGAAGGTTTTTCGCTATTTTCGACCTCTACAGGCCCTCGCGGGGCACCAGGACCGTCAAGAAACGACTCAGGATGACAAACCGGTCCCGGGGAAAGGGTCGGGACTTCCGGTCGGGGGACGCCGTCCTGAAAAAATCAGGACGTCGCATGTCTGGGATCATACTTTCGGGTCCTAAGAAGTATTTGTTCGGAGGTTGCCGCCGGGATGGCTGCCCATTAGTTCGAGAGCGTTGGCGCATCATACAGGTGCAAGCGCTGCGGCCTTCTCCACGAGTTGATCGCCTCGGTTCGGTTCGGTCTGGTTCTGCAGCCGGTTCGGTTTTGCTGGGCCAGTTCGGTTTTAACACCGAATTTCGGCCGGTTCGGTTTGGGTATGGTTCCGGTTCGGTTCGGTTCGGTTCGGTCCTACCGGTTCGATCCCACCGGTTTGGTTCGGTCCCACCCTCGGTTCGATCCCACCGGTTCGGTTCGATGCGATTGACGGTTTGGTTCGATTCGGTCCGACCGTTCCGGTTCGGTGCGATTAGCGACGTTGGGCGCCCCGTCTGCGTAAGCGACGGCCCAGTTTGAACAACAAAGGAGGAGGAGGAAGAAAAAGAGGAAGAGGAGGAATAATACTAATAATAATAATAATAAGAAGAAGAAGAAGAGGAAACATAAGAGGAAGAGGATCCACGTCTGGCCACGTCTGGATCCGCCTGGAGATGGTCGCCCCTGCCTCCCTCTCGTGAGAGGGCCGCCGCCGCCGCCGCCGACGACGACGGGCGGGGCGCCCCCGAGGTGGCCCCGTTGGGGGGTTGCGACGAGAGCGCCGGTGGGGAGCCGCGACGGGGGGGTCGCCACGGGGGGGGGGGCGGGGTCGGTGGACAGCTGGTGGGGTGGTTACCGCGGGTTCCTCCTCCTCCTCCTCCTCTTCCTCCTCCTCCTCCTCCTCCTCCTCCTCCTCCTCCTCCTCCTCCTCCTCCCCAGTTCGGCGCGCCCCTCGCACACGCTTCGTGGCCCCAACAGGGAGCTCCACCGAAGGCCCCAGTGGCAGGGTCCGCAGGCGCCCCCCAGCCCAGTTCGGCACGCCCCCCCACACGCTTCGTGGGAGCTCCGCTGACGGCCCCAGTGGCGGGGCTCGCATGCGCCAGCCCCGCCCATTTCGGCACACCCTTCACACGGTTCGCGGCCCCATGGGGAGCTCCACCGAAGGCCCCAGTGGCAGGGTTTGCATGCGTTCCCCCGCCCGTTCCGGCACACCCCTCACACGCTTCGTGGCCCCATAGGGAGCTCCGCCGAAAGCCCCAACGGCAGATTTCGTATGCGTCCCCCCGCCCATTGCGGCGCACCCCTCACATGCGTCGTGACCCCATAGGGAGTTCTATTGAAGGCCCCAGTGGCAGGGTTCGCAGGCGTCCCCCCGCTCATTTCGGCACCCCCCTCACACGCTTCGTGGCCCAACAGGGAGCTCCGCCGAAGGCCCCAGTGGCAGGGTTCGGATGTGTCCACCCCTCACACGCTTCGACGTTGCGACGTTTCGTGGCCCTCACACGCGTCCGCGCGCGCGCGCGATCGGGTAACCCACGCGCGGGCGGGTCACCCGAAATCCGGTCGGTCACCGTCAAGGATTGATTGGGCCAATGGTCTAGTTATGGGGTACGTTTCGTCGCGGCCCTCCGGGAAGGATTTGGCGTGCCCACGGGCCTGCCAGGACGCGCCCAGGACGTGCCCAGGACACGCGCAGGACACGCCCAGGACACGCCCAGGACACGCCCAGGACACGCCCGGGACACGCCCAGGACACGCCCAGGACACGCGCAGGTCACGCCCAGGACACGCCCAGGACACGCCCTGGACACGCCCAGGACACGCCCAGGACACGCCCAGGATACGCCAGGGACACGCCCAGGACACGCCCAGGACACGCCCAGGACGCCCAGGACACGCCCGTGTCCTGGGCGTGTCCTGGGCGTGTCCTGGGCGTGTCCTGGGCGTGTCCTGGGCGTGTCCTGGGCGTGTCGTGTCCTGGGCGTGTCCGGGCGTCTGGGGGTCCTGGGCGTGTTGTCCTGCGCGGTCTGCGCGTGTCCAGGCGTGTCCTGGGCGTGTCATGGGCGTGTCCTGGGGTGTAACATCGGGCTTCTGGAGTTGGTCCTGGGCGTGTCATGGGCGTTGTCATGGCCGTGTCCTGGGCGTGTCCTGGGTGGCCCTGGGCGTGCTATATGGGGGCACGTCGGTGGGCTTCGTTCCTGGGCGTGTCCGGGCGTGCATGGGCGTGTCCATGGGGCGCGTCCTGGCGCTGTGTCCCTGGAGTGTCCTGGGAGTTGTCTGGGCAGTGTCGGAATCAGTATTGCTTTGATCCCACAGAGGCGCGGTGACCTGGGGAGACATCGGGCGTGCTCTGGGCACGTCGTGGGCGTGTCCTGGGCGTGTCCTGGGCGTGTCCTGGGCGTGTCCTGGGCGTGTCCTGGGCGTGTCCCGGGCGTGTCCTGGGCGTGTCCTGGGCGTGTCCTGGGCGTGTCCTGGGCGTGTCCTGGACGGGCCCTGGGCGTGTCCTGGGCGTGACCTGGGCGTGTCCTGGGCGCTCCGTGGGCATGTCCTGGAGCGGTGTTGGCCGTGTCCTGGGCGTGTCCCGAGCGCTCCGTGGGCATGTCCTGGAGCGGTCCTGGCAGGCCATTGTGGGCATGCCAAATCCTTCCCGGAGAGGCTCTGAGAGTCCCCACGAAGAACTAGGCACGGGGCCACCCCAAGTCAAGGAGTCACTTCAGTTTCCAGACCACCAGGATCATTTTGCGATTGTGGACACACGGAATTCCCTAGCATCCGCGCGCGCGCGATCGGGTGACCCACGCGCTGGCGGGTCACCCGAAATCCGGTTGGTCGCCGTTAAGGATGTACTTCAGTTTCCAAGCCAACATGGCGATTTTTCCTTTGTTGACAACTACAGGTCAAAATGGGAAAGTTGTCATCTTGACGTGGAAACTAGAAGTGAACCCTTCACTGTAACCAGCGGGATTTCGGGTCACACGCCCGCGCGTGGGTCACCCAATCGCGCGCGCGCGCGGACGCGCGCGTGGTGAATTTTGTATGTTCAAGCATCGTAAAGTGGCCGTGCTGGTCTGGGAATTAAAGTGAACCCTTAACGGTGACTGGTCGGATTTTGAAGTTAACCTGCGCTTCCGACGTTTCCAAACATATTAAAGCCGCCGTGTTGACTTGAAAACTAAAGTGGTGCCCATTAACGGTGATCGATGTGATGTTAAAGTTTCATGCTTTTTTCCCGAGATATGCAAACGTAGAAAGTCGCCAAGTTGGCTTGGAAACTAAACTGCACCCTTCACTGTGACGAACGGGATTTCAGGTAACCCGCCCGCGCGTGAGTCACCCGATCGCGCGCGCGCGCGGACGCGCGCGTTGTGAATTTTGTATGGTCCACAATGGAAGATTCGCCATGTTGGCCTGGAAACTAAACTGAACTTTTAAGTGTGACCCACGGGATCTCGGGTGACCCGCCCGCACGTGGGTCACCCGATCGCGCGCGCGCACGCGCGGACGCGGTTGTGGCAAATATGAATTGCCCACCGTGGAAAATTCGCTATACTGGAAACCAAGATTACATACTGGATTTTGAAGTTAACGAGCTTCTTCTCATATTTTCAAACGTGGGACATGTTGGCCTGGAAACGAAAGTGCGCCTCTAACAGTGACCAGCGGGATTTCGGGTGACACGCGCACGCGTGGGCGCGCGCGGGCGCACGCGTGACGTTTTTTTTTTTTTTTTTTGGGGGGAGAAAATGCAGCAATGGAAAAGTCGTCATCTTGACGTGCAAACGTACCCTTGACAGTGAACCTTAATTTTCATGCCGGCGCGGCGATGTAAACAATTGTGACCTTGTCAGAACTCTCCACGCGCGCGCGAGTATAATCAACCATAGAACAAACACACAGGAACCAGATGTTCAACTTCTGCAAATGCATGCTCGTGGTATGGCGTGCAGTGGGCGCGCGCAAGTTGTCGTAAGGGGCCATGCAAAATGAGCCGACAGGGGGAAACACCTTCCATCCTTAACGTAAGAGGCAAATGCCAGTCAACACTTGGAACGCCAGCCTTGTGGGCACACGGATTTTTGTTCCAAGCGCGTGATGTTGGGATTGTTGTTTTTATTCCTTTGTTTTCTTAGTGAGCTCTTGGGAACCTCTAGGAGAAGTCTTTCTTGGAAACTCCTGGGAACCTCTCTTCTCGGGGCCTTTGTCGTGGAGTTGTTATCTGCGGCGAGGAGGAGGAGGGGGAGTGTGAAAGGGCGGAGGACGGGGTTTTCAAGCCAAGGAGAAAGGCGATTGACCATCCGCGCATCCAGCTTCGCGCGGGGTAGTCATGCGAGGGGGCACACAAACATGAACCCTTGGGGGTGGTGGTGGGACGGATCGCATTTGCAGACCATAATGTGATTTCGTATTGTTCACAAGTGTGGGGGCCTTAACAAGTGGCTTCGCCGACGGCTGCTTGGGCCAATGTGCTTGCAGCTCCCACGTCTAGGCTTACCAGGGCCGTCCCCTCTCTCCTGGCCTCTCTCTCAATGGCTTCTGCTTATCTTGTTTATTTCGTGGCCTCGCGGGGCCTCCCGCCCATCTGCCTGAGAAACGCAGCCCCACGAGGGCGCCACCCTGACAGCTCCCCACACACTCCAGTGAACACAGGTATAAGCGGGGGGGAGATCCTGGACCGGGGGGGCTCGGGACCAGAGGGGGTCCCGGATGACCAGGAGCCAGGGGGGTCCCGGACCAAGTTCGCGGGGGGGGTCCGGACCGGGGGACTCCTGGACTGGTGTCCCGGACCGTGGGGGTGTGCCGGACCGGGAGGAGTCCGGGACGGGACCCGGGGGGGTTTGGGGTCCCCGACCGGGAGGGGTCTGGGACTGGGGATGGTCAGGGACCGGGGGGGGGGTCCTGGGCAGGGGGGGCTCCCGGACCGTGGGGGCTCCCGGACCGGGGCGTCCCGGATCCCGGACAGGGGGGGTCCTGGACCGGGGGGGTCTGGGACCTGGGGGGGTCCAGGACGGGGGGGTGGGGTCCACTTGGATGGCCGCGGCTGTTGCTAAGTACTTAACATACTTACTACGCTAAGTTAAGTACTTAGTAAGTAGTTAGCGGACTTAGCTAAGTAATTACTCAGTCATTACTAAGTGGCCCACTTAGTAATGACTTAGTAAGTACTTAGCTTTCCACTTATAACCAGATAGCTAAGTGCTTAGCGCACTTAGCTAACCACTTATAATCACTTATAGCTAGTTAGCTAAGTAGGTTATAAGTGACTTAGCGGTTACATTGCCCTTGTTATCCAAGGGCCATGCGCAGGGAAAAAAGGTACATCCACGTCCTGAAAGAGCTGAGTTTGTTCGTGGAGCGTTGCAGCGCTACAAATTTTGCATTTTGATTTGGAGTCGGTGTCCTGGATTTTTGCCTCAAATATGAGAAGCGCTGCAGCGCTGCCTTCGGATTTATATGAACATGAAGCGCTGCGTGCGCTGAAAATGAAGCGCTGCAGCGCTGAATGTTGAGTTAGATGCATGTTTTCTAGTTGCACGTTGTTCGGATCTTCATTTTCGTCCAGCTCCGTTTGCAAGGAATTTGAATGCACATGTCAATTATGTTTTGTGGTATTCGTTGTTTTTCAATGGTCGCATTGAGCGCTGCAGCGCTCCAAATTTGATAGCACGTATGTTACTTTGCGCTGCAGAGCAAAAAAATGTTGTCGTCGTGATGTCGCATCGCGCTGCAGCGCGAGCGCGCTCGTGCTTCATGTGCCTCGGGCTGCAGCCCAGATCAACATTTTTGCTCGCAAGTTGCATGTCCATGCAAGTCGATGTTCACGCGCACGCCGCGCGACAGCTTGTCTCAAGCTGCGGCCGCGCGCCGCATCCGCCGTCGCGCCCGCGGGCTCGCACGTTGCATTCGGCGCTATATATAGCGCTGGCATGGCGCTGCAGGCGCGTCAGGAGGAGCAGATCTTGCAGTACATCGAGGAAAGCAATGCCTCGGGGAGGTTGGCATCGGGGTGGGATCAACTGAAGGAGTTCCTGCTGGCGGAGGGGCCAGCGCATTGCCAGCAGGCCCCACCGAACCAGATGGGCATCGACATTCGGAACCGCAGCGGTTCGTTTGTGAACCCTGCGCGGGCTCACAATTTAGGCGCGAAGATTTGCGCCCAGGGCTTCGTCTTGGCCAAGACGGCTGCAGCCACTGCCTTCGAGGCCCCGCCCCGGGGGCCGCAGTTGGAAGAGACCGCGATGGCGAACGACCGCCTTCCGCGGCTCAGCGGGGGTCGGTGCCCCCCGCTGGACTCATTGCGGTATGCGTCAGTGGGCGGCTCCCACGCGAACGTCTTCCTCCGCTGCGTGCTGGCCAAGGCGCCGACCACAGTGAAGGCGCTGGCAGACTCTCGGGGCAACATCGACTCCGAAAAGCTGTGCGCGTTGCATCCGCACCTTGCGACGGCATTCAAAAAAGGGCCTGACGCGGTTGATCATCAAGCACGCGGTGGCCAAAGTGAAGGGCCTCAAGAACTTCGTGCAGAGGGCTTTGAACGCCGACGTCAGGGAGGCGGTTCACGAGACCGAGATCATTCGGTCAGGCTGCAGCCTATCCCCACTATAGTATATAGCGGTATGTAGTAAGGACCAGGATGATGCACGAGGAGGGCGATGAGTGGGAGTGCGTTGGGGAGGAGGTGAGAACGAGCAGCAGGAGCATTCTATCTTACCGTGCTGCAGCACTTGATCGGCTCGGCGCTTGCTGCAGGCAGGTGGGCGGATGCTCTCGGCACACAGCCTCGCTGAGGGTTCCAGCAAGCCCGATTGGCGCGACGTCGCCGAGCAAGCGGGCCACGCGAACCCACCTTGCAAGGCGTGGATCGCTGACTTGTGCAAGTTTGTTGAGCTCGGACCACAAAACGGAGAACTTCTCCGTGAAATAGATGAAGCCCTCAAGACCTTCACGAATGTGGACGTCTCGGGGCAAACTTTGATGTGCGGCTCTGAATTCTGGCGCAAGTTGAATTCGATTAGATGGGGGAAGCACCAGGAGTCGTACCCGTATGTCGTAGCGGCGCTCGTGAAGGCCAACTATTCAGGCGAGCACGTGGTGGATAGCATGTGCAGGACCATCCATAAGCTTGTCGGCGCCCCCTTGTAGTGACATGCGCTGCAGCGCATCTATGCATTGCGCTGCATTGTTAGAACTGCGTACCCACCCCTCCCCCCTCCCCACACACACACACGCACCGTTACATTGCTTTATTCCCAAACGCAATCGCTGAAGCGATGGGCGGATCAAGGCAAACGAGATCGTCCACGTCGCGTCCCGCAAGGCGGACGTGGCTGCGGCCGACAACCTCATGGCCGACGCAAGGTCGCTCGTGAAGAGGTTGGATATCGGAGCGGAGCAGGGCTTCTTGCACATCACAAAGTTGGATGTCCGCTGTGCCATGTACCTGGTGAAGAAGCGAGCGCCAGGAGACCGCGCTTTCGGATGCGTAGCAGATATAGCACAGGTATCTTCTCACGCCACCTTTCGTGTGCTCCTTGTTTCCCTCCCTCCCTGCTTTTCGCCATTCAATGTCGCTGCAGCGACCCTCCAGAGAGGTCTTCCTCCATGAGCTCGGGGAGCCAGCCCAGCTGCAGATGAAGAGCTTGGGGATCGAGTTCGGCAAGGCGGTGCAGACCGACAAGCAGGGCGATGGCGCACCCGAGTTGCCAGCGAGCGCCGATGCAGACGCGCCGCGCGCGGCAGCGTCGTCGGCCGCTGGGTTGAAGAGCAACGTCTTCCGCATGCGGCGTGCAGGGTTCGACGTGGGGAAGCGCATCGCCCAGCAGAAGGAGGTGGGTGACGTCTTCGAGGTGCTCTCCATCTCGGAGAATGGGATCACCGCTCAGAAGAAGTTGCACGGCGACCTGGTGGGCGAAGAGATCTCCATTGCGCGGCTGCAGCCACCCCGCCGCCCGTGGGGGGCAGGGAGGGGGGAGGAGGAGGTAGTAACTGCGATTGTATTTCCTGTACTTAAGTTGCAATGGGTTGGTCGATGCGCTGCAGCGCGCGGAACAGTTAGCCGAGCGGGCGGATTGAAGTAAACAGATTGCTCGAGAATTACAAGCTGACGTCCAGGGTGCAAGAGCAGTTGTCGTTCACGAAGGAGCACTTGCCGCCGGCCCACGAGGGTTGGGCGATGGACGCGTTCAAGGGGGCATGCAACATGGCGCTGCGGCTCCAAGCGCTGAAGTACCAGGCGAACATTTTGCACTTGGAGATCATGCAGGACCCACCTGACGTGCGCTGCGAGCGAGCGTTCAAAGTGGGTGAGCTCGTCAGACTTGTGCTTCCGCAATCGCCCGCGCCCCCCCTCCGACGACGCCGCGCTGCAGCGCTGCGCTGAGCACGAGGTAGCGAGGATTTCGGGGCACGTCAGGCCGTAGCGACGAGGTCAGTGATGTTACCGACTGCGCGCCATGTAGCTCCACGCGGTGGGAGTGGTCGCATTTCGGCCTCGTCCACGCGGGCCAGCACGGGCTGCGTTGCGGAGAGCATCTCGTTGGGGAAGGTTGGCCTCTACGAGTTCTTCGTGGGCCCGCAGTTCGCAGGGCCCCCCGCTGAGGGGTCGCGGGGCCCCGACGCCTTTGTCAGCCCCTTCTGGGTGGTGGCAAAGTCCGACTCAGAGCCCAACATGGAGCTCCGAAAGGAGACCGGGACGTTCGGGACAGGCGTCAACAAGGTGCAGGTGGGGGTGCCCCAGATGCATAACACTTGCGCCCTGTCCGCGGGCGACTTCCTGGTGGTGAAGCCGTGGCCGCGGCTGCAGCCGCGGCCAGCCAAGAAGCTCAGGACGGCCTGAGCTGGCGATATAGAGGGACCACGCCGGAGGATGAGGCAGGAGGGAGGGGTGATGCGGAGGAGGAGGAGGAGGAGGCAGGGTAAGGTTTGGCATAGGGAGGAGGATGAGGGGGCTTAAGGAGCGGCGAGCGCTCATGACGGCACCGAGCGTGGCCCTCCGATTCCGAATGGTGTAAACAGTGTGCGGGTTGGTGCGAAGTGCGATACTTGCCGCGGCGCTGCAGCGCGCGGAGCGATTCGTTGCGCCAGCATCGTCGCTGCAGCGACTGTACAATATTGGTGCTGACATCAGCCTTTCCCACAGACATGCCGCTGCAGCGGCTTCGTCATCATTGTTGTGCTCGATGTGATCCTTGCTCTTCGCTTCATCTTTCACACGCGCTGCAGCGCACCTCATCGTGAGCACCTCGTCCGCGCACATGTTTCCTCATCGTTCCATCGCAGCAATTTTGGCGCTGAAGTGCGACCGCGCTCGGGCTGCAGCCTCGGCGCGCCGCGCGCGCGATGGCGACGATCAAGCGCGACTGCGTCGTGTTGCACGACAACCGTACGGGGCGCGAGCTGGTCGCGGCCGTCGAGGTCATCGGAGACCGCGAGTGTATCGCCGTGACCACCGCAGGTTGGAGCAAGTGGGTGCGCGGCAAGGTTCAGGGCTTGCGAGGCGCGATGTTCCTAACGTGGCTGAAAAATCAGCGCGCCGCGTCCTCGGGGCCAACGGCGCCGACGACGCTCTTCGCGGCAGCGGAGCCAGGCCGCCGCCCGACCACGCGGTCCGGCCGCGCCAGCCGCCAGGTTCCAGTGGACGAGTGCTTCAAGACAGTGCAGCTGCCGCCGTTTGGCGATGCGGAGGCAACAGAGCTGCAGATTGCCATTCCCCCACCTCATAGGGGGGGGGAGGGACAAGCTGCAGGTGGTGCTGCACGAGAAGCGCGTGGAGTACATCAGGGCCAAATTGCTTCGGGGGGCGGCGGAGGCGGCGGAGGCGAGCACGGTGCTGAAGCGCCCGCGGCGCCACGAGACCGATGTTCCTTGCGGCGCCCGCATCTATTGGGTGCAGCGGCTCCAAGCTTGGCGGGCCGTCCGCGCAGACTGCGGTTGCAGCAGGACGGCCTTGTTCCGCGCAAACCGCGGCTGCAGCAAGGATGACGCTGAAGCGGCCGCGGCGAAGTGGTGCACCGCCGAACTCAAGGATTGCGAAGCGGAGGAGCTCCAGGAGATGGAAGCGGAGGCGGAGGGCGATGCGGAGGAGGAGGAGGCCGACTCGGACTGAGCTGCGGCGCGCTCGGTCGACCGCGTCGCCGGGGCGCGCGATCACGGTCGGCAGCGCGATTGAGAATGGCAGCGAGGAGGGCGAGCACGAGGACGAGGGCGAGGAGGAGAACGAGGAGGAGGATTGGGATAACAATTGTGGATTGTTGGTGGATCCCCCCAATGTTCGCTACTGTTGGTGTCATTGCGAATCGCTGGTATGATCAAGCGTGCTGCAGCACGACGACGCTACGATCAAGTGTGCCTCTCACGCGTTGCCGCCGTCGATGTGTGACCTCGCGGCGCTGCAGCGCTGACTTACGTTTCGTGTGTTTGGAGTCCATCGTGTTGCAGCGCTGACTTGCGTTCGTGTGTCTGGCGTGCCGATATCAGAGTTTTGCATCGCGCTGCAGCGCTGACTTACATTTTGTGTGTCTGGCGCGTTGATGTAGCGCTTCGATCGCGCTTGCAGCCCGCATGTTCGCTTTATGTTATTGCATGCGGTTCGCAGCCACCTGCGATCAGAACATCAATGGCGGCCAACATGAGTGCAGCGACGCCGCCATGGCGGCCCCCCTCGGAGCCAGTGCCGCCGCCGAAGGCGAAGTCCGCTGCATCGGATGCGACATATGCGGCTACTCCCCCTCCTCCCCCGCCGCCGCCGCCACCGCCGCCTCCGACGTCGACGAGGACCGCGGCTGCAGCCGCCAGTGATGTGCCAGCCCCGCGCGCGGCTGCAGCCGCGCGCAAGCGCGATGCTGAGGCCAAGGTTGGCATGTGGAAGTTTGTGTGCGACATGCTTCGGGAAGCGCTTCAGCGCGGGGGCCGCGAGACAGCGGTTGCGCTGGCCGCCCAATACCACGTCGCGAAGAAGCCGCGGAAGTGATGGGCGCGCGGCGCGCGCGCGGTCGGTGTTGTAGCACCACTGTTTCAGTCGGGGACAGCATCGCGACGGCGGCGACGGCGACAGAGACAACGAAGACGGCGTTAAAGACGACGTAATTCAGAGCAGTGCATGCAGGGGAAGAAGGTGGAGGGAGGATGATGATGAGGAGGATGAGGGTGATCAGGAGGACGACGACATTGAGGACGACGTTCTGGAAGCCCTCATTTTCACAGGTTCCCACCGCTCGCTGCCAGCACCTCGGAGCAGGGGAAGGGGGGGCAGGATGATGATGATGAGGCGGAGGAGGGGGGGGGGGGAGAAGGGGGCCGACGACGAGGGGTATGCCGAGGAGGAGGAGGAAGACAACCAGTTGGCACCCATGCCCCGCCACCCCGCTCCTTCTGCCTACTCCTGCCTCCGCATCTTCCCTCTCCTCCCCCTCCTCCTCCTCCTCATCCTCCCTCTCATTCTCCTACTCCTCCTTCTCCTCCTCCTCCTCCTCCTCCTCCCTCTCCTTCTCCTCCCCCTCATCCTCCTCCTCCTCCTCCTTCTCCTGCCCCCCCTCCTCCTCCCCCTCCTCCTCTCCCTCCAATCCTCCTCCTCCTCCTCCTCCTCCCCCTCCTCCACCTATCCTGAGGGGGCAGCCCTGGGGAGGTCAATCCAGTCGTTGGCCTTCGGAGGTTCAGTTGGGGGTGATGTTACTTTGCGGGGTGATGTTACTTTGGGGGGTCAGCCGGCTGGTTAGCAGGGGTCCATCGTCGTCAGCGTCGTCGCCATCGTATTCGTCGTTGGCACCGCCGCTGTTTTTGTTCCGCGCAGCTGCAGCTGCAGCTTCGCGCGCTGCAGCGTCGCGCGCCCGCGCGCCCGATTGCAGCTTCAGCTGCAGTGATGGGACTGGTTTCCACCACCACTACCATATGTTGGAGAAGGATGAGGAGGAGAAAGGAGAGGGGGGGGAGGACCTCCCCCTCCAACCTATGGCGCTGGTGCTGGAAACCAAGCCCATCATGCAGCTTGGCGAGCTGCAGCTTCGCTCGCTGCATCGCGCAGCGATGGCGTCGCATCTCGACTACGACGAGGGCGCCGAGGAGTTCGCCGAGGAGGCTGCTCCGATCATGCGGCCGATGCCGCCTGCTGCGCTGCCGCCAGGGTTCGAGCCGTGGGGCCCCGCGGTCGAGGAGGCTGCAGGCCCTAGGGCGCCCAGCACGCCGCCGAAGGCGCGGCCGAAGTCGCGCGCCGCCCCGCGCGGCAAGGGCGGCAGCGACGGCCCACCTTGCAAAGGCAAGGGCAAGGACAAGGACAAGGACAACTTCGGCTGCTCCAGCGGCAGCGGCGGCCCACCTTGCGGCAAGGGCCAGGGCAGGGACAAGGGCGGCGGCGGCGGCCCACCTTGCAAGGGCAAGGGCAAGGACAAGGGCAAGGGTGGCAAGGGCAAGCTTGTCCGCGACGGGGATCAGCAGCGGCGTGGCGGCTGGTTCAATCGGGCGCAGCAGCTCTGCGAGCTGTTGCTGCAGGGCGAGTGCGCCGACGCGGCCGCCCTCGCGGAGGAGTTCTACGCTGGGCCTGCACAGGTCTGGGTCGGCGCCGGGTTGGCCTACGTCGACGACGCGCGGGATCCACAGGCGCGGAGGCTCGGCCTGCGCTGCGTCGCGCCGTCAACGCGCAGGCGCTGCAGGCGTCGACGACGCGCAGGCGACGATGCGACGTCGACGGCGCGCAGGCGCTGCATAGCGCGGTGAGCGCCACGTGAGAGCTGCGGCGCGGCCGCGGAGCATTCCACTACTGGTGGGCGACGGAATGGGGCGGTAACGCAGTAGAGGTAGACAGGGGGAGAGGGGGGACTATAGTAGAGGTAGACAGGGGGAGACGTGAGATACATAGGGAATGCGAGGGGGACGATGGAGACGCAGCGTGGGGGGGAGTGGAGACACATTGGGGAGAGACGGTAGACGGGATGCCCGCTGCAGCGGGCATCCACTCTCCCGTGGGCGAGGGGGGCAGCGAACGCATAGTGAGAGGATACATGCTGTAGCAGCCCAACATGTAAGATCAATGGGAGCAATGGGGGGTGGATTGGATAAGTTCGCGACAATAGCTGACGCCGACGCATGCATGTGTTTAGGCCAAGTTATCTTTCGTGCGCCAGATCGCGTGGTGCGCCCGCGCTGTCGCCCAAACAGGCGCTCCGATATCCTCATCGCATCTATCTGCCATCGTCGACGTTCACATCCTGGTCCGCTGACATTTTTTCGTCTGGAATGATGTGCCAGGGGTCGGCCTTGGATTGGCCGGGAAAGTTTGGGGGCACTTGGGGGGGTCCTGGGGCGCTTCAGATGGCAAGCCGTCTCGCATCGCATCGCCCTTCGTCACTCTCCCTGCCCCCCTTCAGCACAGTTCGTTGCGCCGCCGAGTAGCTCCCCCCATGGCCTCCTGGCAGCCTCACCAGCTCCCATCAGCCTTGTCCTCAGCAGTCTCGAGCCATCGCGACGCTGCTGCAGCAGCGCCGCGAGCGTAAACATTTGCAGTTGACAGCGGTTTCGACATCGTCAACCTCGTCGCGACGCTGCTGCAGCAGCGCCGCGTGATGTACTTCGCGCCTCTCTTAGCTTCACTCCCACATCGAAATCAACAGTGTGGACAGTGTTCTGTGACTGCGTGGGTGGGCGTTGGGGTGGGCTGGAGTGCTGGATGTTGGCATCAGGATGGCTGATCTGAGGTCGAACGGGAGCTTCGGGTGAAGCGATCTGAGAGCGTCGGTGCCCCTCTGCAGAGGTGATGCTGTCTGACAGCGGCGCGTCTGTTCAATAGCCCCCTCTATTGAACAGCCACGCCCGTGTCTGTTCAATAGCCCCCTCTATTGAACATGCCATGTTCAATAGCCCCCTCTATTGAACAGCCACGCCCGTGTCTGTTCAATAGCCCCCTCTATTGAACAGACACGCCTCTGTCGATGTCCCAGCTGCCTTCGAGGCTCCCAGATCGCTTCGGTAGTTGCTCCTGATCGCACTTCGCGCATCTCCTGAATCCGTCCCGCGCCCTCCTCGGACACCTTCCGTGTCCCTCCTGTGTCTGCCCGCCCGCCCGCTCCCGAGCTCCCGTGTATACCTATCCGTCTCCCGTGTCTCTCCCGCGTCTCCCCCGTGCCCCTTCCGTGTCTCCACCTGCCTTCCGTGCGCTCCCGCCCGTGTCCCTCCGTGCCGCTCCCGCGTCCGCCCGCCCGCTCGCCCCCGAACTCCCGTGTCCCTCCCGTGTCTCTTCCGTGCCCCCCCCCCGTGTTTCTCCCATGTCCCTCCCACCCCTCCGTGTCTTTCGCACCGTCCCTTCCGTGTTCCTCAAATGATCATGCATCCCCCCCCGTGTCCTGCCCGCCCGCCCGCCCGCGCTCGTGTCCTTCCCTCCCGTGTCTCCTCGCATCTCCCCCCGCCCCCCCCCCCCCCCCCCGTGTCCCTCATTATCTCCCTCCTCTCCTTTCCATCACTCTATATCTCTCTCCCTATTGCCCACTACCATGCGTTCCATCATGGTGCGCATGCATAGCGCTGCAGCGCTTCATGTTACTTTGTGACGATGATTTCTGCTGAGCGCTGCAGCGCTCACGTGTGTTCCTTAATTGCATGCGATCGTTGCGCTGCAGCGCATCTGTACTGTTGTGGCCTCTCTTCCACCTCAGCAGCCGAGTGCTTCAGCTCTCGCAGTGTGGGAGGCCCTCCCTCGCGCTTCCCCTCGGAGCGTCCGCGCACTCCCTCGCCCTCGCGGAGGGCATCATGGCTGCCGCGGCTGCGGCCACACCCATCAACCACATCCTGGATAACCTGGACAGCTGCGACGCTTTCTTCGCATCGCAGATCGGCGCCATCGCCGCCGACGCGATGGCGCAGAGCCAGTCCGCCTTGTCCATGAGCGTGCAGCTGCAGCTTCACAACTTGGGGGCGATCGGGGCTGCCCAAGCAGCTACCCTGCAGAATCGCGCCACCGCGTCGGGCTTCGCGGACAGCCACAAGGCGCGCCTCAGCGCCGCGCTGGCCGCGCGCGTGGGCACGGCGACGCCCGCGCTCCAGATGCGCGTGCAGACGCTCGCGTCAGGGCGGTGCTATCCATCGTGCTTTGCACATCGGGCCGCCAATTTGTTACCCACATGTATGTTGTAACTGTTTTTTTGTAATGTATGTATGTTACCATGTTCATGTTTCAAATGTACTTATGTTATCATGCTGCAGCATGCCTGCGTCGATTCGTCGGCTGGTGGACTTTACCATGCAGGACTTGGGTTTATTTCGCGACCCCAGCCAGAGCATCGTCGCGAAGGTGCGCGCGCTGATCAAACGTTGCGGTGCCATCGGCTTGACGGTTCCGAGCGAGAACACGCTGAAAGAGCTGGCGGCGTTGATGGCATGCGCCCATCTTCCAGACGCAAACCCTGGGCAGCTCTACGGGATCGTGACGGGGATGAAGGTTTGGGATTCGGCGGGAACGCCTAACGCAGACGCATCGCATAGCACTGGCTGCAGCCAATGCGATGCGGCGCGTCAGCGTTAGGGTTTCCCGACGAGTCGCTCTTCACAGGGTCAGTTCTTGGCGAGCCGCAGGGGCGCGACGGGGCAAGCGGCGACAGTGACTTGGAATTTCCCAGCAGATCCTCGGCAGCTCCCTCAGGACATCTTCGACGCCGCGTACACCGATGCGGACCCGCCGATCGACGTGGCGCGCGACCTCGCCAACGCGGCATCGCATCTACGAGGCTGCTGCCACCCCGTCATGCGCTGCAGCGCTGATTGTTCTGGATGTCTTGGGTGCTTCGGTGTGCTTGGTCCTTTAGGTCCACCTCGCATAGAGCATGATCGGTTTCATGCTACGCGTGCGCCGCTGAAGCGGCCTGCGGGTCTCAACGCCATCAAGGCTCGCGTGCTTCTCAGGCTGACCAACAAGGGCTTGCGGGCTGCCGCCCCACCGCATCAGCCGAGCACTGCCATTGTGCCATGGGCACCATCGGGGTCACCCTCCGTGCCGCCTGCAGCACCAGTGCGACCCAATGGACGCGATGGCCGTGATGCAGCAAATGCTGGCAGCGTTTGCGCCACCGCCATTGCCGCCCAACGGGCTGCAGCTGCAGCTCTTCCCGCGCCGCCCTGCGGCGCCCAAGGCGAGCCCCCCCGCGAGTCCCCCCGCGATTGGTGATTCGCCAGCTGGGCCAGCATTGCTAGCGGCGGCGCCAGATGCTGCTGCAGCAGTGCCACCGCCGCCAAACGAAGATGCTGCTGCAGCAGCAGACGGAGACGAAGATGCTGTGCTGCAGGCGATCGAGACCTTGGCTGCGGGCAGCGCGAAAGGCGAGCTGCCTCGCAAGGGCAAGGGCAAGGGCGAGGGCAAGAAGGGCAAGGGCAAGAGCGCGAGCAAGGGCAAGAGCAAGACAGGCGCTGGCAAGGGCAAGACGGCGGCCAAGGGCACGGCCAAACCGCAGGCCAAGGGCAAAGGGAAGGCTAAAGCCAAGGCCAAGCCCAAGGCCAAGGGCAAGGCGGCAGCCGAGCGGGGCCAACTGGTACTCGGGTGCAGCAAATGCCGCTACCTGCCGAATGGCTGCGGCACGTGCCGCGACCCGAACTTCACTGGCCGTCGCGGCAAGCCGTGAGCGCGCAACGGGCGCTGTCGGCATATGGAGGTGAGGATGGGGATTATGAGGATGAGGAGGAGGATTGGGGAGGATGATGAGGAGGATGAGCATGTGGAGGAGAAGGAATGAGGAGGATGGTGAGGATTAGTGCGAGGTTGGATGGAACGCTGGCCGACGGTATGAACGGTAGTGGCGATGGTCTTGCCTGGCGGTCGCGCGGCTCGCACGGACGACGAGGAGGATGACAGTCAAATATGCTGACGGGTTCTCTTGGATGCGGGCGCTGCAGCGCTGGCGCCTTTGTGTTCAACGTTTGCATCGCCAGCATGATCACGATGCAGCGCTGCAGCGCTCGCTTTCCTGGATGGTGGCGTAGATATTGCGTGCTTTTGTGTTCCGATGCAGCGCTGCAGCGCCTGTCAGACTTGTGGTGCCGTTGTAGCGTTGGCGCGTTTGTGAGTGTGCAGTTGCAGCCGTGGTGTCCATGTATTGCGTGACGTGCTCGTCTTGAGTGCCAGTCGTTTCTCGTCGATACGCGTTGCAGCGCCATCATTCGTGATGTCGAGCGTTGTCTCCCGCATGGTTGTTGCCAAGTCACGCGCTGCAGCGCTGTGATTCGCTCATGTTGCTCGTTGCCGATGGCGTGCCCTCCTCCCCCTCCTCCTCCCCCTCCTCCTCCTCACTCGGCTCGCGCGTCGCAGCCGCCATCGTTCGCTGCAGCGGGTGCTGGCAACGCACCTCCTCCGCCTCCTCATTGGGCTCGCAATGGCGGCGCGCCGCTGCGGCAGGCCGTTCGAAGCGCAAGCGCGCGCCGACCGTCGCGACGAGTTGCGCGAGGCCCGCGCGAGAGCGACGGCGACTGCTAAAGCAGGGGTGAAGGAGGCGCGGAAGAACGCCAGGAACGCGGAGAAGCAGGTGCAGATCCGCACCGCGGAGCTGCAGGTGGATGAGGAGGCGGATGAGAAGGAGGACGATGGGGTTCATGAGTGGAGTGGCAGGCTACTCCCCCGCTGCAGCGGGGGAGGAGGACGAGAGGGGGGGAGGATCAGGAGGAGGTGGAAGGCGATGGTATGGGAGGATGAGGAGTATGAGTAGCAGGGTCGGGGTCAGATGGACATCGCCGCTTCGGACGTGGCCAAGCAGAAACTCAACGAGGCGTTGACCTCGCTGCGGAACGCCAAGAAGATGAAGGTGACCTGAGTGAGGTCGGCCTCGGCGACCGCCTGCGGAAGCATGCTGGTTCGATTAATTGGTAAAGGCTGGAGGGGGCGTGGTTGAGCGTGTTGTTTGAGTTGCGATGCAGCGCTTCTCCGTGGACCACGGTTGAAAGTTTGCGCGCGGATCATGATGTGTTAATGTGTTGCGCTGCAGCGCAGTTTCGCTTGCAGTTTCTCGTTGGATGGTGTTGTGGCGGATGATGAGGGCGAGTGATATTGATGCTGTCGATGATGAAGGTGATGGTGACGGGGGGGATGAAGGGACGGGAGACGGATGAGGAGGAGGATGGGTAGGTTGAGGAGGAGGATGGGGGGGATGAGGGGGCGCATGAGGAGGAGGAGGAGGAGGAGGAGGAGGAGGAGGAGGAGGTATAGGAGGGGGAGGAAGAGGAGGAGGACGAGGGGGATGGCGAGCAGGATGGAGGAGGAGGAGGACGTTCGCGCTGCAGCGCGTCAGATTGTCATCATTGAACGTTAGCGGCGCTGTAGCGCCATGTGCTCCCAGACTGTTGCTTGGCAGTTGGCGCTGCAGCGCGCATTTGGTTGCTCTCCGCGCGATGCAGCCTCATTTCCATCCGTAGTCGCCGTGGCCCCTAGCGGGGGGGGGGGGGCCTCCGCGCGCGCGCAGCGACTGAGGCAAGCCTGCCTCGGGAACGCGCGCGATGGCGGCAGAGGGCGACCGCCCAGCGAAGCTGCGGCGGCTGTCCCGCCTTCGCGCGGAACTGCCATTCATGCATTGTAATGCGATGGCGCAATTCCTGGCGTCCGTTAAGCGAGACGGAATCCCCGAATTGGGACCCCGACGCCAGGATGTCAGAGAGGCTCGGGAGCTCATGGTCGGTGAGAACACGCCGTGCGGCAAGCTCCACCAGAACATGATAGTCGGGCAGCAAACGGTGGAGATCTGCAGTCCAGCAGCAATGCTGTGGTATTGCAGCGCCCTCCCCGCGATGCAGCCTCTGTGGCCGCGGGCGCTGGAGCTGCCACGCCCGTGGCGCATCACCATTTACGGCGATGAAATAGGCGCTGGCAAGGCGCCGGCGCACGTGCAGAACCGCAAGTCCTGGGGCATCTACTGGGCGATCGCGGAATTCGGCCCGCAGGCGCTTTCGACGGAGGACTTTCGCGAGAGAGTGAGAGAGAGAGAGAGAGAGAGAGAGAGAGAGAGAGAGAGAGAGAGAGAGAGAGAGAGAGAGAGAGAGAGAGAGAGGGAGGGAGAGAGGCGCTGCAGCGCCAGTTGTGCTGCGATTTGTTCGCAGGATGCGTGGTTCCAGCTCGCCGCGACGCGGGCCAAGACCGCGAACGACATCCAGCCGCACGGACTGCCGATGCTACTGGGCGCAATCCTCGCGCAGTTCTGGCCTGATCAGGGGCGCAACTTCAGCGCAGGCATCAGCTTGCGGCTGCGCCCCGACGGCGCGACGGAGCTCATCCAGATGGACCTCGGAATTTACATGCAGCCGCTGCAGCGGTCGCCGCATAGCACCCAAGATTAGTTAGCATGCATGTGCACATGTATATATCCATCACGCCTTCTTGCGTCGCTGCAGCGACTCTGTCGGATCGCGGATGAGGGTGCAATGCACCGCTTGGTTGGAAAGAAAGGTTCGTCAGGAATCAAACCATGTTTTTTGTGCCGCAGCGTGTTCTTTAAGGGCGAAGTTCGGGATATAGTTGCTTATGATACGACGGGTGTCGCTGTTCACCACTCGGAACCAGATGCGTCGCGGCTGCAGCCGATGACGGCGCCGTTGCTCGATGCCATCTGCAACATATTGATCGAAGGGGTCAACATCATGAACAAGGGCGAGTTCCAGGAGTTGGAGCGCCGACTTGGCTGGAACACGGGACCCCCATTTGCCTGGGCGGGTTCGGGAACTCAAGCCGCTCGAGACAGTCATGTTTGATTGGATGCATTGTATTTTCGTCAGCGGTACATATAACATTCTGGCGTTCCAAGTGTTTCGAAGGTTCAAGGGTTACTGGGCGCGTGCAGACGCATATTTCCAGGGCTGGTCGTTTCCAGGGCGCCACTCCATCTCCCCCGACACGTGCGCGATCTTCAGCGAGAAGCGCGTGGGGTCCCACGTTGACAGCAAGCATTTCAAGTGCACCGCCAGCGAGGGGCTCGCAACCATGCAAGTATCATTGCATGTTTCGCGCCCCCGCCAGACCAATAATACATGCGCTGCAGCGCGCGTGAATTTCTGTAGGATATGTACTGCACCCCTCTTGTTCGGACATGCGTTCGCGCGGGCGGATTGACGTGTTTCTTCAGGGAGGTGGCCAGCGACGCTGCAGCGCCTGCAGTCCGATCGGCTTGCGCAGTGTTCGAGGCGCACGCGATCGTTGTGGAAGAAATCCTGCGAGTATCCAGGCGTCAGGCAGACGCGGATAAACTGCAGGCTGCGGTTAACAGGTTTTTGCTGTCATACAGCAGCGTCTTTGGCAAGGAAACGATGGCGCAGAAGTTCCATTACGTGCGCCACTTCGCCAACTACGCGAGGCGGTGGGGCCGTGTGGCGCTGCCGTCGCGCTGGGTTTTGGAGCGCAAGCACAAGACCAGCGAGCGCTTTGCGAACGCTCTTCAGGCGGGGGCTGCAGCCGCCAGCGGCTGGGACGCCAATGTCCTGAAGGGCGTCACCGGGCGGCACCTGTGGCAGCTCATGGATGGTTAACTGCCTGGTTAACGCCTTTAAGGTTAACTGCCTGGTTAACGCCACCAGGCCGTCCAAGGCCATCTCGCGCGAACTGCTGCAGCAGTTCGGGCCTGCGGACTTTGTTACGTCCGCTGCAGCGCGGTGCCGCTACCACGACGTCAAATACGGCGACGTCGTGCTGTTGGAGGACGGAGGAGGGGAACACATTGCGGCCGAGGTGTTGAAACACCTCTCCTTCACCAAGGACGGCCACTACTATGGCTTGAGCTTGGTCCTGCCCTCCTTCTTCAAGGAGAAGCTGCACCCGCGCGCCTCCGCGCGCGTGCTTGGCGGCGATGCCGACGCCTTTTGGGCGCGCACGGCGAGCATCGTGTGCTCGCTCGCGTGGGCGCCGCGCGAGGGCGGCGGCGTCCGGGCGGCGCGCCCGATATGGTCGCAGCCGCGGTGGTGCGCTTTAGCTCAAAACGTGGATTCCTTACTGGCGCTGCAGCGCACTTTTTTACATTGCTAAATGCTTCGGTGCTGCAGCACCTGAACGTTGCATGGTCGACGACTCCTCTTCTCCGCCTTGAAAACGTGGATTCCTTCTGCGTGGCGCTGTAGCGCACCTTTTTCATTGACACTTCGGTGCTGCAGCACCTGAGCGGTGCATGGTCGCCGATTCCTCTTCTCCGCCTCGTTCCTCCGCCTCCTCTTGCGCTGCAGCGCTAATGTCGTTGATCAGTGGTGCGGTCGTTCAAACTCCTCCTTCCCCTCATCCTCCCCCTTCTCCCCCTCCTCCTCCTGCTGCTGCTGCTCCTCCTCCTCATCTTGCTCCCCCCTCCTCCTTCTCCTCTCCTCCTCCTCCTCTGACGAGGGGAGGAGGGTGGAGGAGGGGGAGGGGGAGGAGGAGGAGGAGGAGAGCATGAGGAGGAGGACACGACGAGAAGCTCAGAGCGAGGAGGAGGAGGAGGAGGAGGAGGAGGAGGAGGAGGATGGAGGAGGAGGAGGAGGAGGAGGAGGAGGAGGAGGAGAGAGGAGAAGGAGGATGCAGGAGGAGGAGGAGGAGGAGGAGGAGGAGGGGATGAGGGGAGGAGGTTGACGAGGGAGGAGCGGAGGGTTAGGAGGACGAGGAGGAGGATGAGGAGGAGGAGGACGAGGGAGGAGTATATGATGATGACGAGAGGAGGAGGGCGAGAGGAGGAGGCGGAGAGGAGGAGGAGGAGGAGGAGGAGGAGGAGGAGGAGGAGGAGGAGGAGGAGGAGGAGGAGGAGAGGAGGAGGAGGAGGAGGAGGAGGATAGAAGGAGGGGGGAGGAGGAGACGCCGCCCGCGCGCGTGCGGCTTACAGGCCGCGCGGGGAGCGCGCCCTCCCTTTTCCCTTTGCTTCGCGGCTCGGGATCGCCATCGAAAAACATATCAAGACATGTTTTTCGATGGCGACCCCGAGCCATGGGGCAGTCTCCTCTCGGAGGACCCCTCGGGGATGTCGGGGATCCTCCTCGACATCCCCGAGGGGTGGGACGGGCTCGGCAGCCATCGGCCCGTCGCACGTCGTCGTCCCCCAACCCTCTGGGTTGTGGACGACGGCTACGTGCGGTGGGCCGCTCTGGCTGCCGAGCGGCGCGCGGGGCCCCCCCGCCGCCCGCGCCAGCGGCAATGCCGCTGGAGATGGCGGCGCAGAGCGCGGCGCAGGCGAACTTCGCCTGCGCCGCGCTCAGCCGCGCCAGGCTGCCGCTCGACGCGGCGGCCCTGCAGGGCCGCCGCGTCGAGCGGCCGTCTTGGGCTGAGGCGCGCCCGTCGCCGCCTCCGCCGCCGCCTCCCCCTTTCCTCCTCCTCCTCATCCTCCTCCCCGTCCTCCTCCTACTCCTCCTCCTCCTCGACATCTCCTCCTCCTTCTCCTCCTCCTCATCCTCCTTCTCCTCCTCCTCCTCTCTCCCCCTCCTCTTCCTCCTCCTCCTCCTCCTCCTCTTCCTCCTCCTTCTCCTTCTCAGAGTCCGCTAACCACTTAGTAAGTCCGCTAACCACTTAGTAAGTAAGCTAGCTAGCGGACTTACTATGTGGTTACTAAGTGGTTAGTAAGTGGTTACTGGGTGGTTACTAAGTGGCAGCTAAGTGGTTACTAAGTGGTTAGCAAGTGGTAGCTAGAGTGGGGACTTAGCGAGCTAACCTCTACTAGAGACTTAGCAAGGTTAGCCTCCAGCTATAAGTGGTTAGTATATCCTACTAACCAGTTGTAGCTGGTTATACAACTTACATCCTACTTACAACACTTATAACCTACTTACAACTCACTTGTACGTACATACTAAACCCTCTCACCCCTTAGTATCCGCGCTAACCACCTAGCAGCCGCCGCGGCCATCCAAGCAGGACCGGGGGGGGGGGGGTCCAGGGCGGGGGGAGGTCGGAGACGGGGAGGGGTCCTGCAGGACTGGAGGTGGGCCCCGGACCAGGGAAGGTCGGGGACCGGGAAGGGTTGGGGTACGGGGGGTCGTCGGCTTGCGGCTCTGCGTGGGCATGGGAAGTCTGGTTCGGTTCATGCCAGTCCGGTTCGGAGGGCCACCCGTTTCCGGTTCAGTTCCGATTTTGGTTCGGTTATGTTCCCTTGTTTTGGTCCGTATCGGTTCGGTACGGTCACGGTGCTCGGTTCTCAGTTCTCGGTTCGGTTTGGTCTTTTCATGTTTCTCACCACGAACCAGGAGATCGCAGAGGGTCCCCGATTCGAATTGCGCCCGACGTCTCGTCGGAATTCCCTCGGGATCGCGGTTTTGCGGTCCGCGGTCCGGTTCTTGTGCGTGGCGCGGTGCCGCATGCTTCGCGTTGCACGGCCCATGGGACCTTCAGACGATTTACGTGTTTGCTTTGCGTGTGGAGTGGTCTGACAAGTTGTTCATCGATTATTGACCTTCATTGCCATCGGTCCGCTGAAAAGAAAGAGCTGCCGCGATCGACGGCCGCCTGTTGGTCCGAGCTAGTTCCCCCGCTTCTCGGAGGGGCCATGCCCGGACCCCCGACGTCGTGAGAAACTCACGACGTCGGCCCCCCGAAGTCTGGAGACCTTCCCTGGGACCTGTTTTTCATCCCGAGTCGTTTTTGTGACGCTCCCGAGGCCCAGCGGGGGCCTCCAGAGGCCGAAAATTATCAAAGAAGCCTTCGTCGCGAGTTTCTCGCGACGTCGGAGGTCTGGGCGAGGACATTGGCCCGAATTCTCCGCGGCCTCGCCCGTCTCACGCGGGCCATTCTACACTACACGGCCGTGCGGGGCGTCGCCCGCGCTCGCGCCGCCTCGGCGTGCCCAGCCTCGGCGCGCTGTAGCGCCGTCGGGGAGGCGGTTGCCCTGCCACCGCCTCCCGCCGCTCGCGGGCGGCCTCCTCCCCGCCCTCCACAAGAGGAGGGGGGACGGGTCCCCAGACATGATCGCGTCGTACAAAAATCAGGACGGGAGGTTTTTCGCTATCTTCGACCTCTAGAGGCCCTCGCGGGGCACCAGGACCGTCAAACAACGACTCAGGATGACAAACCAGTCCCGGGGAAAGGGTCGGGACTTCGGGGACGCCGTCCTGAAAAAATCAGGACGTCGCATGTCTGGGTCGGGGGGTGGCCGCAGTTGAGGTGGCTCTTCGCTCGGCTTTCCCTCCTCCCTCGCACGCAGCGCTCATGACAAAGAGTCCCAGGGAGCCCTCCACCCCTCCTCCTCGTCCTCCTCCTCCTCCTCCCCTGCACGGTCTGCGGCGTGCGAGGTCTCGCGGCCCGCCTTCGTCGTGGCCCTTCGGGCCGTCGCTCGTTCGCGCTGCGTGGCCCCTCGTGGCGGGTCCAGCCGCGACGAGGAGCTCCCCAGAGGCCCCCGGAAGGCCGAAACGCGCCCAAGCCCCTCGGCCCTCCTCTCGCCTGCTTCCTCCCCCCCTCGGCTCCTGCACCTCTCTTGGGGCCGGCCCCTGCCGCGGCCGCCGTGGCTCGGGGCAGTGCGAGGCCGGGGGCGCGTTCCGCGCCCGTCCACCGAGAAATGCCGCCCCCACGTGGCTCCCGCTCGCGCTGCTGGCGACCTGCTGGCTGGCGACCCTCGCGGAGAGGACCGCGCTGGAGGCGAGCGACGGCACAGAAATGGTCGGCTGCGCAGACATCGGCGCGTGGGCTGTCCGCGTGAGGCCGCGCGAAAGCCCTCTTCTCCACGCGGCGTGCCGCCCTGGCGACCCGCGCAAGCCACCGCGTAAGGTCGCCTCGTCGTCGCGCTTCAGACCTCGTTTCTTCCGTCGTTCAGGTGGGACACCGCCACCTGCGGCTGCACGCTGTCCGTGACACAGCTGTTCGGGACGCAGACGCGCGGGTCCGCCAGAAGGCCGCCCTGGCCATCGGGCACGGCGGCCCGGAGGCCGCGGGCCGGGCCGTGCCGGAGCTGACGCGCGCGCTGCGGAACGAGAGCGCGACGGTCCGCACGGTCGCCGCCGGGGCCATCGGGGAAGGCGGCCCGGAGGCTGTGGGCCAGGCCGCGCCAGAGCTGACGCGCCTGCTGCTGGAGAGATGGAGGCCAAAGAGAGGCCGCGCAGGCCTGCAGGGCTGGCGGCGTGGACATTGTCAGGGCTGCAGCCGCGCACCTCAGGCCCCTGCTGGACACCTCCAGCAACGTAACGACGCGCGAGAGAGCCGCCTTGGCTACAGGGCTCCGGCCAGTCTGCCATCGAGGAAGCTCTTCCGCTCCTGCGCAGCATGCTCAGAGAAGCCCCCAGTCGTCATAATCGTCGTACAGAAGAAGCTGACTACCGAATGCCTACAGCCGCTGCGCGGGCCTTGGAACAGGCCAACGCCAGCGGTGTGGTGATGGACACCATCCCCGACTGAAACCGAACGCTTTTCATGCTGAAGGGCAACCACAAAGACTTCTTGGGCTGGGGTGAGTCCGACATCAGGAACTCCGCAATCAGGGAGGTGCATGATACGTTGATCCAGTTCGTTAAGGAGGCCGAGAGTATTTGCTCAGACTTATTTCGTCGCCAAGTAGGCCAGAGTCTGCCTATCGGTCGGTGGTCACTGAATGTTACTGAAGGATACATGGTCATGTCAGGTCGTTCAGGCAAGGGAACGCAAGCCCATCGCTGCCCAAACAGGGCTTGCCCTGGCGAAGTGCTAGACACGTTCTACGCCATCGACACGTCCACTAACTCCCCATGACAGCTCCCAGCCGGACACTTGCCCTCTCACGCGTCAGAGCGATGGCGCGAGAGGTGGGAAAAGAGACGGTCCGTGCGCAACCGGCTACGACAGCAAGGTCGCCGGTTGCGCTGGTTGCCTCGACTCGTGGGGCCGATCGCAGACAAATCCGTTTGAGTGCCAGCAGTGCGGCATTGCGGAGTTGCAGTGGGCTGTCTGGCTGATCCATCCAGCAGCGCTGCTGGCGCTCTCAATGCGAAGTGCCGACTCGGTTAGGGTGAGAGGTGATCAGGAGCAACGATATGGGGGGATAAGCATATGGGGGGATGCATCGACCCCCAATCGCCCATTGATCGCCGATAGGAGCCCGATGGCCCCAACCTGCCCAGGAAGGTGCGGACTCACTATCGGAGGCCTATCGCCGATCTATCGGCGATGCATCGCCGATTCCAGGTCGATGCTTCCTCCCCAATGCCTATCCCCCCTATCGTTGCCCCTCAGGTGACGCCGCCGCCTTTGGAAACGACATGCTGAAGATCTTCCTCTCTTCCAGCGCCAATTCGGCCGTGGTGGTGTCGGCGCTGGCGTCCACTAGTATCTTCAGAAGCCTTAGGACGCAGGCACAGGAGGTTCTGAGGTGGTGCAGTGCGGTCACTCAATCTGGCGAGGCGGCTCATTCTTCGAGCCCCGACTGCTTGCTTGGTCTCGGGCGGGCACTCTCGCTCAGCGAGTGGCTGGGGGTGTCGTTGGCGAACCCAAATCATCGTCCTGGCCCTTGCAAGCCCCAGTTCTCGGTGTGGCTTGCCGCCTGCGGGCCACGAGTCTCACGGAGGGACTGTGGACGCTGGCGGTGGTCGGGGGGCATTGGTTCTTGCCCACCTCCTCCTCCTCCTCCTCCTCCTCCTCCTCCTCCTCCTCCTCCTCCTCCTCCTCCTCCTCCTCCTCCTCCTCCTCCTCCTCCTCTCCTCCTCCCCCCCCCCCCCCCTCTCCGCGACATGCGCGCAAGTTCTTCCATGCGTTCGCACCGCTGCCGGAGGCGCATCCCTGATGGCTTTCTCCGTCTCGGAGGGGTGCGGGAAGAGGTGGAGTTACGCACCAGTCCGCGGAGTCTCGTTTCTCTTGGCCTTCGCTGCCGGGCCCGGGCTGTGGAGGTGGCTTCTTCGCAAACGTGAGGGATGGCACTTCCTCGGTTTCCTCACCGCTTCGTACCGTGCAACGCACCAGGCGTGGGAGGCCAATCGCCTGACGAAGAACATGGCCTTGGCGATCATCGTCGCAGCGTCTCCAGTGACGTACTGCTCGGGACAGCTGTTCACTATCGCGGTTTGCATCATGTTCTTCTACACCGTCTACCACGTCAGGACCCACCCGTACAGGCTGAATTTCCTGAATTCCGTCGAGACCACATCCCTAATGGTTCTGACCACCTCCATGGCGTTGTCTGGCTTACTCGTCAGCCCGACGTGGTACATCACCGAGAGCTTCGGGCAGGCACTCCCGTGCGTGGTGTTCGCCCTGCTTCTAACGAATTGTCTTCTTCCTCATGGCGGTCTTGGCGTGGGCCAAGTTCATGTTGACGGACGATCATGCAATCTTCACTGATTTGGGATGAGGAGCCGCGCGTGCATTGTAAAATTATTTCTCAGGGTCCATCTTGGCTGGTGCTTGGTCCCGAATCGATTTCTGACAGTCCCGGGGCTCTAAGAGGACCCCGGAGGCCGAACATGTAACTACGAGGGATTCCCAACACAAATCGACGAGCATTTCCCCCCCGATCGAAATCCGCTGAAATCTGGCGCTTGGACACCTCCCGGGGTCCATCGTGGAACGTTCTCCATCCCGGATTGGCTTCTGGCGGCCCCGGGGCCCGGAGCAGGTCTCGAGAGGCCGAAGATTGCGAAGCATTTCGAACTTCGATCCTCGACATGCCCCCCCCCCCCCACCCACAATTTCCCAGTAGGAGTACTACTCTTATGATGCTCCAACCTACTTTAGCCTTGATCACCAGAAAGAATTCCGAGCGCCAGAAAAAGTTCCGAAATTCAATGGTTTTCACGTGTCGGGCCCTGGGAGACTCGCCCGACACTTTTTCGACACTGTTTCGACACTCTTCTGACACTTTTCCGGGTGCTCGAATTTATTCCTGGATGTGGTCCTAAAGCAGGATGGGAACAACATAATACTGCTCCCCTCTTTCCCGCGAAGACCCCCGGAGAGTATTGCGCCCCCCTCCACGCAGCGGTTTCTGTTCACGCACGTGTTCCCGGCCGCTCGCCACAGACCATGCGTCCAGCAGGACGCGCCGGCAGGGGCTCGACAGGGGCGCGCGGGGGCCCCCAGACTCCGGCAGCAGCTGGGCCCGCACCGTTGTGTTTTTGTTTTTGTTTTTGTATTATTATTATGATGATTATTATTATTATTATTAAAACAAATATTTGTTCATCGGGAGCGTTTTCTTCGGCCCTTTTCCGAAGGGCGCTCTCGCCTCGGCGCCCGCCGCACCCCCGCCCACCCCACACAGTGTTCCTTTCTCATTCTTCGAAGGTTACCTGGTTTTTGTTTGGGGGGGCCGAGATCCTTTCATTTCTGGTTGTTCTATCCTGGGCCTCTTCCTGGCCACCAGGGGGCCAGGAGCAGCTAGAAACGAGCACACTCAGAAATGAGCACGACCAGAAATGAACGTCGTGTAAGACTCGAGTTAGCCGGAACTCGGGTTTGCCGACGCTTTTGTTGGCGGGCGCGTCCTGGACGTTGACGGCCCCGTTCTCGTGGGGTGTTTGCAGTGCGGGAGCCCGCGTCAGATTCGAGAGCGGGACTCGTCATGTTCGTGGTGGCCCCGTCAGGCCAACCCGAGCCCCCGAAACCAGTGGACGCAATAGCAAAGCTCAGCGGCCCGCGCGCATTGCCATGGGGTCGGCGGCTCGCTTCAAACAGGGCTAGGATCGGGATAAATCGCTCCAGAGCGTTCCGGAGCGCTCTCAGAGCGTTCCGGAACGCTTTGGAGCGGCCGCGGCGCCCAAGACATCCTCCAAACCCGCCGATTCTCAGAGATTTCGAGTTATCCCGATCCGATTTTGCCCCGATCTTCGCGTCGTTTTATTGCGCGGGTCGGCCCGGCGCGCTCCGACTTAAAGGTAGCCCGAGACCGGGGGGGGGGGGCGCTGTAAGGCGCGGCTCGAGGAAGCACCCCGCGCATCGGCGTCTCGCCGCGCGCCTGCCGCCCCCCGCGCGCACTGCCATGGGGTCGGCAGCTTGCGCGGGCCGGCCCGGCGCGCTCCGGCGCCTCGGCGCCGAGTTTCGGCCCCTTTGCTCCGGCCTCGGCGCCTGCCGCGGTTCGCGCGGGCTGCGCCGGGCGCGTGCCCGGGCGGCAGCTGCGGCAGCTGTCGTCGTCGTCGTCTTCGTTCTCCTCCTGCTACTCCTCCTCCTCCTCCTCCTCCTCCTCCTCCTCCTCCTCGTGCTACTCATTCTTCTCATCCTTTGTCCGCCTCCCTCTCTTGCTCCCGCCTCCTTCGCATTTTCAGGCAGGAAGGTCAGATGCGACACCCGACTCGGCGGTGAGAAGACAGATGATCAGCGCAATGAGACGGGATGGGAAGGAGGGGTAGGATGTCTGATGGGGCGCGAGCGCACCTAGCCTGTCCCCCCCCCTTTCTCCCTTCCGACTCGTCCTCCTCCCTCGTCCTCCCCCCGCTCATCCTCCCTTCTCCCCTCTTATCCCCTCCGGCCTTCCCCGGACCAAACTCCGCTCGAAATGGGTCCACGGACCTCTTCCGGGGTCTGTCCGACGCAATTTCTTATCCCGGATCGAGTCCCGACAGCCCCGGGGCCCGAAGACGGCCCGTGGGGGGAAGCAACGACGACAACACCGAACTCGACGATGTTGCTTCCCGTCGGCCCCTTCCGCTTCCGGCCTCCCGCCATCCCCTCCTCCATTTTCTCCCCCCCGCCTCCCCCTGCATATCGTCGACTCGTCCCGTCCCTTTTCTCTCTCACTATCTCTCTCTCTATTCCCCCAGGTGTGTGTGTGTGTAATGTCAGAGCGTGAATTACCTACCCCGCTTTCGCTTCCAGGCAAAACCAAGTCATACCACGCGCCTCCCCGTCGAGCGGCCTGACCAGTGCGGGCCGTAGTTTGGCATCGCTTGGTAGCTCTTGGAAGCGAGGGTGGTCAAAAGCGAGGTAGGTTCGTTTACCCCCTATAATGTGTATATATATATATATGTATACCGGGGTGCAGGGTGGGGGCCTCGGGGGCCGTCGCCTCCACGGCGCATGGGCCGTCGCCTCGACGGCGCCAAAAAGTCCCCCCCAGACGTGCCTAGCGTGGTCCACGACGGCAACCACTCGTCGACAGATCGCCCCAAAACGTCTCCAAGAGAGCCCTACAGGCCGCCAAGACGCCCAAAAAGGCCCCCAAGAGGCTTACCCACAGGGCCCCAAGAACCCCAAATCATTGACTGTCCTGAGGGAAACGTGCATTGTCAGCAGATGCGATTTTTCGGTTTTCGCGGCGTTGACGACGGCCCAATAGGTCCCCAATGTAGCCCCAAGATGGCCCCAGAGGCTCCCGAGAGGCTCCCAAGAGGGACCCAGGAGGGGGACAACGAATCGAAAATTCCAGGAGTTCGCCCGAATAATCAATTCCCAGGAGGCCCCAAGAGACTCCCAAGAAACCCCAAGAGACCACCGAGGGGCCTCAAGAGGCCGACAAAACCGGCCCCGAGAGGCTGCGAAACTGCTTCCAAGAGGCATGATGGGCTGAAGGCCCCTAGATACTTTGAGCGGCCAAGGGGAGGCCCCGTAGGGACCAGGAGGGGACCCATCGGATGACGATATGTGTAAGATCACCTGACTGCACCATCTTCCTGCTCTTCTTGTCCCCCTCGTTGCCTGCTCCTCCTCCTCCTCGTCAACCTTTCACAGGTTTCCCGCCCATTTTTTGTTTCAGGTACGTGATAATCGGTGGCCGACGACGGCGACGGAACGCCCCAACATGGGCGACGACGACGACGGAACGCCCCAAGCAGGCCCCCCAAGACATTCCCACAATTCATGTACCCAGCAGTCCTTGCGGGAACATGATTCATCGGGCTCCCAACATGGCTCCTCAAGAGGCGACGACGACGACGACGGACCGGCCCAACCAGCCCCAAACAACATTCCCAAAGATCATGCACCCAGAAGTCTTTGTGGGAACACGATTCATCAGGCCCCAGGCATGGCCGACGCCAATGACGCAGCGCCATCAGCAGCCCTCCAAGATAGGAGTACGCCCAAAAATCATGTTCCTAGAAGGCCTGCCAGGGACATGATTCATCATGCCCCCAACAAGGCTCCCAAGAGGCTATGATGAAGACGGAACGCCCCACGCAACCCTCCAAGACATTTCCAACATTCATTTTACCAACAAGCCTTCCGGGGACATCATTCCTTGCGCCTTCACAAGGCCTTCCCAAGAGGCGACTACAACGACGGAACGCCCCAAGCAGGCCCCCAAGACACTTCCAAAGTCATGTCCCCAGAAGGCTTGCCTGGAGCATGATTCATCAGGCCCTTCACGCGGGCGACGACGACGACGGAACGTCGCAAGCAGCCTCCAAGACATTCCCACCATTCAGGTTCCGAAACGGGCTACTGGGACTTGGATTCATGAGGCCCTCCCAACGGGCGACGACGACGACGGAACGTTTTCGGCCGTTCTCAGGCTCCACAATCCCTCATTGGTTTTCTGGAGCGAACAAACAGCGCAGGATAACAAAGCCGGATAGAGCTGATCCCGGGGAAGAGATTCACACATCCAGGGCTGCCGTTGGAAAAAATCGCGACGTCGGGGTTGGTGGGGGGAGGATAGGAAAAGCGGCGGAGGTTATTCAGTATCGGCTAACCGACCCCAACCTCCATTGAGCCTCCTACCAACCTACTCTTCCCCCCGCCGCCGAGGGAAGGATTTACCCCGTGAAACCCGAGGGAGACGGCATACATCCCACCGCGTGGGGGGGTAAATCGCTCAGTGAGACTAGGGCCACGCCAGTGGGGATAGGGGTCGGTTAAACGATCTCCAGTTATGAGATCAGCTGCACGCAGTTGATCTTAGCGGCCCGACGGGCGGCGGAGAAAGTTGTTCGGTCACCTTGCCCTGTCTGGTTTCCCAGATCGGCCCCACTAGGGCTCTGAGAGAAGCCCAATGTGGCCTCGAGAGAAAGCCAGAAGGGGGCCCAAGAGGACCCCAGGAGGGCCCCCCAAAGGCCACCCGACTGGCACCCAAGAGGGGCTCGAGGGTGCACTGTCGGGGTGCCATATTCGGGTCTTCTTGGAGTGTTGTTGGGCCCCTCCCGGGCTGCTTTTGGGCTTCTTTTGGACACGGAAGGGGTCTTTGAGTCAAAGAGGGCTCCAAGACGCCTCGAAGATGGTTCCGAGAGGGCCAGCTAGCTGTTCTTGGGCTCATCCTGGGCTCTTCAGAAGATTCCGAACAGCTCCCGAGAGAAGCCCAATAGCGCCTCAAGAGCGCCTTCTGACAGTGGGGCCCGAAGGGCCCTCTTGGGTACCACTGCTGGGGTGCTCCTGGGAACTTTCTTGGAGCCCTCCCGAGCCTTATTTGGGCTTCTCTTGAGCTCCTCGTCAGCCTTTCTTGGGCCCCTCTCGGGCTTCTTCTCGGCGCCTCGTGGCGCCTTCGCGTGTCCCAACCCCCTAGTTAATCCAGAGAAACATTTGAGAGATATGAAAACCTTAGAGGAGTGCAGCGGGATGCAGTGTTACAGGATGCAGCGTAACGTAGAGGGATCCATAAAAGGCTCCAAAGGGATGCTCAAGATGAGGCCATGGGAGTTTCAACCTGGGCTCCATAATCGAAAATCCCAGACGAATCCCAGACTGGCCTGTTTCACTGTCTGGGATTTGTCTGGGATGTCATTGGCCCTCCTGGGGCGTCTGGAAGACCTCGGCAAGCTCCCGAGAGCGTCGCGAGCAGGCCTTTCGAGAACATGGTTCATCAGGTCCCATTCAACGCGGGCGACAACGACGACGGTCGACGGAGCACCCCAAGCAGCCCCCCAGGACACTCCCAAACATGATTCATCCGGCCCCCAACATGGCTCCCCCAGAGGCGACGCCGACGACGGAACGCCTCAAGCACCACCCCAAAGCACACCCAACAAGCACATTCTAAGAAGGCCTTCGGGAATATTATTCATCAGGCCTCTAACCAGGCTCCGCAAGAGGCGACGACGACGAAACGTTCCAAACAGCACACCACAAATCCTTGCTCCCAGAAAGCCTTCCAGGAACATGATTCATCTGGCCTCCAACAACCAGGCAAGCCTCCGCCAGAACAACCAGAACCTCTGAGCTCCCTGACACCCCCCAACGTCCCCAGCAACCCTCAAAACGTTTCCGAAACACTCCCTGCAAAACCCAAGAGGCCCCCGAGGCTTCCAGGACTCACCAAGTCTTCGAAGAAGCCCCTAGGATCCTGACAAACTCCCAGGTGCTCAATCACGTGCATGTCTTGCATGTCTGATGGTTTTGCTCGCATGCCGTGGAAGCTGCTGATGGCAAAGGTAATATGAGGCGGGTGACCTCCTTCTGGTTCCAACCGCGTGTGTCTCATTGCCTCAGTGGAACTGCGAAGTCGTTAAGGCCTGGAGTCTGCTAGAACCTAAGCGCACGCGAAACGCTTCGATCGAAGCAATACTACCCAAGTTCCTAATCACTCATTGTCTGCATCCGGGCACTTCGAGCACCACTGCCCACATTGCGGCGCACTTCATTTCACAGCTGAACGTGTTCGCACATCTTCTGGCGCGAAAGCTTTCTCGCTCTGCTGCCGTCATGGTGCTCTGGCGGACCTGCCTCTTCTGAAACCCGCATCACCTGTGCTAGCCGCACTTCTTGGCCCTGTCGGTGGTCACCCTGACGCTGCTAATTTCCAAGCAAACATCCGCTCATACAATGGAGCCAAGGCATTGGCATCGTTATCTGACATGCGAGGACCCGCTTCGGGAGCACCCCGACCGGGAGCAGGCAGCAGAGGCTCTCCAGTTTACATCCTCCACGGGCGTGCTTATCACTTCGCTGGCAACCTTTATCCAGACAACGGACGTCCAAGAGATGTACAGCTGTATGTATTCGACGCCAACGAAAGCACCGACCTCCTAGCAGCCGCTTTCCCACATTTCAATCCGCAGATTCTGACACGACTGCTTCACATGCTCACGGAACCGGTGAACATACCCGCGCACAGGCAAGATCCTACACTGGACGCCTCCGACACATGCACGGCGAGGCAACCCTGAAACCCATACCCCCAGCATTTGCGCAGCATGCGCGAAGAAATCCAAGTTCATGAGTCCACTACTGCGGAACATGGCCATTCATCACAGCGTGCTCTCAGATTCGCCGGGGGCGGGGACAAGGACCCTCGCACATACAATCGTCCATCTTCTGCTGAGGTCTCCTGCGCCATTGTGGGGGAAGGCCCGCTTCCTGACCACTGCATTGTACTATATGGTCGACGTTCCTCTGCAGACGCCCCCTCCGCACATACGCTGTCATACTCGAGTGAACATGTGGATCCCTTGACATACCCATTGATTCACGTTGACGGTGTTCTCGGGCACTCATGCGCCCTTCTTGGGCGGCCCGATTCGACCACACTGCAGCAGCGTAGAATTTCAACGGCGGATTTCTATGCCCATCGACTCACGCAGCGGCATCCGTACGATGCCAATGTGGGCGAACTGCCACACGGAACCAGTCGTCTATTCCAGCCGTACTTGGTAGATGCTTGTTCCAAGGTAGAGTCTATGCGTTTCGACTGGATACGACGCAACCAAGAGCAGCTTCGCATCGACATTCTGCGCGGTCTGGTGGACTACCTCACACACACAGAGACGATCGGCACATAGGCGTTCCAGGCAAGGCCACCAGAGTGGGCACTGACACGCGCAACAGTTGCCTACCCTCCTTCACCAGATCCGCATACTGAGAGCAAACATCAGCCACCAGTTACCGACACCACCATCCCGCCTCCTGTGCCTGGCACGCTTGTCATCTTGCCCGCAACGTTTGGTGGAAGTCCCCGCGCGCTTCACCAATTTTATCTTGACGCAATGGCGCTTTTGGCGAAGTTTGGCCACCCAGACCTGTTCATAACTTGCACTGCCAATCCTCGATGGCCAGAGATCCAACACAATCCCCGTCCGGGCGAGGCTGCGCATAACCGTTTGATGTACTGGCCCGCGTCTTCCGAGCTAAGTTGAGGGTCCTCGTAAAGATCTGACCAAAGAACACGTCCTCGGCAAAGTCTTAGCCTTCACTTACGTTGTCGAGTTCCAGAAGAGAGGGCTCCCGCACGCACATATTCTGCTCATAGTGGAAGAAGCCGACAAGCTCCGCTCACCGAGCCACATCGACCGCCTCGTCTCAGCCGAATTGCCTAGTCCAGTGTCCCAGCCAGAATTGTACGCACTGGTGGATCAGCGTATGATCCATGGCCCGTGCGGGCTCCTCAATCCGTCGTGCCCTTGCATGGTCGATGGAGTTTGCTCCAAACTCTTCCCGAAAGCTTGGGACAATGATAGCTTCGGCAATGTGAACGGGCATCCGCAATACCGTCGTAGACAGCCTGATCCTCTCCGAACTGCTAAAAATGAGCTGCTCGATTCACGCTACGTTGTCCCTTACAATGCCTACCTCCTGGAGGTCATTCAATGCCACATAAACGTGGAGGTATGTACATCAATCGCGGCCGTGACATATTTTTATTAATGCACATACAAGAGGCCGGACTGCGCATACTTACAGAAGGTCCACGATGAAATGTCCGACTATCTGGACTCACGGTACGTTGGGGCGCCCGAAGCAGTATGGCGATTCATGGGTTTTGAATTGCATGGACAGTCCCACGCGGTCGAGCGCCTCCCTGTGCACTTACCGCTGCACCAATCGGTTCAATTTACTGCTGGTCAAGAGCAAGCATCTGTGAGCCGCGCCATCGTGACACCAACGAAACTTGAAGCCTGGTTATCGTTGAACGCATCGGCAACTTCACTGGAGCCCGACGTCGCCGATCTCATCCGTAACTTGCGATACCCTGAAGTCCCAAGCCATTCTTATGGGATTCCAAACATCATCGCTGGCTGCCGCGCAAGCAGCGGCCACGCAACGTCACGGTCAACGGCCGGATCTCCCACGTGAAGCTTTGGTCCGGTGAGCTGCACTACCTACGCCTTCTGCTCCTGCACGTCACCCGAGAGGTCTCAGTTAGGTGGGGCAGTCTGCGATCACCTACTCATTCAGGCGCCAAGCCCACATTCCAGAACCGAGCGCGTGAACTCGGGTTGCTGCACGATGACGTTGGGACCCTGGACATGTTTCGCGAGGCTGCGACGGTCCTCCGGAACATGAAACGCCTGGGAGATATCCTTGCAGAGTCGCTTGTGTGGCTCGACGCGCATGATCCGCCCTCTCTCTGGCAGCAGTTCATTTCGATGCTGCCTGATCACCACCGTGAGACATCGCCGTTGGCTAGCGACCTCTACCGATGCACACAAGATACCCTGGCTAGATACGGCGCGTCGTTGGTCGACCTTGGCGCGCCGCCCCCCAGCCCGACAGCAGACCTCACTCCACGGGAACGAAGCGCTGACGAGTACAGTGCCGAATTGCGGAACACACAACAGATGAGCTTGGAAAAGGCTGCGCATGACAAACTGATGCCCGATGCCGATCAGCAGGCTGTGTTCGATGGCGTGGCTCGCGCGGTCGAGGGCTTTGCTCTGACCACGGGGCCCACCGCCCACTTTGTCGATGGCCCTGCGGGCACGGGCAAGACACACCTAGGCCGAAAGGTTCTGCGTTACGTGCGCGTGAGCGGGGGGCTTGCCTTTGCCGTTGCCATGTCGGGAATCGTCTCGTTGCTTTTGCTTGGAGGGCGCACGGTGCACTCGCGATTCAAACTGCCGGTTCTCGTGCCGCTCGAAGGTTACAAAAGCAATACCGAAGGTCAATCCGTCGCTGCCTGGCTAGTCCGCGATGCCGCAGTCACCCTTTGGGCCGAAGCGCCCGCTGCATCTTGTAGTATATTCGAGACCGTCGCTCAATGTTGTCGTCAGTTAATGTGCCGTGACCGCCGCTTCGGGGGCAGACATGTCTTGCTCGGCAGGGATTTCAGACAAATCCCGCCAGTGTTGCGATGCATCGATCGCGAGCAAGTGGCCGCTCGCACCATCGCTGCATTGCCGTGGTGGCACGACGGACCTGTTGCCCGACGCATACTCATTCAGAACGTGCGAGCACGCTTAGATGCTGACTGCGCCTCCTTATGCCTCAACGCAGGTGGCGGGCAGTCGCCCCGACCTGGCCGCGCCGTATATGGATCAGAGATGCAACCAGCTGTCGTGGAGGCCCCGTCGCATTCGTCCGTGGGCCTGGACGCCGCCAGCGCAGATCTGGTGAAGTGGGTGCACGACGGGTTCGAGACAGCGCACCCTGCGCTGTGGGCGAAGTTCTACTCTGACCGATCTATCGCGACACCAACCAACGAGGCAGCTGACGCCCTAAACGACGCCATGCAAGCATCCCTGAACCCAGGCGCTGAGATTCGATCCTTGAGCATCGATTCCGTCGCATTCGAATGCATCGGGAGCGAGGTCTATTCGGGTGAATTTCTTCGCGCGTTGCAACCTGGAGGCATGCCCCCGCGCGACCTGCGCGTTCGCAGCGGGTATTTGGTCATTCTTCTGCGAAATTATGCACCTCGCAAAGGGTAATGCAATGGCACCTGGCTCGTCGTAGACAAGCTCATGCAATATTCGACGGTTGTCCGCGTTGTCAATGGCCCGCTCCGCGGAAACTTAGAATTGATACCACGCATCTCTTGCGACAGCAGCGGGGGCGCCGACCTGCCTTTCGCGCTGTGTCGTCTCCAATTCACTGTGCGACTCGCTTGGGCCATAACCATCAACAAAAGCCAGTGCGAATCCTGGCCTGGCAGGCTCGGCATATACCTTCCCGCCCCTGTGTTCGCATGGCCAACTCTACGTAGCCTTCCCGCGCGGTGTGGCATCGAGAAACGTCGAGGCGTTTGTGGAAGACACCGAAGATGACAAGCAACGAAAACTGAGCGACCAGCGCAATATGTCGTACCAACACACGCCAAACATCCTCGACAAAAGATTACTGGCCCTCTCCATGCCCCCACCAAGTACAACAGAAACGATTATTGAAAAATACCGCCTGCGCCGCCGCAGCAAATCATCCCCCTTCTTTCGCGACCCCCATATTTGGTCCTGCCAGATCCCGATGCCAGCGCGACCTGCCCTGTGGATGGCGAAGACGACGCAGACGTGATCGAGGACCCGGTGCCCGACTCCGTGGAGTTTCATCGGCAAGAGCTAAAACTGCGAACGGATCGATCTGATCGGCCACATAATTACGACGAGCGGCTTGGTTCTGTCAGGCCGCATGTCGCCGCCGACATAGTCAAATCGGCTCGCGACGGACGTGCATCTTGCAGCCGTGGTGCTCTTGTGCCCACAGCAACTTGACACCTTCTTCCCACGCATGCATCTAGCCCTGTCGCATACCAAAACCAAGCCTCTCATCCTCCAGTCTCCCACGACGGCATTTCCAGACATCCGCCACCTACCTCAGACGTCGCCTCAACTTGATCGCCCTAAAAGCTTGCCGTTCCAGGCAGGTCCCATGCGCGCTGGGGCGAGGCTTCCCACCCTGTAATGCCCTGTCCTGCTAATCTCCTGCCCGCGTCAACGCCCTTCGCATGGTTCAACTCACCAGCCACGCGGGCCACGAACGCACTTGGTATTCAAACGGATGCCACTTGCGGCCTCCATGCGTTCAACCGCCGCCATGGTGCCATTCCAGTTTGCTCAGCACCTGCTACCCACCATCACAATCCGCGAAGACTTCGAGGGCATCGCTGTGGCCCGCAATTCTCGGAGACGCGTCGCAGAATCGGATTGAACCCGCCAGCGGCAACTACGACGTAGCTGTGTTGATTGCCAATTTTACGAGAGCTGGTGCTGCTGCTTTCCCCATGGCTCCAGTCGGTGTCCAAGCCCAGCTAGGCGGCGCATTCTCCGATCACGCGACTGACGAAGGAATGTTTCGAACAGTGGCTTACGTTGTTCGAACTCCATGCGGCGGCGGGCATTGGTTGCGCCTGCTCAAGGGCCCCATGGTTCCTGGAAGTTCATCGCAGGAGGCCCCCGCAATGCTGTGCGATTCTCTGTATTCCGCTCCACGCGTCATGACGCTGACGCAGGTTGAAGACCTTGTCACTGCGTGTGCTTTCGAGCACGCACAAAGAATTGTTGGCTTCGCCGCATCTGCCGCGCCCTCAGTTACAACGAGCCCCGGGCCTTCGGAGCAGTATTTCGCCGAGTCTCACGTTGCCGGGAGGCCCAGGTTGGTCTCGCATTCGGTCCCTCGAGAGGTCTGGATGGTCCCTGAAGGGCCCCGAAGTGCTCCTTGAGCCACGCTGGTTCGAAATCCCCTCTTGGAGTGGCCCTTTTTGGAGACAGCTTCAGTCATCCTGGGATTCCCGTGGCGCCTCGAAAAGCCCTGCAAAGGGGATATAGTTGCAAAACCAAGAGCTACCCTCGAATTTAGCAATACCTCGTTTCGCGCAAAAATTATTGTGGTGTTTGTCGAACTGCAGCGCCTGAGTCGGGAGCATCTTGGATTGTCCGAACACCCTTCCGTGCCCATCGCGAACCCTACTGGACGCTCTTGGAGCCATACCCGAAAGCCACCGTCGGCTTGTGCGGGCGCTCGAGCAGCGAAGCGGGGGCGGGCTGCCCTCCTTTCGGGTCTCGAAGTTCGGGCCAAGTTGGGGGGTCATTTTATGCGGAGTTCTGCCCTTGGCATTGTTTTCTGATCGGACCCCGCGTGGGACAGCACAAGCCCGCGCGCGCTCCGCTTGGGACGCGTGAGCCGCGCATTTGCGCAAGAAGATACTGGAAGGGTTTCTCATGATTGGTGCCAGCAAAAAGCTCTGCACCACCGGCCGTATCGGAACAATATTTTTTTATCGTGTTTCCCAGCGCTGCACGCATCTTCAGCAGTTCCATGCGCAAGCAGCTTAGATGCCGACGCGAGCCGCGTATTCATCGTAGCTCCCACGCCTGATAGATATCCCATGTCTCCTTCATTCGATGCGCGTCAGCTTGTCGACGGCGCCACCGCCAGTCTGAACGGCAGCTGCTTTCTGGTTGCACTTATGGTTTCGTTGATTGCTGACCCACGAGCGCATTGAAGCGATCCGTTGCTGCCGCTTGCAAAAACCGACCCGCCGCAAAACTTAAAGCACATTGCAGTAATAGTGATCGACAAACAGCATCACTTCCGGATGACCACACGCACCCGTTGCGTAATTGGGGAGCCCGTGGAGTTGACAAACAGTGCCCCCAGGCCGTATGGCACTGACAGTAAGAGCATATTTTGTTGCCGCTAACAATTAATCATTTGGTGCTGCGTCAGGCCCCCCAGTGAAGGCTGTCAGGGATGACCGCATAGATACGTTCATTTCCTCAGCTCGGCGCTTATTTCGCGACGCACACCAGGGCGAAAACTCGGGTTCCGAACTCGCTTTGGGGTGACACGGGGGGGCCGTAATTCGTTACATGTTCGTTGCGTGATGCCGCCCTTGCAGCGTGATGCAACATACTACCAGCAAACCGCACTACTTCACATTGGGCCCAAGATGTCTCCACGCAAGCTGTGGGAATCCCAACCTGAGCTTCGAACCTGGATGCCGCCAAACACGCCAGGACATGCGGTGGCAGCCCCGTGACACTACTATTGCCTGCTTAGGGGGGACACGGGAGGCCGAAATTCGTGGCATTTTCGTTGCGTGATGCCGCCTTTGCAGCGTGATGCAACACAGGCAGCAAGAAGCCCAGACCTAGCCGCAACAACATGTGCTTCTTTCTGGGCTTACCCCTCGGTCGGCCGATGGGGTGACGATTTGTTAACACCCCAGGGCTAAGCCCAGACTTAGCCGGCTCGCCTGGGAGGCCTCAGGGCCGAGTCCAGGGCAGCCCCCCTCCCAAGGGCCCTGAAGGTGCACATTCGTTAAAATCATGTCTCTGACAATGGCCGGTAGTGAGGCTGCGGATGCAAGCGGGGTGAGGCAGGTAGCAGAAACATTCTAAGAGAACGCGTCAGAAGGAAGGGAGATGGATTTTGGGAGTGGGAGGAGGCAGAAGAGAGGAGAGCCACATGAGAGAGACGTGGGAGAGAACGGGCAAGGGCATATTCAGACGGGGAGGGAAGGGACGGGGGTGCCTAAGAGGAGGAGAAGGATGATGCTGAGGAGGAGGAGGAGGAGGAGGAGGAGAAGGAAGACGAGGCGAAGTGAGACGTGCACGATTCATCGCGGCACGGATTGTCCGGGAACCCATCCAGGTTTTTTAACGCTTGTGAAGCGCGTGCGAAGAGGGGAAACTATTCGAAACTGGAATGGAAATCGATACATGAACCCGCCGAGGCCTGGTGACAAGGGGTAAGGAGATAACCGTAAAGCTGGCGCGAGGAATGGACCCATCATGAATGAGTTGGCTCGCGCGATGTCTTGTTGGTATGTGGTAAGTATCATGCAATCGCTTTGCACTCGAATCGCCCTTGCCTTCCCCAGCGGCACATAGGCCACTTGCGATGCGCATTCCTTGTGCGCGGATATAACCTGAGCGCGCGAAGCGCGCGCGTGGTCCTAATCTCTATATACAAGTGGCACGTGTGTGCCCAGGCTCATACAGAAATTGAAAGGGCGTTTGAAGCAGGAAGACACCATCATTGCAGGATCGGAGATGGAAACGGGAAAGCTGGGCCGGCGCCGCCAGGGCGTGCCTAAGAGAAGGGGAAGAGGCAGGAGGTGAACGCAACATAATCTAAGATCGAGGTCGCACTCGAGCGCAAGTGGGGTTGCCACACCTTGCGATATGTGTACCAGGGCCCACCAGGAAACCTCAGGAGGCCCGACTTGGATACCGGAAGAGGCTCCAGGAGACCCCGGGATTGTAAGTGTTGTGTGTGTGTGTGTTGTGTGCTATGTCTTGTGCGTGTTTTCTGTGCGCTGTAGGTGTGTGTGTGTGTGTGTGTGCGTGTGTGTGTGTGTGTGTGTGTGTGTGTGTGTGTGTGTGTGTTATGTTTGTCTAGCGTGTGATGTGTTGGGTGTGATTTGTGTCTGAGGCCCCAGGAGGCCCCAGGCGGCCTCAGGAGGCCCCAGCAGACCCCAGGAGGCTCCAGGAGACCCCAAGAGGCTCCAGGAGGCCGCAGGAGGCCCCAGAAGGTTCCAGGAGACCCCCACCAGGAGGCTCCGAGGCGGGGTCTGGGGTAGCAGAAAGTACAGAAAGCCCCAGGAGGCCCCAGGAGATTCCGGGAGGCTCCGAGGCGGGGTCTGGGGTACCAGAAGGTACGTCGGGGCTCGATTTTGGGAGAATGTCTCAAGCGAAATCGCCATTCTCTGAGAATCGGGGTCAAAATCGTTGAAATTACAATTTGTTTTTGAAGGTTTTATGTTAGAATGTTGAAATTCCCATGTGTTTTTGGACCCTGACGTCACGATTTGCGTGAAGGGTGCCACCGATTTTCATAAGTTCGAGGGTCTCCCCAGCGAAACGGCCAGAAAAATCACGGACGCGGCGCCCCGCGTACGCATCAATCGCCTCTGAGTTCTACTCTTTCGCAGAGGTGCGTATGAGAATAGATATATACCCGTGCACGAGGCCCGGGCGCCCGGGGCCCAGGCCCGGGGGCATGAGAGGACCGGGGTTTCCCAGACCGCTACCAGAGCACCCTGGAGCGGCCCTGGAGCTCCCAGATTGCCGCAGAGAGCTCCCAGAAGCCCTCGGGGGCTTCGACAAGCCCCTCCAAGACAACCCAGATAGCCCCAACGTGGCCCAATATGGGTTCGAGACCGCAAATACACAGCCCAAGAGGCCTCAAGAGAGCTCCAAGAGGCATCCTGAGGGAGCCCGAAGAGGCCAAACTTATGGAGTATCATGTGTTTGTTCAATGTTTTTCGGTTTCTCGCGTTTTCGAGTTTCCGACGGTCAAGGACGCCCGACGACGCTCCAAGACCGCCGAAGAGGCCCCCAAAAGAGCCCCGAGACGGCACTAGGGAGTTTGAAAATTGCCCAGGGGGGGCCCCAGACGGTACAAGAGAGCCCCGGGCCAGGCCCAAGCTGAGCCACAGAGCGCGAGCGGGAGGCGCCAAGGCGCTCCAAGACGGCCCAGATGGCCTCAACGTGGCTTCGGATGGGCCCACCACGGCAAATACACAGCCCACGAGGCCTCCAAGGGGCCTCAAGAGAGCTCCGAGAAGCATCCCGAGGGAGCCCGAAGAAGCCCTAAGCATTGATGTTCATTGTTTTGTTTTGATGTTTTCTTTTTTTGTCTCCAGGACGGCCGACGACGCCCCCAAGACCGCCCCAAGACCGCCGAAGAGGCCACCAAGAGAGCCCCAAGATGGCCCCAGGGAGTTTGGAAATTGCCCAGGAGCCCCGCGGCCTAAGAGAGCCCCGGGACAGGCCCAAGCTGGGGTACAGACCGGGAGCTGGAGGCGCCAAGGCGCTCCAAGACGGCCCAGATGCGCCCAACACGGCAAATACACAGCCCAACAGGTTTCCAGAAGGCTTCAAGAGAGCTCCGAGAAACATCCCGAGAGAGCCCAGAAAAGCCCGAATCATTGGTTTTCATTGGTTTTTACATGTTTGTCGGATTCTCACGTTTTCGACCTTCCCACGCTCCAAGACGGCCGACGACGCCCCCAAGACCGCCCCATGACCGCCGAAGAGGTCCCCCAAAGAGCTCATTTTGGCTCAAGATGGCTCTGACTGCAGCACGCAAGCGCTCATCATAATTGCCCATCACCATGCGGACCTCGCGACCAGGCTTCTGGGGCCCGAGGCGGCCCACTTTTCCAAAACTCCCCCCTCCCCCCGCGGTGCCCACTGTGTCCCTCGGAGTCCGGGACTCCTTGCGGACCCGAAAGCGCTCCCCAGACGGTCCAGGAGGCGTCCGAGACGGTCCAAGAGCGCGCCAAGACGCCCACGATGGTTTCAAGACGGCCCGAGAGGCCTCCAAGAGGACACCTATGAGGGCCGCAAGAAACACACATCGCCCCAATTCCTCGGGGAAGCGTCTAATTTTAGCATATTCGTTTCCTGTTACTGATAGCGTCAACGACGGCCTCAGATAACCCCAAGATCGCCGCAAGACATCCCAAAAAGGCCTCCAAGACGGCCCAAGAAGCCTCCAGGATCGCTTCAAAACGATCCACAGAGCCCTACAAGCCGGCCTCCGTAGGCGCCTGTGGATCTCATAGCGCTCTGAGACAGTCCAAGAGGCCCACAAGACACCCCACTCCGCACCCCTCCCCGCTCCTCCCAGATCGTTCCCATTCCTCCCCATCCCTCCCCGCTCCAGGCAAGTGTGCGCGAGGCGGTTGCGTCTCTGGCTGCGAGATCCTGCCAGTGCATGTTGTGTGTGTGTGTGGTGAAGGGGGGGACGAAGGGGGATCAACTGGAGCTACAACGTAACATTGCATCGCATTGCGGAGCATAGCATAGCATCGCACAGCACATCGTATCGGAGCATAGCGTAGCATCGCGTAGCATCGCATCGCGTCGCATATCGTAATATACCATCGCGCAGCACAGTATGGCGCAGCATAGCATCGCATCGCATCGCATAGCATAGTATCGCATCGCATCACATCACGTAGCTTAGCATCGCATTGATAACACAGCGTAGCATTGTACAACATCGCATGACATAGCATAGCACAGCATCGCATGGCACCAGACACGACGGGACACCGCGGCTCACCGCGGGACACCCAGGCCACCGCCGGCCAACCGGGGGGGACACCACTGGACACCGCGGGACACCCCCGGGCCACCGCTGGCCAACTGGGGGGCACAGCAACATGTGGCCCGGTTTTGCCGTAAGCACAGCTGGTTCATTCCTCTCGCCCGCCGACGCAGCTTCGCCTCGCCCACGCTCGCGACACGAACACGAAACCGAAAATGATTCCCTGGCGGGGGGTCTCTTGTTCACTGCGATCTCTTTCCCAACCTCGGATTCTATCACACCACGGGACGCCCCCGGGCCACCGCTGGCCAACCCGGGGGCGCAGCATTATTTGGCCCGGTTTTGCCCTAAGCACGGCGGGTTCATTCCTCTCTCCCGCCGACGCAGCTTCGCCCTACCCACACGCGCGACACGAACACGAAACCGAAAACGATATCTTGGCGGGGGGTCTCTTGTTCACCTCGATCTCTTTCCCAACCTCGGATTCTATCTGCTTGCTGCGGAGACAATCGTTTGTTTAGCTCCGCCTGGCCCCTCCTTCCCCCCCCTTCCTAGGGCCCGAACACGGCCCAAGAGGACCCCCAAAATCGGCTCCGGAGGTTCCGAAGTCCACCCAAGAGGGCCTCAAGAGGGTCCCAAGAAATCCCAACGGGATTTTAAGAGAGGGCCAAGAGAGTCCGCTGGACCGTCTTTGGACGGGCTTGGGGCGTCTTGCGGCCGTTTTGAGGCGGTCTCTGGCTCAGGGCGCCGTGGAGCCGTGGAGCAAAGTGCAGAGGGCGCGATCTTGTGAGGATGCGCGCGGCAGGGGGGCGTCACTCCCAGAGAACAGCAGAAACAGTTCCCGAAAGCCAACAAGCACTCACACGGCTCCAACGTGCCTGCGACAGGGTGGGGGAGTTTCACTATTGATGTTCGATTGTTCAGCAACATGAATTGTTCAGCGCCTCAGTATGTGTGCCGTTCGCGACAAGGCGTGTTCAGGCTGAAATGCTGGCTTGCGGGTAACGTCCGACTGCGGTCAGCCCAATGCATTAGATGCATTCTTTTGTTTTTTTCAAAATCTGGTCGCTCCACCTTGCGCGCACATACTTGGGCAATCGACCAGATAAGTGCGCGCCAGAACGATGCGTTTCCGTCGGAAAGTATCAATGTCATGTCCTGTTGTTCACTCTTTTCATTCTAGGGGCAGCGAGGAGTTTCGGTACGCCTTGTTCGAGAACTCTTGGGTTACTGACCAGGCAAGTATGTGCCAAGCGATGCGTCTCTACAAGGTTACCTCGTCAACGTTCGCCTCTCGGACCTAAGGAGTCAGGTTGGTACGTTGCACGTGTGTGGCGTGTCGAACGCCGAATGGCCGTCCCCTCCGATAAGAAAGAGTGGAGCAAGAAGAGGGTGGAGAGGTCAAGAGGTATTGAATGTAATAGGATAAGGCAACTGGTGAAGAAGGGCAATGCGTCTTTTTCGAGATGGCTCCCTTGCAAATTGTCTGCCCTTGTTGTGTAACTTGATTCGTCACCCCATTCTGCGTGTTATCAGGTTGGCTATTCGGGCCTTTTTGAGCAGGGTGAACTCGGAGGATGATGAGGAGCAGGAGGAACAGGAATGGAAACGGAAGTGGAGGAGGATGACAACGATGGGGGGCTTGGCGTCACCAGCTCCGCTTTGCCCCCCCCCCCCACGCCGTGTTTCGAGAGGTTTCGCTGGAACGTCCAGCGCCTGTTGTCCCCACTTCTCCCCCGTTCCTTCCTCTTCTTCCCGCCTTACTCCTCTCACATCCCTCCTCCCCCCTCCAGTTCCTCCTTCTCCTCCTCCTCCTCGCGTTACTCGCCCTTCCCATCGGGAATACACAATCAGTTCTCATTGTGTATGTCTTTGCGAGTGCGGCGTACACCCCCGCCACGTGTTCAGTTCGTCCATTCATTGACCAACCAGTGTGCTATGATTCCTCCTTGCTCTGTGCACCGACGACAGGGTTTCTGGCCCTGGGATGGCCCACTTTTCTCCCCCCCCCCCCGTCGCAGCCCCACTTGGCCCCCCTGGGCTCCAGGATCCGCCTTGGGGTCTTTGGACTACTTTTGCCTGCCCGAAGAGGGTTCCGAGCTGGTTCAGGAGGGCGCCTGCTGGCCGCCAAGATGGCCCCTCGGTGGCCCAAGACGCTCCAAGATGTTTCAAGGCGGCCCCCAGGGGCCGCAAGATGCCCCAGTGGAGCTTCCAAAAGACCCCCCAACAATGACCCCAGAGAGCCATACACGCAAAAGCCATTCAGGTTTCTCCATACTCAGTAAATCTCGCGCTCTTCTCTTCGGATGGCGTCGGGAGAGCTTCACATGGCCCTAAGGCTTCAGACGGCCCCACAACTTCGAAGAAGAGCCCAAGAGGGCTCCAAGGTGGCCCCAAGACCTTCAAGGCAGCCCGACCAAGAAGATCCCCAAGAGACCCCTACACTCCAAGCCATTCCACTTCATATTCAATATCTCCCCACGCCAGCCCTGAACAGCTCGAAGGCCCCGCATAATCCCAAGCAAGAGGAGGCCGTCCATAGAACGAGAACGAAAAGCGAGGACAACCGAGAGAGACAGGATGGTTAACGAGGAAGGACGTATGGGGAATGATAGAGGACGAAGGGGCAAGGCATGGCATGGGCCAGTCCGAAAAGCACACAGCTATCAACGCTATGGCATGCGCCAGAACCCAAGCGCGCGCGAAGCGTGCGCGCGCGGTTCTAGACGCTCCCAGACTGCCCCAGAGAGCCCCAAGACGCTCTCAGAAGCATCCGGGGGACTTCGACAAGCCCCTCCAAGGCAGCCCAGATAGCCCCAACATGCCAGACCGCAAGTGCACGGCCCAAGAGGCCTCCAAGAGGCCTCCAAGAGGCCTCACGAGAGCTCCGAGAGGCGTCCCGCGAGAGGCCCAAATCCTTGATATATCATTGTTTTTCCATGGGTTTTTCGTTTTCTCGCGTTTTCGACCTGCCGTCGCTCCAGGACGGCCGACGCCGCCCCCAAGACCGCACCAAGACCGCCGAAGAGGCCCCAACGGAGCCCCAAGACGGCCCCAGGGAGCCCAAACATTGCCCAGGAGGAGCCTCAGACGGCCCAAGAGAGTCCCAGGACAGGCCCAAGCTGGGCCACAGAGCGGGAGCGGGAGGCCCCAAGGCGCTCCAAGACGGCCCAGATGACCCCAACGTAGCCTCAGATGGGCCCAACACGGCCAATACACAGCCCAAGAGGCCTCCAAGAGGCCCCAAGAGAGCTCTGAGAGACATCCCGAGAGAGCCCAAAGAGGCCCAAATCATTAGTTTCTGGCAGTTGTTTCCATGTTTTTTCGCTTTCTCGCGTTCTCGAGGCTCCAACTCTCCAAGACGGCCGAAGACGCCCCGAAGATCGCCCCAAGACCGCCGAAGAGGTCCTAAAAAGAGCCTCAAGACGCCCCAGAGAGCCTGAAGACTGCCTAAGAGCAGCCCAATACTACCCAAGATAATCCCAGGAGAGGCACAAGATGGGCTCCCGAGCGGTAGCGGGAGGCCCCAAGGCGTTCCAGGATGGCCCAGATGATCACAACGTGGCCCAAGAGGAGCTCAAGGCGGCAAACACACAGCCCAAGAGGCCTCCAGGAGGCCCCAAGAGAGCTCCGAGAGACGTTCCGAGAGAGCCCAAACAGGCCCAACTCATTAATTAGCATTGTTGTTTTCTAGGTGTGTCGCTTTCTCGAGCTTCCAGTGCTCGAAGACGGCCGAAGACGCCCCCAAGACCGCCCCAACACCGCCGAAGACGCCCCCAAAAGAGCCTCAAGACTTTTCCAGAGAGCCTACACATTGCCCACGAGGAGCCCCATACGGCCCAAGAGGCCCCAGGACAGGCCCAAGACGGCCACTGAGCTGGAGCGGGAGGCCCCAGGGCGCTCGAAGACGGCCCAGATGGCCCAGGCCTCCCCCCTCCGTCCTTCCTTCCCTGCCGCCCCCTCCCCTTGCCTCCATTCCCTCCTCACTCCTTTTCCCCCCCTCACCCCTCAGCTTTCGTGCTCCTCCTTCCTCTCCTGGGACGGCCCCGCCAGAGCGCCAGAGAGGCCCCGCCAGAGCGAACGGGGCATCGCTATATTATAACATTTCACAAATTGCTTTGCCCCTCCCACCCCTCAAGGGCGGCCCCGGCAAAGCGAGAGGGGTACTGCTATAATATATACAGTCCCTGTTGTGTTTCGTTCTTCCCACCGCACCCGAGGTAGCCCCGTCATAGCGCACGGGGTGTGGCTATACCATAATGTTCCTCAGGTTTCGTGCTCCTCCCTCCCCTCTTGGGCAAACCCCGCCAGAGCGCCAGGGACCCCCCCGCCAGGGAGAGCAGGGCATCCTTACACAATTTTTGTTTCACGCGATTCTTGCTCCTCCCACCCTTGCAGGGCGGACCCGCCCGAACGATCGGGGTGTGGCTATACTCTACAATTTCCTAGGTTTCGTGCCCCTCCCTCACCTCCTGAAAAGGCCTCGCGAGAGCGCCAAGAAGGTACCGCCAGAGGCCCCGTCAGAGCTCCAGGCAGCCCCACACAGGGGATTTGCCATGCAAATCATTGAGCATCCCACGTGATTCCGAACCTTTTGCTTCCACGAATGGGACCATCGCCGGCATGAGGTTTGGTGCCCATCGCGAAAAAAAGGTGCCCCACTCCCGTGGACGGAGTCGAGAACAATTAATTGCAGAGACAGGCACGGATGGCCGTTACATCTGCGCGCGCCCTTTGCAGATATTTTGCAGCTGGGCGACCGCTGACAACGAGAAGCCTTGAGCAGAAGGAATCAGAAACAAACACCAAAGCGCTCCCATGCGCGCGCAACGAGGCCCCGAACCAACCCCAACATTTGCGGACGTCTGTGTGATCGGGCATGGGGAGACCGAGCGTATGTGCAAAAGTATTGAGTTTCACGACGGGGCACAGCGGAAGTAAAACTGAAGAAAACGCAGTTCGATAAACCAAACAAAGGCGGCTGCGAGATTGTGAAATGCGTGGGAACTTGGCGCCCCGCGTTCTGACTACGCGCTTCTTTGCGTCGATGGCATGGCCCGGGTACGCTGGGATTCGTCGTTGTGGCCACAGTGGGGCTTACAGCGGCTCCCGTGACCCATCTGCGACGAGAACCTAACCGCGCGAAGCGCGCGCGTTGGTCTAGTGTGTGTATATCCACATATATATATAGTGTGTATGTTGTATGCAGGTATCTCTCTCTCTCTATATATATATATTTATATATCGCTCTCGGCCTGTTTTTTTTCGGCTGGGCGCGGGGTGGCCCTGCAATGATCCTTTCAGCCCGGCAGGTCGCTCGCCATCTTCGACGATCAGGCCGCTTCTTCTCCCGTATTTGCACGCGGTTGGCCATTACGGGAGGCCGTAGGTGCGTCCAAGTGGTCACCTCTTCCTCTTCGTTCCTCCTTCTTGTTCCTCGTCATCCTCTTCCCTCCTCCTCCTCCTCCTCCTTTTCCTCCTCCTCCTGGCCCTCCATGATCCTCCTGTCTCCTCCTCCTGTTCCTCCTCCTCCTCCTCCTCTTCCTCTGCCTCTCGCTCCTCCTCATACTCCTTTATACCCCTTGGTCATGTATTGGATTGCGTTGTTCTCCGCGTCCTCTGTCCTCATGTGTCCTCCTTGCTTTTTGTCATGCCTTTCCACCTCCCTCGTGGATCCCCCTCCTTTCTTCCCCCTCCCTCGTCGCCGTGCTCCTCCACATCATTTTATCGCGTCTTGTACTTCCTCCTCTTCCTCTCTTCTCCTCCTCTCGCGCTCCTTCTATTCCATGGTCCTCATCTGCCTCCTGCTCCTTCCTCGTCGTCGTCGCCCACCTTCTCCAGATCCTCCACCCGCCTCTGTTTTGATTATCCTCAATCCTCCTCCTCACTCCTCCTCCTCCTTCTCCTCCTCCTCCTCCTCCTTCTCCTCCCCCTCCTCCTCCTTCTCCTCCGCCTCCTCGTCCTCCTCCTCCTCCTCCTCCTCCTCCTCCTCCTCCTCCCCTCCTCCTCCTCCTCCTCCTCCTCCTCCTCCTCCTCCTCCTCCTCCTCCTCCTCCTCCTCCTCCTCCCCCCCCCCCTCCTCGTCTTGATCCTCCATTATCCTCCCTCCTCCTCCTGTTTCCTCCTGTTCCTCCTCCTCCTCCTCCTCCTCCTCCTCCTCCTCCTCCTCCTCCTCCTCCTCCTCCTAATCTTCCTCCATCCTTATTCAAGCGGCTGAATCGGCACGGGATCAGCGGCCCCACTGCCTGCTGGGACGGGGATCCGTCCCGTTTCAGGCAGCGTCCCTGCCACACGAAGGCGGCGATGACCGGCGATTTCACAGTCTGCGAATGCGGCAACTGGGCCTTCAATTTCCGCATTGCAAGGGGCAGTGGCAAGTGTGCGAAGTGCGGTCGCGGTCTTGATCTGTTCCCCAGAGCAGCGATACCACCGTGGCAGGCTGAATGACGACGCGCACAGCACTTGTACTACTAAATGACAGCAGGGACATCTGGGACCTCACGTCCACAACGACGGTTCTTAAGGCGATCCTGGAGCAGTTAGCGAGGCTCCCGCAGTTTGCCAATGAGGTCACCTTGTTGCACCGGGCCCAGGATAACAGTGACGAGAGTCAAGTGGTGCAGCGCACTCCCCAGGAGTACTACACTACATCTGCAGAACATAACAACTCCAGTGGAAGGCCGAGGCAGTGGAACGCGCGACGAAGGTGGATATCTAGGCGGAGTCCAAGCTGGAGGCTGTTACAGAGGCGACGAAGCGAGCGTCGCTCGAGCACACCCGTGCCAAGGCTGCCCACACCGAGGCGGGGGCGCGCGTGGCGGCGGAGGCCAACATCCAGCAGGTTCCCCAGGGGTTCACGGCGGACGGCAAGAGGGTCGCGTTCGCGGTGGATGACGACCTATGCATGACGTCGGCTCTTTCAAGGAGGAGGAGGAGCAGCGCACCCTGCGCAAGTTGGAGGCCGCCATCACAGAGAAGTGTGATCAGGTCTCGGCGATTCAGGCGGCGGTGCACGAACAGTTCGCGCAGGTCAAGGACATGCGCTCGGGCGCGGCCAAGAGGCAACGCGCGGGCGAACAGGGACAGGCTTCGATGGGCACAGGTGGTACCACGGAGCACAAGGGTTACTCGGATCCACCCACCTCAGCCCAGACAACCAACCCGACGGACGACGACAGCCGAGAGGTGTTGGCAGAGGCTGAGGAGGTCCGCGGGCAGCTTTGGATGCCGAGCGGAAGAATATTGCAGAGCGGTCGAAGGCGGCAGGCACAGGACCCTCATTTTCTCCATCGGCTCGTGCTGCTCTTGTTAAGCGTGGGCCACACTCTCTTACATTCATGTTGGGAGGCTACTATGGCGAGTGCCGGGGCGTCTACAAGTTTTGATTCTTTTTGTCATCGGCATTTCTGGGCGGGGGCCAGTCGCGAGGTCCTTCATGAGATAGCAGGCTAAGCAGCGCGACATCATAGGCTTCACAGGGTCACATCTACTTGGACAACGCATACAGGGGGCGGAGTCGGATTTGAGCAGACATGGAGAATACATGCTACGGAGGCGACAGGCGCGGGCAGATCGGCGCGCCTGGCGGCGAATGTATCATTACGCAGGAACGGCCGGCGACCACATCCTTCGAAGGGTTACGACAAGCAGAACGGCTTCGCACGGGGCGGGGCTGTTTTCAGAGCTTTGCGCCGATTTTGTGGCGCTCTCGGGTGGGGAATGTGTTGGTGGCATCGCGCTGCCCCCTCCCTGGTCGCACTTTCAAGGGCCTGAACGAGCTCGCCCCGATCATGCTTGATTCGCTCCGCAACCTGGGGCCGTGGGTCGTCATGGGCGACTGGAACGCACGTCCAGACGAATGGCGCAGTGCGGGATGGTTGCCGGAGGTTGGCTGGCAATTTGCGCTCCCCACGATTTGCTCAGTGACATGCGACCGCAGTAAGGGCACCTTGATCGGATGCGTGACCCCGAAGAGGGGCATGGCGGAGGCAGTGCGATTGTCGATCGTCCCTGAAGTGCCGTGGAAGACGCATGCGGTAGTGTCGTTGGAAGTGAGGTGAGCTTAGTCGGGCCGGTGGAGCAGGACGTCGACGACGGCGAGGCCAGCCCCCGCAGTGGCGAGACCCACTGCGAAGCCTGACCCGGAGAGCAATAGGCAGAAGCAGATGAAAAGGGGCGAAGGAGAACAGGTGCGGGCTGCTGGGGGATCACCTGCAGGAAGCGGCGTTCGAGGAGCTCCAGCAGCCGGCGACGGGGAGCGGGCGCGAGGAGAAGGCCCCCTTCCACTTCGCAGAGGAGACGCGGGTGAAGGCCCAGGCCTGATGCCAGGTGGACTTGGAACCAGTTCCGCATTCTCTTTGGCGGGGGCACGACGTGCAGTGATCGGCTGGCCCAGGACTGCGCATCCTGGGTGACCTCAGTGGAGGGGGGCGACGATCACCCGCAGCCGCTTGTAGTGCGCGGAGGCAACCAAAATGCGCGGCCGAGCTCGAGGACATCGAGTCACTTGGGAGCGCGCGCGCGCTGCGCCAGACCCACCACATGTCCGTGATTCTGCATGAGAGTGGTGGACTCAATGTTCGACGCTCCTGGTCAGAGGGGGGGTGTTGCGGCGGGATGGGCGGTTATCCGATTTGGAGCTGGTTTATGCCGAGATAGAGGAGTTGTTGTCTGCGGATGGCGCGAATGGCAAGTTCGCGATGTTGCGCGCGGAAGTCCAGTTCGCGCGCCGGCTAGGAATGGCAAGAGCAATCGCGGAATTCAATCGCGACGAGTTTCAGTAGTTACAGGGGCAAGCCGGGAGTGCAAGTACAGAGTATTGGGTCGATCGTAATCGAATTCTCGGAGAGGCCCCCAGGCATGGGCGACGAAGACGCGGGATTCAACGCCAGGAGTCCTTCATCGGCATGCCCGAGCCGTGTTGAATATGCCAGATGGGATCGTTTCGGGGCGAAGGCATTTTCCCCGCCCAGTCAGGTGGTGGACTACCGCGCGGACAAGGGGCAGACGGCGTGGAACAGTAGTGATTTTGATCGGGCGAATACCATCTCCGGGCTGGATCATGCACGCGAGAGCGCACTGCATCAGCAGATGGAAGGGGATCGCCGCAGAGCAGAAAGACCAAGCCACTGCCAGCACGAACGCGAAGAAGTCGTTGGGTAGCCATGATGGGACCACTGGAAGTCAGAGGCTTCCGCACCGAGGAATTGATCAGTTGCTTGGCGTCCTGCCCGGCGTGGAGAGACGCGTCGCGTCGCCAGGTCTGCTTTTCTTGGTCATGGGCGCGGTCGCCCCGGTGCAATGTGGAGGACATCTGATATAAGGATTGCTTCCCTTTTTGGGTCAAGTTGTGGGCGAGCGTTCCTCCAGTGGACGCATGGCGCAGATGAGCACTGGGATGCGGCCGCGCGCGGGTCGTCAGCACTCCAGGCGGCGCTAGTGCGGAGTCTGCTGGACGAACCAGCACGTGGGGTGCATATTTCTTTTTTGACGTTGCTGCTGGGCACCGAGAAATATTACGACAGTTTGGGCGCCGCGAAATTGTGCGCTGCGGCCTTGACACACGGCTTGCCAGTAATGGTGCTACTGTTGGAGTGGCAGATGTTTTTGGCCCCGCTTGTATTCAAAGATCACCGTTGGATTTGGCGGCAGATTCAGTCGCGTCGAGGCAGCGCAGCAGGGCCCCTTCAGTGGCGGCCGCATGGCAGAGGCATTTTTGGAAACCTATGCCTGAGAGAGCGCGCGGTCCGCGTGGTATGAAGATAATGCTGCTCGTGGGCGATGCTGTCATTCGTGCGCAATGCGCAGAGAGACAAGTCATCGTTGCCATGGTGAAAGTTCGGCGTCGCGTATGCGAGCAGTTTCAGCGGGCAGGTTTAGACAAGACGGCGGCGTCGGGGTCCACCGCATGCATTGCGCATCAAGCTGCGGAAGGACTACGACGAACAGATATTCCCGCCACGTGCACTTCGGAAACAGTCGAGCACTACGGCCTGGGGACGCCGACTTCGTAGGACGGCTAACGAGCGGAAGGCGAAGGCTAATGAACGAACCGACGTGATGCGCAGGATGACACGACGCGCCAAGTTCCGCAGCATCGCGTCGTCTCTGTGGGCCACGGGAGCAATGCCGCACATGACTTACGCGCGCCAAGCGCGCGGGGCCCCAGGCTCCATGATGACGGCTTTACGGAGACAGGCGGCGCAATTTTCAGTGGGATCGAGACCAGGACGTTGTCTGACCACACCTCTGGCCATGGTCTTCCAGGACAAAAGCCCCGCGGAACCCATGCGACGAGAGCGCATTCGCCCGCGGCTTATGACGTGGCGAGATATTCCTGAACTTCATGCGCGCATCGCACTGGCCCGGGGCTATATCCGCATCAGGCTTGCGTTGCCGACATCGAGACGGTCGAGATTGGTGAAGATATTGATCGGAGCAAAAGTGGCCACGTCGATGGAGATTGGATGGAAGTCGGTCTGGGTTTCCGGAGCCGCCCTCCAAGGAAGGTGGCGCAGCGTTCCACGTGCGAAGATCACATCTTTCGCCGACGCGTTGGGCGCGATCCCAGGCCGACTCAGATATGTCACTGGTCACCTCCTTTTTTTTTGTATTCCTGGGCCAAATTTTTGGGGGGTCAATGCGGACCTTTGGGCCAGGATCGTGGCGGCACTGCGAGCCAGAGAGCCAGCGGACGTCGAAGTAGCATAGGTGGCTTCCCACCAAGACGGGGCTGCGTTCCGAGATCGTGACAAGGCCTTCCTAGTGCACGGCAGCGAATGTGCCAATGCGCGACCGGGGACTATGGCGCAAAACACATGGTCGGAGTTCGTGCTCTCAGACCCCCCCACCGACAGAAGGGCGCGTCGGGCCTTGGGGCTGTCCATAAGTTCGGATTCCTGGACCGCGGAACGCCCGATGGATGAGAGAGCGAAGCCGTTTCAAAGTTGGTGGGAATTTCAAGAGGCGTCGGACGATCGGTGGTGTCTTGTGGGTGCTAAATTTCGCTTCGCTGTATGCTTGTTTTTCTCGAATCACGATTCGATTTTTCCGGCGCGTGAGTCTCTTTGTGGCCCCAGGCGGACAGGAATTCGAGCCGATCCGAGGGACCAAGGTTATTGCGGGCAAAGAATTCCATTCCTCCCACACGCTTCAGTATTGGAGTACGTACTGTTTAAATTTCTGCAGCATGTACGGGTTTAGTTGTGCCAGTGACCCCCGACAGTTTCTGAAAGTTTGTAGCCCAACCCGCAAGGGCTAACAGAACATGGCAAGAATTAAGTCGGGTAGGTACCCCGACCCAGCGGGGCACCCGAAAACATTTCTCGAGGCTGAGCGGAGCCGGTTACATCGCTAAACTAGGCTATTGGATTTTCGGCGTCCTTTTCCTGGAACATTCTTGGAACATTCCTCCTCCCCCTCCTCCTCCTCCTCCTTCGTCCTTCTCTTCCTCCTCCTCCTCCTCCTCCTCCTCCTCCTCCTCCTCCTCCTCCTCCTCCACCCCCTCCGCACCACCAGCTCGAGGCTTGCCTCTTGCTAGTGGCGCGACGGCCTGGGTTTCCTCTTCCTCCGTGCACCTCCTCCTCCTCCTCTCCTCTTTCCCCTCTTCTCCTCCCCTTCCTCCTCCTCCTCCTCCTCCTCCGCCTCCTCCTTCTTCTCATCCTGAGGCTGTCGGCTTTGGCTCCGCATGGGGTCTTTCCCTCCTGCTCCTCCTCTCTTTCCCCTCTCCTCCTCCTCCTCAGTTTTCTTCCGTTTCCTTTTTCCTCCTCCTCCGTTGTCTTCCTCCTTCCTACCCGGTGAGCCTACCCCCACTCCTCCATGCTTCTCCCCCTCCTCCGGCCCCCGCACCCGCGAGCCGCGTCCGAGCAGAGCAGGGTGGGCAAGCAGTATGCAGAACGCACGCGCGGCTAAACCGCCCGCGCGCCATCCAGCCGTACCACTGTTGCAGTCGGCACCCTTCGCGCCCACCCTCCCGCCACGTCCCCAAGGAGGTGGTGTGGTACGGT
>CAUYUJ010001610.1:0-10000 GCA_963575745.1 Prorocentrum cordatum | reverse complement strand
TGCAGTGATTGTCCAGCGTGTCGCGGCGGCGTTCCCTGCGACACGCTATGCGTTGCAAGCAGATGGCGCTCTGCTTCGTGGGACGGGAGGCTGGCAAAAGCTCGGAGCGTTGATGGTTTGGGATTGGGACCTTTTTGGCGTGTCGTGCCGAAGCGTGTTGGGCCAGAACCAGCGGCGCGACACGAGGAACATGTTCATGACCGTGTGTGTTCGGAAGCGTTCGACGTATCGCACCTTCGCTGCCTCCAAATCACTCCGTGCGGGACATGCTGGGGGCAGAAGCAGCAGCATGTGGGTACAGCGTGGCCTCTGCTTGATGCGTACTATTTGTGTAACGCTTGCTGCTCGAAACGTTGGCCGATCTCTATCTGGCTGCCAGAGCCAGGGCTCATTTCGACGCCGCCGATTCGATTCGATTCGATTTCGAGGGGTGCCGATTCCGATTCGATTCGATGTCGGATTCCGATTGGGGTTCCGATTTCTCACTGGAGGCTTCTTGCCTGCCGGCGTCCGCCGATCCAACTTTTCCCGACTCGGCTGCCGATTTCCGCCGATCCGATCCATTTCGATCGCCAATCCGACCTGCCGATTCGATTCTGGGCTCTCCTGCAGAGCTTGCGTTTCGAACCGTTGGGCGGTCTCCACCATTCCGAGGGGGCTCCCGTGGCCGGCGCTGTTCGCGGGGCGAGCGCCGGCTCCGGCCACACTCCGGGCCAGGGTGCTGCCCGCGTCGAGCGCTTCTTCCCTGAAGGGGCCCCAGGACACACAAGCAAATACACACAAAATAAAAATGTTCCCCATATTTTCCTTTCTTTTCTGGGTTTCTGTCTTCCCCCCAATTCCCATATTTTCGCATATTTTCTGGGGGATCGACGATTCGTTGTGTCTGTGTGTTTCTTCCCCTCCTGATTCCCGCGCGCACCTCGTGCAGCGCACGCGGGACGCAGCGGCCACCACGGTTTCAACCGCCGGCCGGAGATCGTGCTCGCAGCCCCCCCGCATGGCTGCCCCGCCTGTTCCCGTTCTCCTCTTCCCCCCCCCCATGCTTGCTTCCCCGGCTTGTGCAGTGGGGTCTCCCTGCTTGAGGCCAGCGGCCAAGTGGGGGTGTGGCGCCAGCGGCCGTGTCGAAGGGTGGCATCTCGAGGCGCCTCGCAACGGCGGCGCAGATGTGACGCCTGGGGCGCGTCTGTACTGCCACTCATGCTGCGGGATCCGACTGCATGTTAATTCATGCGGGCACCTTGGGCACCTCCCTTTGGGCTGTATCGCCCAGGTGTTCTGTCAGATCACGACCATTCTTCCCCCCCCCCGGAGATCCTCCTGTCGTATCCTTAAGTCGGGCCTGTCCCTCTACGGAAGGAAAATTCAAAAATAGTCAAACAATAGTCTGGGGACTATGTTTTGGGTATGTTTTGATTATTTAATCGCTTCTCTCATTCCGCCGGCCCATATTGTCGCACCGTTGTGGGCTAGCCGAGTTTTGGGGCCTCTTGGGGGCCGTTTTGGGGCCTCTTGGGGCCTCTTTTGGGCCTCTTGGGCGCCACTTGGGGCGTCTTGGGGGCCTCTTGGGGCCTTTTTGGGGCCTCCTGGGCGCCTTCTGGGGCGGAGGGCTCGATTTTTCAGTTCTCGGTTCCCCTCTTGAGCCCCTCTTGGGCCCGTCTTGGGGCCTCTTGGTCCGTCTTGGGCGGCACTTGGGCCGTCTTGGGAGCCTCGTGGGCCGTCTTGGAGCGATCTTGGGGGCCTCTTGGGCCGTCTTGGAGCGTCCGGAAGCCGAAAAAGCCAGAACGCAAAAAACATAGAAAAAAACAATGAAAATCAACGATTTTGGCCTCTTGGGGCCCTCTTCGGAGGCCTCTTGGAAGGCCCTTGGGGCGTCTTGGAGGCCTCTTGGGCTGTCTTGGGGCCCTGTTGGGCGTCTTCGGGCGATCTTTGGCCGTCTCGGGGCCCTCTTGGACCGTCTTGGAGACTTCTTGGGGACCTCTTGGCCCGTCCTGGGGCCCTGTAACAGGGCTCCGGCATCTCTGGCCCGACCTTGCCGGGACCTTGCCGGAACCTTGCCGGGGTACTGTTCGTCCAGGGACCCCCAGGGGCCGCCCCGCGCGCGCGAACTAGAAATACTGTTAACCAGGTACCGGAGATCTTAGCACGCCCTGGCCCGTTGGGCCGGCGAATTTTGAGGTATTTTGGGGGTATGTTTCATTTTTCGTTCAAAATTCCCCTGTAGGGGGACAGACCCGACCTAATCGTCCTCTGCCCAGAGGTCGTGAGAGGTCTCCAGGGGGTCTCCGGTGGTCCGCCGGGTGTTTCCGGAGGTCCCCAGAGGTTTGTGTTCCTTCGAGAGGCTTCGGAGGCCAGACAGAGGCCCAGAGAGAACCCTCGATGCCCTAAAACCTCGACCCTCGATTCTACGTCACCTTCACAATGACTCGATATGGCAACGGCTCTCTCCTCTTTTCCGTGCTCATGGGCAGCGGTTCCGGCGCCTATGTTGCGGATTGTCTTTCGCACAGGACTTCGTTGTTTTACATGCTGTGTTGCGTTTTGCTCGAACTGCTCACGGTCCGTAAGAGAAAGGTTGTTCTTGGTGCAGCGTTGTTCATACAGGGCCCGGCTTGAATAAGAAACACTTACTTTTCAAAATGGGGCTCTGTCGTTCCTTTGGTTTGCATGCGTTCCGCTACCTTTTTGGCGGCGGGCCCCCCTGGTGCTCCCTCGGACTCCGCAGACTTACTTGGGGAAAAAGGGGCTTCGTTCCTTAATGTATCGTTCCTTAGGTCAGGCCGAACACTGCAATTCAGGAACGGCGCCTTGCTCGTGTCGTGAAGAAGAGCGCTCTCGCCTGAGAGGGGCCGCACATATCTGGGTCCGATGCAAGGCTCGCTGCTGCCGCCCCCTCCATTCCTCCCCCCCGCCTTCCCTGATCCTCCTGTGTTCTTCCCGTTCCTTCTGCTGCTCCTTCCCCCCATCGTTCCTCCTCCTCTTCCTCCTCCCCACCCTCCTCATCCTCCGCCTCATCAGCAGCATCATCATCGTCATCGTCATCTTCATCCTCATCCTCATCCTCATCATCATCACCACCACGTCCTCGTCCTCGTCCTCTTCCTCCCGCTCATCCTTCCGCAAACCCGCCAGCGCAATGGAAAAGGATGGGTGGGAGGGAGGTGGGATGTGAGATATGACGCGAGCGCGCCTAGCTTGCGCGATCGAACTTCGCGAAAGAGAAGCGTGGACAATCACGACATGAGCCCTCGACCCCATCTCGCTGCGGCATCTCCCGACCCAGATCGACCCCTCAGTGCTTGGGGCCCGAGACTGGGCGAAACCGCCCAGCGGAAACAACCCGACGCCTGGCTCTCGGGGCCGGCCCCCCGCAGCTCGGGGGTCAACAGTCGGCCCCCGGGCCCACCGGGGAGTGCGCCTGCTGCCAGCAGCTCGAGGCTGCTCCGGCCGCGGGGCGACGAGGGGCTCCCCCTCGCGAAGGCGCCACAGGGGCGAGGCACGTCAGAAGGGCCGCTCGCGACCCCATTCGGTGCGACTCGGTTCGCCGGCTGGGGCCAGGATTCCGATTCTCGGGAGCTTCGAGACGGGGGTCAATGCAAACGGGGGTCAGCCAGAGCGCCAGATCTTGCAGGATCCTGCAGGGCCAGGCTCCCATTGACCCGGGTTTGGGTGCAGGATCCTGCAGGATTTTGCAGGATCCTTCGCATTGACCCGGGTTTGGGTGCAGGGTCTGGCAGGATTTTGCAGGATTCTGCAAGGCCTGGCTGACCCGGGTCTGGATTGACCCGGGTCAGAAGATCCCCGAGATTCCATTCCGTTCGATTCGCTGGCATCGGCCAGGGCCAGCCAGAGCTGTGCGCGGCGATCCGATTTCGATTCGGTTCGGGGCGACTCGCTGCAGCGATCCGATGCGCCTTCGATCCGATCCGACTTCGCGATTCGATTCAGCTCGGGCCTGCCAGACAAAGACAAGCCCAGCCTGTTCCCAGGGACCCGACGTGAGCTTTGCCACACACGTGGCTCCCCAGAGGTCTGGACCCCCTCCCCAGGGCCGGCTGCTCCTCCCGAGTCGTTTCCCGACGGCCCCGCGTGGCCCACCGAGGGCCTCTGGCGACTGAAAAAAACACCAAAACCTTCCCGTCGTGATCTTGCCACGACGCGGAGATGTCTGGGTGCCCTTTTTGTCCCGGCTCGCCTGGCACCCCCCGCGCCCGGTCGATAGCATTATGTCGGGCGTGTTCCCCTACAGGGGGACCTTCGACGAAAAACAACAAATACCCCCAAAATACCCCAAAAGGTCAACAAATATTCAACAAATGTCCCCAGACTATTTTTATATTATTGTTGGACTATTTTGGGGGTATGTTTTATTTTTCGTTGAAAATCCCCCTGTAGGGGGACCGGCCCGACTTAACGATAGCACCGAGGGGTGCGCCGCGCTTCGGTAGGCCATCACGGACTACTGCATCGCGCGCATACTGATCAACCTGGACCGCTTCAGCGAGGCGTACGCTCGCTTCCAGAAGATCCCAGGGGCTTCGCCTCCACCGCCGCCCCCGACGTCCAATCCTCGTTCCTCGACCTCCGCTCCCTCCTCCCCCCTCTCCCCCCCCCCCCACCCTCCTCAATGTCCCCCTGCTGGTTACGGGCCGTTGCCATCCTCGAACTGCGCCCCCCTGGTCGCAATCCGACGGCATGTGGTCGCAATCCGACGGCCTGTAGGGGGGGCGTCGGCCTTGCCTCCTCCCCCTCCTCCTCCTCCCCATCCTCCTCCTCCTCCTCCTCCTCCTCCTCCTCCTCCTCCTTCCCCTCCCCATCCTTCTACTCCCCCTCCTCCTCCTCCTCCTCCTCCTCCTCCTCCTCCTTCTCCTTCTCCTCATCTTCTGTGTCGGGGGCGGCCAAGAGGGGGGTGATGACTAAGGGGGGGGAGATCATGGCAAGGGCCATTCTACCCCTCCAGACGTCAGGCCCCTCTTCTTGTTTCTATACGGCATGCGTCGCTTGTGCCCCCCCCCCCCATGGGCGCGCACGCGCCTCGGGCCATGGCTTGCGACCCCCCCCGCTCCCCCTGTGGACGCCCCCGAGGGTGCCCCAAAGTCCCCTTCCCCTCGGGATAAGCAGCCCCCTGGGGGCTCCCGCTGGAGCAGTGTGCAGCACAGCGGTTGCCTCTGCAGCACTGCCTCCTCCTCCTCCCTCTCCTCCTCCTCCTCCTCCTCCTCCTCCTCTCCTCCTCCTCCTCCTCCTCCTCTCTCCTCCTCCTCCTCCTCCTCCTCCTCCTCCTCCTCCTCCTCCTCATCCTCCTCCTCCCCTCCTCATCCCTCTCCTCCTCCTCCTCCTCATCCGCTCCTCCTCTCCTCCTCCTCCTCCTCCTCCTTCTCCTTCTCCTTCCTCTCCTTCTCCTTCTCCTCCTCCTCCGTGTCCTCCCTCCTCCTCCTCCTCCCCTCCTCCTCCTCCTCCCTCTCCTCCTCCTCCTCCTCCTCCTCCCCATCCTCCTCCTCTTCCTTCTCCTGCTCCCACAAGTGCATGTCGCGTTATTCCTTGTCATGTCCTTCGCCTTCGGGGTTACGGTCTTCTCGTTCGGCATCGTTGTTTGTGGTCGGCTTTACCCTCCGTAAAAAGGGGTGTTCATTTCGGGCACTCGCTTCAAGGCACTGCTCCTCTTTCTCCCATCCCCTCTCGCCCTCCCCCATCACCCGAGGAGGAGGAGGAGGAGGAGGAGGAGGAGGAGGGAGGAGGAGGAGGAGCAGGAGGAGGAGGAGAAGGAGAAGGAAGCGGAGGACGAGGAGGAGGGTTCTGAACTTGTTGGCTTGTTGGCATGGTTTCCGCTTCTCGTGGTCACGGCTGCTTGACTCGCTTGGCTTTACAATCTGTGCAGTTCAGGCCCGGCAGGCTTCCAGGGACTGGTTTTGAGCCGATGTGTCCACACCTCCGGCGCCACGAACAAGTTTTTGTTTGGGCGTATGGAGGACCGCTCCGTGACATGGGACCCTGCACCAGTCGCCCGGGATGGTTTGGTCGTGGGGATGCGGTCGAGTCGAGTGGGGTTTGCGTCACGACACGACCATGACGCTTTTGTTATGGGTTTCCCCCACCCCGTGCTGCTTGGCCCCCTTGTCCTCCACCCTCCTCCCTTTTCTTTCTTGTCCCTCTTCTTCCCCCTCCGGCTCCCCCCCGCCCCTCATCCTTCCTTGGTGGGGGGACGGCGGTTCCTGAGCGGCCACGGAATTGGCTTCCACGACGGCAACGACTTCCTCTGGATGACTGACCTGGGGTACCTCCTCGTCAGGCTGGGGGAGTACGCCCAGGATCTCCTCCTCACGCCCCTCCTCCTCATCCATCGCTGCCGCTCGACAAAACCTGCTGTCGCGCAGCGCAGAGACAGCTCCCGCATGCGCGACGCAGAGCAGCGGGGTCGACGGTGCCCACATTCGCACGCGTGAGGCTCCCGCACAAGGCCGCGTGTGAGGGCCCCCGTTGGCAGTGCTGCGTGCCACGCTGGCGGCCCGCGCAAGCCGTGGCGTGAGGTCGCTGCCCCCTCCTGCGTGAGGCCCGCTTCTCTTCTCGACGGCGACGGCGACGGCGACGACGACGGCGAGGGTCGGCGACTGCGAAGGGTGAGGTTACGCCAGGGTGTGGTTTGCGATCGGCGCCGTGGGGACCTGGGGGGCACGACACTGTCCTCGTCGGGCCTCCTCGGGGCACGGCGGAGAGCTCAGTCGGGGTCCCCGCCCGCCCCCCAGGGTGCCCCCGAGGGCGCGAGTTGCAAACTACACCCTTTGCAAACCACACCCTTCGGAGTCGCCGAGAGGGCGACGGCGACGACGACAACGACGGGCCTCAGCAGGCTCCCACGGTACCGGCGCGTCGGGGCCGGCAGCGGCGCCCCACCTGCGCCTCCGGCGGTGCCCCCCGCGTGGGGGGGGGGCGCTCGGGGCCCGTGGCTGGACCGCTCCAGGCCACCCAAGGGGTTTGCCCTGGGTCGGGCCCGTCCCTCTGCAGGGGGAAACCTTGTCCCGACGAGAAGTAAAACACCCCCCCGAAATAGTTCAAAAATTAGTCCAAAAATAGTCTGGGGACTATTTTTATTGTTTTTTTTTCCCCCCCTTTTGGGGGTATTTTTTGGGGTATTATTGATTTTTTGTTACGGAAAGGGCTCAGGCCCAGGGTTCTTTTTTAGTAGGTTTACCCTCGGTTTTGACGGCTGTAGGGCCGGCAAATTTCTTTTGCGATAAATGACGAGGTCGCGTAGGGCCGGCGAATTCAGATTTGAGGATGTCTCGAGCGAAACGCTTGTGTTTCAGATTTTGTTGAGGATGTCTCGAGCGAAATGCTTGTTTTGTGTTATAGATTGTCGTCTCCTGGGGACCTGAATTCTGAGGATCTCTCACGTGGATTGCTTGTTTTCACGCGCCCAGGTCTTGAGGATGTCTCGAGCGAGACGCTTGGTTTCACGCCTCCAGGTGGCCCAGACAGATGTCTAGCATGAGGACTTGTTGAGGATGTGTCGAACCAGATGCTTGTTTTCACGTGTCCAGGTCGCCCAGGCGGATGTCTAGCATGAGCATTTGTTGAGGATGTCTCGAGCGAGACGCTTGTTTGCACGTGTCCAGGTTGCCCAGGCGGATGTCTAGCATGAGGATGTGCTGACAACGTCTTGAGCGAAGCACGTGTTTTCACGTGTCCAGGTCGCCCAGGCACAGCACAGCCCTCAGCACGGTACATCAATATCGATACCCTTAGCATTGCAGCCTGGCATGTTGCCTGGCACGTTCCGCGGAGCGTCCCGTGGCGAGTCCCCTGGCACGTCGCGCGGTGCACGTCCATTGGCACGTTCCGTAGCGCGTCCCCTTGGCACGTCCCGCGGTGCGTGCACATGGCACGTCTCCTGGCACGCCGCCTGGCGCGTCCCTTGGGACGTTCCGCGGCGCGTCCTCCTGGCATGTCCCTCTGTCGATTAGTTCTGGGGCAGCTACCATCTGCTCAGGCAGCTCGAGCTTACGATCCAGATCAGTTCGGTGAGGACTCGGATGCCAGGGAGGACTCGATCCACAACGCTAGATAGAGCACAATCGCGGCATGGCACATCGCAGTTCAGCACGGCCCAGCACAGCACAGCTGTCGGCACGGTACATCAAGATCGATACACTCAATTATGCACCGTGGCACGTTCCTTGGCGCGTTCCGTGGCGAGTCAAACTGGCACGTCGCGCGGCGCGTCCCCTGGCACGTCCATCGGCACGTCCATTGGCACGTTCCGTAGCGCGTCCCCTTGGCACGTCCCGCGGTGCGTGCCCATGGCACGTCCCCTGGCACGTCGCCTGGCGCGTCCCTTGGGACGTTCCGCGGCGCGTCCTCCTGGCATGTTCCCTCTGACGATTAGTTCTGGGGCAGCTACCATCTGCTCAGGCAGCTCGAGCTTACGATCCAGATCAGTTCGGTGAGGACTCGGATGCCAGGGAGGACTCGATCCACAACGCTGTATAGAGCACAATCGCGGCATGGCACATCGCAGTTCAGCACGGCGTAGCACAGCACAACCCTCGGCACAGTACATCATCATCATCATCATCATCATCATCATCATCATCATCATCATCATCATCATCATCATCATCACCATCATCGATACATTCAGCATGTCATGTGCCCGTCGCCCAATCAGGTGTCTTTGAACTGTTGCAATGCCTTACATTTCTATATGCCTTTCCGGGTTCGTGGGTCGATTATGTCGTCGAACATCCCCCTCTAGGTGGACACGCCCGACGTAAGGTTTGCCTTGGGTCGGGCACGTCTCTCTGCAGGAGGAAACTTCGCAGATCGTCAAACTATCAAAAAAAGTAGTCTGTGGACGATCTTGGTCGTTTTTCTCTTGACCATGCCTGGGCATTCTTTGACAGTTCTCGGGTTTTTCGCCCACAATCGGTCTGCAGGGGGAGGTGCCCGACCTAAACCTGAGGGGCTTGCTGGTGCTGGCCGTGGCTGCCTTGAGGCAGGGCGCCGCCTGTGCGCGCAATTGATGCCGCCAAGTCTTGCCACCACTCCTCCTCCTCCTCCTCCTCCTCCTCCTCCTCCTCCTCCTTTTCCTCCTCCCCCTCCTCCTCCTCCTCTTCCTCCTCCTCCTCCTCCTCCTCCCCCTCCTTCCCCCCCCCCGCAAAGGGGGGGGCGCTTCCCCGGAGTGTGTCTGAGTCCGCTCGGCCTCTGCACCGAGCCGCGCAGCACAGGTGCCCCCCAGCCGCTCAGGCAGCTCCCGACAGTGGCCCACACCTAGGCACGCGGGGGGCATCGGTTTGCGGCAGTTCGGTGCACCAGCGGATCGAGCTCATGCTCTCCCTCAGGGTCCCCCTGGTGGGGACCCTGTCGGGGGATGGTGGATCCCGATCCTGTCGGGGGATCCCGATCAGTTCAGGGGATCCCGATCCTGTCAGGGGATCCTGTCAGGGGATGGTGGATCCAGTTCGGCTCCCTTTGTCTGGTGGATCCCGTTCCTGTCAGGGGTGAACAGAGGCCCTGCCCTGCCCACTCGCACACGTCGGGCAAAACATTTGCTTGCCTCGACGTGCTGCATCGTGGGTGCCCCGCCGCGGATCCGGGCCACTTGCGAGCAGGCACCCTGCGAGTAGTGGAGCGCGCTTGCCCAGTGAGCGGAAGCCCTGCCCTGCAAAGTCGATTCGCGGATGGCTTTCACTTCCATGATGGCTTCATGGTCGAGGGGGGGACCTTCCTAAGAATAAACGCCATACACATAAGCTCTTGGCGCTCCGCGTGGATTTCTTGGATCCGCGCTGGGCCCCCCTGGCGGCGCCTCCGGCGCCGCCCCTGGCGCGCTCCGCCCGCCAGGGAGGGGGGTCGAGCGCGGATGCCATGCAAGAGCTCCGCGCGGAGCGCCAAAAGTTTATGATCTCATGATCGATCTCACGATCGATCGCACTATCGATATCACTATCGATCTCAGTATCGATCTCACTATCGGTCTCACTATCGATCTTGCGATCGATCTCAC
>CAUYUJ010001609.1:0-99219 GCA_963575745.1 Prorocentrum cordatum | reverse complement strand
TTCTGCATACATAAAGATTTATTTTGGTGTTCCCCCTAGTCTTTCAATCGAAATAATGAAGCTAGGGCCCTGAGAATTGCACCATCGAAAGCGTCATGATTCACTGCATAGAATACAGATTCAAATTTCCAAAAAGAATCTCAAAATCTCTCGCCATCTTCGACAAACCGACCCCAGGTCATCACATTGTCCGCCCAGGCCGGGTTGGCCAACTAGCTACACCCCGCGCCGGAATTCCTCTAGCTCATCGATGCCGAAGAGCTCTACGAGGTAGTGCCGCCGGCGGTGAACCGTCAACCTGGTCACCGCCGGGAACCTCGTAGAGCTGCTCTCACTGGTAAGAGTGCAGAGAATCGACACAGAGTGAAAGAAAGAGATTTTTCGGAAATCTTCAAATTCGATTTTTTCGATATTTATATTCGCTCCGTTCCTGGAAGTCAACTCATGCAAAAATGCATCAAGAGAGCTGAGCTGCTATCAGAGAGGAGTTTATATGCCAATGCGACGCGCAAAGATCTGCTTTCTCGAAATAAATAGTCAAATATCTTTCAAACTTAGCTTCCACTGGCGCCGGCGGTGAACCGTCAACCTGGTTACCGCCGGGAACCTCGTAGAGCTCCTCTCACTAGTAAGAGTGCAGAGAATCGACACACAATCAAAAAATGGAGATTTTTCGGAAATCTTCAAATTCGATTTTTTCGATGTTCATATTCACTCAGTTCCCGGAAGTCAACTCATGCAAAAATGCATCGAGAGAGCTGAGCTGCTGTCAGAGAGGAGTTCATATGCCAATGCTCGGCGTAAAAAACTGCTTTTTCAAATTAATGGTCAAATATCTTTCAAACTGGGCGTCGGCGGTAAACCGTCAACCTTGGTTACCGCCGGGAAACTCGTAGAGCTTCCTAGCTCGACTTAAGTTGAGAAAACCGACAGCACCTACCAACATTCCGACTCATAGTGAATATGTTTCACTTCTCAATGCGACAGACGAACGCGTCTGATGTCTGCGAATCGACTCCTGTCATTACCAGCCCTGCAGCCCCCCTACAGCCCGAGTTAAGTGCAGAAAACCGACCGCACCTCTCAGTGACTCGAACAATACAGAGCTAATTCGGGCAGCAGACCGAGTTCCGAGCTCTAGATTCGACAGGCGAACGCACCTGATGTCTTGCAATCGATTCATGTGACGACCAGCACTGTGGCCCCCTCAGCGCGAGTTGAGTGAAGAACATCGAGAGCACTTCTCAAGGTGACTCGACCAATACGAATAGTCTCGTTTTCCAGATCGGGCAGCAGACTGAGTTCAGAGCTCTGCATTCGACAGACAAACGCAACTGATGATTCTGGATCGGGTTCTGTAAATATCAGCACTGTAGCTGTCCTACAGCTCGAGTTAAGTACATAAAACCAAGAGTTTCTCCTCGACTAATACGAATAGGTTTGCAAATCTAGTTCTGCTAACAGACCGACTTCAGACCTCTGGCTTGAACAAGCAAACGCGCCTAATCATTCTACATCGACTAGCTGTGCTTACCAGCTCTGTAGCTGTCCTGAAGCTCGAGTTATCTTGAGAAAACCGTCAGCGTGTATCAAGATGACTCAAAACGGCCGATTCCGCCAGAGTGCTTTTCGATAGTAATATTCACCCAATCGAGCTGAGATCGAGATGGCGAGCGGGAATAAGATCGAATATCACGGGAAAAAATACTAGAGATCAAACGAATTGTTCATTTTCGAGAACAACTGGGCGCCGGCGGTAAACCGTCAACCTTGGTTACCGCCCGGGGACTCGTAGAGCTTCCTAGCTCGACTTCAGTTGAGACAGCACCTACCAACATTCCGACTCATAGTCAATATTTCTTGACCTCTGAATGCGACAGGCGGACGCGTCTGATGTCTGCGAATCGACTCCTCATTACCACCCCTACAGCCCGAGCTTAGTGCGGAAAACCGACAGCACCTCTTAGGATGACTCGAACAATACAATAATTATGCGAACCTAGTTCGGGCAGCAGACCGAGTTCGGAGCTCTGGATTCGACAGGCGGACACGCCTGATCTCTTTGAATCGATTCCTGTGACAACAAGCACTGTAGCCCCCCTCAGCGCGAGTTGAGTGAAGAAAACCGATAGCACTTCTGATGACTCGACAGCTTTTCGCACCTAGCTCGGCTAACAGACCGAGTTCCGGCCTCTGGATTCGACAGGTGAACGCGCCTGATGATTCTGAATCGATTAGCTGTCCTACCAGCCCTGTAGCTGTCCTACACCTCGAGTTATCTTCGAAAAACCGTCAGCGTGCATCAAGATGACTCGAAACGGCCGATTCCGCCACAGTGCTTTTCGATAGTAATATTCACCCGATCGAGCTGAGATCAAGATGGCGAGCGGGAATGAGATCGAATATCACGGGAAAAAATACTAGAGCTCTAACGAATTGTTGAATTTCGAGAATCAAATTTTCAACCGACCAAAAGTTGTGAAAAGTTCAGTTTTTTTTTTTCGAGCCAACTAGCCTGCCAGCGTTTTCGAATTACTCTTAAGCTTCTCCGCTGCGCTCTCAGGGAAGCTCTACGAGTTATTGGTAACGTCCAAACTCGGAGATCGAAGAGACGGGAAATCTTTCCTGGAGAGCTCTGGGAAGCTCCCCAGCTGAGCTGCCGAATCGCTGGCAGAAACGCTTCCATGCGTGCCTGCACGCGTGCAGGCACGCGTGGAAGCTTGCCGGAAGCTCTCCCGCACCAGTTGCCGGTTCAAACGAACTGCTGCGAGGATTCTCGACCGCCGTGGAAGAGCTCCTGGCGGGCACCACCACCGTCCGGCTTCTTATCTTACACCCTTTAGCTCTCAGCGAGCTCTCCGGGAAAATTGTGAACCGACCAAAAGTCCTTCGAGATTTTTCTTGCCAACTAGCTCTCCAGCGCGCCGGACTTACTCTTACGCTCCCAGCAACTAGCTTAGGGAAGCTCTACGAGTCATTTTCGTAAAACCACCCAAAAGTTGTCACATTGTCCGCCTCGGCCGGCTGCTCCAACTAGCTCCACCCCGCGCCGGGATTTCTCTAGCTCATCGATGCCGAAAAGCTCTACGAAGTACTCGATAGCTTCCAAAAAACTCCGAGAGCGAAGACACCCTCGGTAACGGAAATCCTCCTGGAGGGCCCTGGCGGGATCCCTTGCGGCGCCGCTGAAGCGCTGCCAGGAACGCTCCCATGCATTCCTGCGCACGTGCAGGCACACTTCGAAGCTTGCGGGGGCCTCCCCCGGACCAGCTGCCGGGCCGCCCAAGGCGCTGCGAGGCCTGTGGACCGCCGTGGAAGAGCTCCTGGCGGGCCCACCACCGTCCGGCTTCTAATCTTAAACCCTTTAGCTCTCAGGAAATTTTGATAGCGTCCAAAACCCGGAGAGCAACTGGGCGCCGGCGGTAAACCGTCAACCTTTCTTACCGCCGGGGGACTCGTAGAGCTTCCTGACAATATATAATGCGGGAAAGAATTTCAGAGAACGACAAGTTTTTTCAGCCCAAGCGATTATAGATCTCTCAAGATGACTCTAACAAAACAAACGAACAGTTTTCCAATCGAGCTCGAGTATAAAACCGAGTTCAGACCTCTGAATGCGACAGGCGGACGCGTCTGATGTCTGCGGATCGCTTCCTGTGATTACCAGCTCTGCAGCCCCCCATACAGCCTGAGTTAAGTGCAGAAAACCGAGAGTACCTCTCAGGATGACTCGAATAATAGAACAGTTTCGCAGATCTCGCTCGAGCAGCAGACCGAGTTCCGAGCTCTCGGTTCAACGAACGGACGCGCCTGGTGTCTCGAAATCGATTCCTGTCACCAGCAGCACTCTAGCCCTCCCCAGCACGATTTAAGTACAGAAAACCGAGAGCACTTCTCAAGATGACTCGAACAATACCAATAGGTTCGCAAACCTAGTTCGGGGAGCAGGCCGAGTTCAGAGCTCTTGATTCAACAGACGAACGCGTCTGATAATTCTCAATCGATTTCTGTGATTATCAGCTCTGTGGCTGCCCTACAGATCGAGTTAAGTACGAAAAAACGAGAGCGTCTGCTACAATGACTCGAATAATACGAATAGGTTTGCGACCCTAGCTCGGCTAGCAGACCGAGTTCAGACCTCTGGATTCAACTGGCGAACGCGCCTGATCATTCTGAATGCATTAGCTGTGCTGACCAGCTCTGTAGTTGTTGTTTTAGTCAACACCCTTAAAGTAAAGTAGAGTTAGTTATTTTAGTGTTAGTTGAAGTTTTTTTAGAAGAAGTTTTGTTGGGATTTGTGTTATAGTTTTTGTTTGCATTTATACATGCGTAGTTCTATAGTTAGTTGTACTATATATATGTAAGATTTATAAGTTTTATTGTTAAATTTTTAGTTTGAACCACTACTTCTATTTGATTATATAATAATCAGTTGTTGTGAAGCTGAGTTAATCTTGAGAAAACCGACAGAGCGTATTCAAGCATGATCGACACGGCCGTTCCGCTCTGACTGCTTTTTGCAGTAAAAGTTACCCGATCGAGCTGAGATCAAGATGGCGAGCGGGAATAAGATCGATTATCATGGGTAAAAATACTTATTTTTTTTTTTTTTATGTTTTTATTTATTTTTGTTTTTATTTCTTAGGGTGCTCAAACGAATTGTTGAATTTCGAGAACGAAATTTTCAACCGACCAAAAGTCAGCAAAAGGTCCGTCGAGATTTTTCTTGCCAACTAGCTCTGCAGCTCCCCGGAATGGGAACCGGCGGTAAACCGTCAACCAGGTTACCGCCGGGACCCTCGTAGAGCTCTTATCTCACACCGCACTCCTCAGAACACAGGGGGTAAGCTTCTGGAGTGAGAAACGAAAAATCGAAAAATCACGTTTTTCTGTTTTTATCGAATGTCGGTTCCTCCAAGTGTTTTGATAGAAATACTGCACCTATAGACCTGAAAATTTTACTGGCAGATGCGTCTGAACCCACTACAGGTGCGAAAAATCTGCTTTCGCAAAATGAATTGTCAAATATCTTTCAAATATTCGTAAAACCACCCAAAAGTTGTCACATTGACCGCCTCGGCCGGGTCGGCCAACTGGGCGCCGGCGGTAAACCGTCAACCTTGGTTACCGCCGGGGAACTCGTAGAGCTTCCTACCTCGACTTAAGTTGAGAAAACCGACAGCATCCAACATTCCGACTTATAGTGAATATTTGTTGACCTCTGAATGCGACAGGCGGCCGCGTCTGATGTCTGCGAATCGACTTCTGTCATTACCAGCCCTGCAGCCCCCCTACAGGCCCGAGTTAGGTGCAGAAAACCGACAGCACTTCTGAGAATGACTCGAACAATATAGTTTTGCAAATCTAATTTGGGCAGCAGACCGAGTTCCGAGCTCTGGATTCAACAGGCGGACGCGCCTGATGTCTTCAAATCGATTCCTGTGACCACCAGCACTGTAGCCCCCTCAGCGCGAGTTGGGTGAAGAAACCGAGAGCACTTCTCAAGATGACTCGACCAATACAAATTCTAGATCGGGCAGCAGACCGAGTTCAGAGCTCTGGATTCGACAGAAAAACGCAACTGAGGATTCTGAATCGGTTTCTGTGAATATCAGCTCTGTAGCTGTCCTACAGCTCGAGTTAAGTGTAGAAAACCGAGAGTTCCTGTCAAGATGACTCGAATAATACGAACAGGTTTGCGGACCTAGCTCGGCTAACAGACCGAGTTCAGACCTCTGGATTCAACAGCGATCGCGCCTACTAATTTCTACATCGATTAGCTTGCTCTATTACGAGGTCTGTATCTGTCATTAAAAGCTCATGCGTGTCCGAGTTTGCCTCCCCCCGCTCCCCACCGAGTTGCCATCTCACTTTTCGTGGCAGAGTTCTCTCCCGTGTTTATGTTCATGAAAAACCGTCAGATGTGTCAAGATGACTTCAAAACGGCCGAAGGATCCCGCCACAGTGCTTTTCGATAGTAATATTTACCCGATCGAGCTGAGATCAAGATGGCGAGCGGGAATAAGATCGAATATCACGGGAAAAAATACTAGAGCTCAAACGAATTGTCAAATTTCGAGAACAAAATTTTCAACCGAGCAAAAGTTGTGAAAAGTTCAGTCGAGATTTTTCGAGCCAACTAGCTCTCCAGCGCGCCGGTTCCCAATCGATTTCTGTGACTATAGGCTCTGTAGCTGCTCTACAGCTCGAGTTAAGTACAGAAAACCGAGAGCATTTGTCAAGATGACTCGAGTAATACGAATAGATTTGCGGAGCTAGCTCGGCTAGCAGACCGAGTTCAGACCTCTGGAGTCAAGAGGCGAACGCGCCTGATGATTCTGAATGCGATGGATGTGCTTAACAGCTCTGTAGCTGCCCTGCAGCTCGAATTAAGTACAAAATACCCACCACGAGTATCAAGTTGACTCGAATAATACGAATAGGTTTGCGAACCTAGCTCGGCTAGCAGACCGAGTTCAGACCTATGGATTCAAGAGGCGAACGCGCCTGATGATTCTGAGTGCGATAGATGTGCTGACCAGCACGGTAGCTGCCCTACAGCTCGAGTTAAGTAGAAAATACCGACAACACGTATCAAGTTGACTCCAATAATACGAAAAGGTTTGCGGACTTAGCTCGGATTGAGACGAGTTTCAGTTCTGATTCAACAGGCGAACGCGCCTGATGATTTTGAGTGCGATAGCTGTGCTTACCAGCTCTGTAGCTGTCCTACAGCTCGAGTTAAGTACAAAATACCGACAACGCGTATCAAGATGACTCGAAACGGCCGATCCCGCCAGTGTGCTTTTTGGCAGTAAAAGGTACCAGATCGAGCTGAAATCAAGATGGCGAGCGGGAATAAGATCGATTATGACGGGGAAAATACTAGAGCTCTAACGAATTGTCAAATTTCGAAGGAAAACATTATTTTCATCGACCAAAAAGTTGTGAATAGTGTCAGTTATTTTTTTTTCGAGCCAACTAGCTTCTCCAGCGCGAGGAATTACTCTTATGGGCGCCGGCGGTAGAAACGTCAACCTTGGTTTACCGCCGCGGGACTGTTGTGCTTCCTTAGCTTCGACTTCAGTAGACAACGACAGCAACCTAGCAACATTCCCGACTCATAGTGCATGTTTGTTTGACCTTCATATCTGATGCGACAGGTGGAGCGTCTGATGTCTTGCGAATCGATTCCTCATTACAACCTACAGCCGAGTTTCGGCGACCTCTAAGGATGACTCGAACATACACTTATTATGCGGACTAGTTCGGGCAGCAGACGAGTTCCGATGCTTGGATCGAAAGGCGTACACGCCTGATCTCTTCAAATCGATTCCTGTGACAACAAGCACTGTAGCCCCCCCCTCAGCGCAAGTTGAGTGTAGAAAACCGATAGCACTTCTCAAGATGACTCGACCAATACGAATAATTTTGTGGTTCTAGATCGGGCAGCAAACCGAGTTCAGAGCTCTGGGTTTGACAGACAAACGCAACTGATGATTCTGAATCAGTTCCTGTAAATATCAGCTCTGTAGCTGTCCTACAGCTCGAGTTAAGTACAGAAAACCGAGAGCGCCTGTCAAGATGACTCGAATAATACGAATAGGTTTGCGCACCTAGCTCGGCTAACAGACCGAGTTCAGACCTCTGGATTCGACAGGCGAACGCGCCTTTTCATTCTACATCAATTAGCTGTGCCTACCAGCTCTGTAGCTGTCCTATAGCTCGAGTTATGTTCAGGAAACCGTCGGCGCGCATCAAGATGACTCGAAACGCCCGATCCCGTCAGTGTGCTTTTTGGCAGTAAAAGGTACCCGATCGAGCTGAGATCAAGATGGCGAGCGGGAATAAGATCGAATATCACGGGAAAAAATACTAGAGCTCTAACGAATGTTCAAATTTCGAGAACAAAATTTTCAACTTACCAAAAGTTGTGAAAAGTGCAGTTCTTTTTTTTCGAGCCAACTAGCTCTCCAGCGCTTCGGAACTGGAACCGGCGGTAAACCGTCAACCAGATTACCGCCGGGACCCTCGTAGAGCTCTTTTCTCGCACGGCGCTGCTCGGCACACATGCAGGTAGAGTCCGGATGAAGACCCCAAAGAACTCGAAAATACACGTTTTTATGTTTATATCAAAGCACGGTTTCGCCAAGTGTTTTGATAGTAATACTGCAGCTACAGACCTCAGGATTCACTAGCGAACGCGAAATAACCCACTACAGGTGCGAAAAATACCAGATCTCAAAACGAATGTTCAAAACTCTCACGAAGTTCGTCCAACCGACCCAAAGTTCGCACACTGGGCGCCGGCGGTAAACCGTCAACCTTTGTTACCGCCGGGGGACTCGTAGAGCTCCTTGACAACATATAATGTCGAAAAAAATTGCAGAGAACGAATGGTTTTTCAGCCCAACTCGAGTATCAGACCGAGATCAGACCTCTGAATGCGACAGACGGGCGCGTCTGATGTCTCCGAATCGATTCCTGTGATTACCCGCCCTGCAGCCTCCCTACAGCACGAGTTAAGTGCAACGCCGACAGTAGCTCTCAAGATGACTGGAAGAATACGAACAGTTTCGTGATTCTGGATGCGCAGCAGACCGAGTTCAGAGCTCTGGAGTCGACAGATGAATCGGTTTCTGTAACTATCAGCCCTGTAGCTGTCCTATAGCTCGAGTTAAGTACAGGAAACCGAGAGCGCCTATCAAGATGATTCGAATAATACGAATAGGTTAACGGACCTGGCTCGGCTAGCAGACCGAGTTCAGACCTCTGGTTGGAACAACCGAACGCGCCTGATCATTCTGAGTCGATGAGGCGTGCTTACCAGCTCTGTAGCTGTCCGATATCTCGAGTTAAGTTTAGAATACCGAGAGTGTGAATCAAGATGACTTGAATAATACGAATAGGTTTGCGGACCTAGCTCGGCTAGCAAACCGAGTTCAGACCTCTCGATTCAACAGCCGAACGCGGCTGATGATTCTGAATGCGATAGGTGTGCTGACCAGCTCTCTAGCTGTCCTACAGCTCGAGTTAAGTACCTCGTAGAGCTCTTCGGCATCGATGAGCTAGAGGAATTCCGGCGCGGGGTGGAGCTAGTTGGTCGACCCGGCCAGAAAGGACAAAGTGATAACTTTTGGGTGGTTTTGCAATTTTTTGAAAGATATTTGACAATTCATTTTGAGAAAGCAGATTTTTCGCACCTGAAAACGACTATGACGGCCTCTCTGTCTTAGTATGAGCTCCGTAGGCGCAATCTTACTATCAAAACACTTGGAGGAACCATCTTCATGTCGACACGAAAAAAAAACAATTCTTCTCTTTTTCGAGAAATGCTTCCAGAAGCTCTCTCTTTCGACTCCGAGCACTCTTACGCGTGAAATGAGCTCTACGAGGTTTCCGGCGGTGACCAGGTTGACGGTTCACCGCCGGCGCCAGTACCTCGTAGAGCTTTTCGGCAGTGATGAGCTAGAGGAATTCGGCGCGGGGTGCAGCTAGTACCTCGTAGAGCTTTTCGAAGCAGAGCTTAGAGGAATTCGGGCGCAGGGTGGAGCTAGTTGGCCGATCGGGCATTAAGAGACAATGTGGTAACTTTGGGTCGAGTTTTTAATGTTTGTGCGAAATTTGAAAATTCGTTTTGAGAACGGGTATTTTTCTCACGTATAGTAGGTTATGCCGCGACTGCCAGTTGAATTCTTAGGTCTGTAGCTGCAGTACTAATATTAAAACACTTGCTGGAACCGACGGCCGTTTCGAGTCATCTTGGCTCGCTTTGACACTTTCCTGTACGTATCTCGGGATATAGGACAGCTACAGAGCTGATGCATACAGAAACCAATTGGAAACTATGAGCCACGTTCCTCTCTTCGATCTACAGCTCAGAAATCGTTTCGCTGCTCAAGTTAGGTCCGCAAATCTATTCCTATTCTTCGAGTCATTTTGACGAGTGCTGTCCGTTTTCTGTATTCAATTGACAATATCTTGATAAAAAAAACTCTCTTAATTTCTAGCGGGCAGCTTCGCACGAGAAGAGCTCTACGAGGCTCCCGGTGGTAACCTGGTTGACGGTTTACCGCCGGCTCCCAGTACAAAATACCGACAACGCGTATCAAGATGACTCGAACCGGCCGATCCCGCCAGTGTGCTTTTTGGCAGTAAAAGACGATCGAGCTGAGATCGAGATGGCGAGCGGGAATAAGATCGAATATCACGGGAAAAAATACTAGAGCTCTAACGAATGTTCAAATTTTGAGAACATAATGTTCAACCTACCAAAAGTTCTGAAAAGTTCAGTTCTTTTTTTCCGAGCCAACTAGCTCTCCAGCGCGCCGGAATGACTCTAAGCTTCCAGCTACAACTAGCTAAGGGAAGCTCTACGAGTCATTGTCTGTCGGGGCCGGTTCGGCCAACTAGCTGCACCCTGCGCCGGAATTCCTCTAGCTCATCGACTGGGCGCCGGCGGTAAACCGTCAACCTTGGACCGCCGGAGACTCGTAGAGCTTCCTGACACTATAAAATATGTGAAAAACTTTAGAGAACGACAAGTTTTCAGCCAAAGCGATTTCGGACCTCTCAAGATGACTCTAACAAAAAAACTAGTTTCGCAATACAGTTCGAATATCAAACCGAGTTCAGACCTCTGCATGCGACAGGCGAACATCTTTGATGTCTCCGAACTGACTGATATGATTACCAGCCCTGCAGCCTCCCTACAGCCCGAGTTGAATGCAGAAACCCAACAGCACCTCTCAGGATGACTTCAAATACAACAGTTTCGAGCAGCAGGCCGAGTTCCGAGTTTTGCATTCGACGAACGAACGCACCTGATGTGTTCGAATCGATTTCTGTAACCAGCAACACTGTAGCCCTCTCCCAGCACGAGTTCAGTGCATAAATTAAGAGCACTTCTCAAGATTATTCGGAGAATACGAATAGTTTCGCGAACATAGCTCGGGCAGCAGACCGAGTTCAGATCTCTCGATTCAACAGACGAACGCGCATGATATCTCTCAATCGATTTCTGTGACTTTGAGCTTCCCGCTCATACCTTTCCTCTCACTCTTCTCCACTATACCTCCGTCACTGTCTACATTCCTAACCACCCCGCCCTCCCCTCCTCTTGTTTGTCACCCCAACCCCCCCTCTCCTGTAGCTGCCCTACAGCTCGAGTTAAGTGCTGAAAACCGAGAGCGTCTGTCAAGATGACTAGTAGTACAAATAGATTTGCGGACCTAGCTCGGCTAGCAGACCGAGTTGAGACCTCTGGATTCAACGGCGAATGCGCCTGATGATTCTGAAGGCGATAGATGTGCTGACCAGCGCTCTAGCTGCTCTACAGCTCGAGTTAGTACACAATACCGACAACGCGTATCAAGATGACTTGAAACGGTCGATCCCGCCAGTGTGCCTTTTGGCAGTAAAAGATGTCCGATCGAGCTGAGATCGAGATGGGGAGCGGGGATAATATCGAATATCACGGGAAAAAAACTAGAGTTCTAACGAATGTTCAAATTTTGAGAACAGAATTTTCAACCGAGCAATAGTTGTGAAAAGTTCAGTTTTTCTTTCGAGCCAACACGCCGGCGGTAAACCGTCGATCTGGTCATCGCCGGGAACCTCGTAGAGCTTCCTCTCACTGGTAAGAGTGCAGATAATCGACACAGAATCAAAAAATTGAGATTTTTCAAAAATCTTGAAATTCGATATTTCAATGCATATCGCTCAGTTCCTGGAAGTCAACTCATGCAAAAATGCATCGAGAGAGCTTAGCTGCTGTCAGAGAGAAGTTTATATGCCGATGCTCGGCGCAAAAAAAATGCTTTCTCAATATCGGGGCCGGTTCGGCCAACTAGCTGCACCCTGCGCCGGAATTCCTCTAGCTCATCGACTGGGCGCCGGCGGTAAACCGTCAACCTTGGACCGCCGGAGACTCGTAGAGCTTCCTGACACTATAAAATATGTGAAAAACTTTAGAGAACGACAAGTTTTCAGCCAAAGCGATTTCGGACCTCTCAAGATGACTCTAACAAAAAAACTAGTTTCGCAATACAGTTCGAATATCAAACCGAGTTCAGACCTCTGCATGCGACAGGCGAACATCTTTGATGTCTCCGAACTGACTGATATGATTACCAGCCCTGCAGCCTCCCTACAGCCCGAGTTGAATGCAGAAACCCAACAGCACCTCTCAGGATGACTTCAAATACAACAGTTTCGAGCAGCAGGCCGAGTTCCGAGTTTTGCATTCGACGAACGAACGCACCTGATGTGTTCGAATCGATTTCTGTAACCAGCAACACTGTAGCCCTCTCCCAGCACGAGTTCAGTGCATAAATTAAGAGCACTTCTCAATATTATTCGGAGAATACGAATAGTTTCGCGAACATAGCTCGGGCAGCAGACCGAGTTCAGATCTCTCGATTCAACAGACGAACGCGCATGATATCTCTCAATCGATTTCTGTGACTTTGAGCTCTGTAGCTGCCCTACAGCTCGAGTTAAGTGCTGAAAACCGAGAGCGTCTGTCAAGATGACTAGTAGTACAAATAGATTTGCGGACCTAGCTCGGCTAGCAGACCGAGTTGAGACCTGGATTCAACCGGCGAATGCGCCTGATGATTCTGAAGGCGATAGATGTGCTGACCAGCGCTCTAGCTGCTCTACAGCTCGAGTTAGTACACAATACCGACAACGCGTATCAAGATGACTTGAAACGGTCGATCCCGCCAGTGTGCCTTTTGGCAGTAAAAGATGTCCGATCGAGCTGAGATCGAGATGGGGAGCGGGGATAATATCGAATATCACGGGAAAAAAACTAGAGTTCTAACGAATGTTCAAATTTTGAGAACAGAATTTTCAACCGAGCAATAGTTGTGAAAAGTTCAGTTTTTCTTTCGAGCCAACACGCCGGCGGTAAACCGTCGATCTGGTCATCGCCGGGAACCTCGTAGAGCTTCCTCTCACTGGTAAGAGTGCAGATAATCGACACAGAATCAAAAAATTGAGATTTTTCAAAAATCTTGAAATTCGATATTTCAATGCATATCGCTCAGTTCCTGGAAGTCAACTCATGCAAAAATGCATCGAGAGAGCTTAGCTGCTGTCAGAGAGAAGTTTATATGCCGATGCTCGGCGCAAAAAAAATGCTTTCTCAATATAAATGATCAAATATCTTTTAAATTTTTGCAAAATCACCCAAAAGTTACCACACTGTCCGCCTCGGTCGGCTGGGCCAACTAGCTCCACCCCGCGCCGGAATTCCTCTAGCTCATTTGCCGAAGAGCTCTACGAGGTACTAGCTCTCCAGCGCACCGCCGGGAACCTCGTAGTGCTCCTTCCACGCGTGAGAGTGCTTAGAACCGACAGAGAGCTTCTGGTAGCATTCTGCTTTTCTCACAGCGATATGAAGGTTCCGCCAAGTGTTTCGATAGTAAATCTGTGCCTACAGAGCTGATATTAAGACGAAAAGGCCCTGATAATCTTTCACAGGTGCGGAAAATCTGCTTTCTCAAAACGAATTGACGAATATCTTGCAAATCTCAGCAAAACCGACCCAAAGTTGTCACATTGTCTCTTCTGGTCGGATCGGCCAACTAGCTCCACCCCGCGCCAGAATTCCTCTAGCTCATCGATGCCGAGGAGCTCTACGAGGTATGTAAGCGTCCAAAACCCGGATAGCGAAGCCAAGCGCGGTACGCCGCACAGGGACCTCTGCAAGGCCGCCTGAAAACGATGCGCGGGACGCTGGAAACCTCGCAGGAGACGCTTGCGGGGGCGTCGTTTACGATGCGTGGGGCCCTGTGAAGCGCGCAAGGAAGATCTGCCTAGGGGCCTGGAAGAACTCGCGAAGCTCTTCCGAAGCGCTTCGCGCACCCTGGAGCCACGCGTATTGGGAAACGCTAGGAAGCCACGCTCCCGGACACGCTGCGAACTCCGGCAACCTGCTGCGACGAGCGTGGACCGTCGTGGAGGAGCTCCTGGGTGGCACCACCACCGTCCGGCTTCTAATCTCAAACCCTTAGCCCTCCAAGGAGCTATCCGGGAATTACTCGAACCTTCCAGCTATAACTAGCTAAGGAAAGCTCTGCGAGTAATGCCGACGAGCTCTACGAGGTAGTACTCTAAATTATTCTAAAGCTTCCAGCAATAACCTGCTAAGGGAAGCTCTACGAGTTACTCTTCGAGCAACTAGCTTGGGGAAGCTCTACGAGTCACTCTTAAGCTTCCAGCAACAAGCTTAGGGAAGCTCTACGAGTCACTAGCTCCACCTCGCGCCGGAATTCCTCTAGCTCATCGATAACGAAGGGCTCTACGAGGTATTATATTACTCTTAAGCTTCCAGCAAAAACTTGCTAAGGGAAGCTCTACGAGTTAAGAGGACACAAACGTGAAAGCCTTTCTGGCAAGCCCACGGAAGCTCTTGTGAAGCTCTTGTGGGGCTCGGGGGGCTTCCCTGCAGCGTCTCTGAAACGCTGCCAGAAATGCTTCCACGCGTGCCTGCACGCGTGAAGGCACGCGTGGACGCTTGCCAGAAGCTCTCCCGGACCAGCTGCCGGGCCAGGCAAGGCGCTGCGAGGATCAACGACCGGCGGAGATGGGCTGCTGGCGGGCACCACCACCGTCCGGCTTCTAATCTTAAACCCTTTAGCTCTGAGCGAGCGCTCCGGGAGAAACCCGGAGAGCGAAGACACCATCGGTGACGGAAATCCTTCCTGGAGAGCTCTGCGGGGTACCCTTGCAGCGCTGCTGAAGCGCTGCCAGGGTCGCTTCCATGCATTCCTGCACACGTGCAGGCACACTTGGCAGCTCGCGGGAACCTCGCCCGGACCAGCTGCCGGGCCGCCCAAGGCGCTGCGAGGCTTGTGGGCCGCCGTGGAAGAGCCCCTGGCGGGCCCACCACCGTCTGGCTTCTAATCAGCTCTTTAGCTCTCAGCGAGCTCTCCGGGAATGACTCGTATAGCTTCCCCAAGCTAGTTAGGCGATGGAAATGGACTTCCGGCGCGCATGGAGGAGGCTAGTTTGGCTCGAAAAAAAAAACTGAAATTTTCACAATTTTGGTCGGTTTAAAAAATGTTGTTCTCGAAATTTGAACATTCGACTATTTCTGTTACGTAGCGGTTTTGCCGTCGTTAGAGCTTCTAGTTATTTATTTACCGTGATTTTCGTTATCTTATTCACCACTTCGCATCTTGATCTCAGCTCGATCGGGTACCTTTTACTGCCAAAAAGCACACTGGCGGGATCGGCCGTTTCGAGTCATCTTGATACGCGTTGTCGGTATTTTCTACTTAACTCGAGCTGTAGGGCCGCTACAGTGCTCGTAAGCTTACCTATCGCACTCAGAACCAGCAGGCGCGTTCGCCTGTTGAATACAGAGGTCTGAACTCGGTCTGCTAGCCGAGCTAGGTCCGCAAACCTATTAGTATTATTCGAGTCAACTTGATATGCGTTGTCGGTATTTTCTACTTAACTCTAGCTGTAGGGCCGCTATAGTGCTGGTAAGCACACCTATCGCACTCAGAATCATCAGGCGCGTTCGCCTGTTGAATCCATAGGTCTGATCTCGGTCTGCTAGCCGAGCTAGGTCCGCAAACCTATTCGTATTATTCGAGTCAACTTGATACGCGTGGTTGTTTTTTTGTACTTAATTCGAGCTGTAGGAGAACTACAGAGCTGGTAAGCACAGCTTTCGCACTCAGAATCATCAGGCGCGTTCGCCTGTTCCAGTCAGGGGTCTGAACTCGGTCCGTTAGCCGAGCTAGGTCCGCAAACCTATTCGTATTATTCGAGTCAACTTGATACGCGTGGTCGGTATTTTCTACTTAGCTCGAGCTGTAGGGCAGCTACTGTGCTGGTAAGCACACCTATCGCACTCAGAATCATCAGGCGCGTCCGCCTGTTGAATCCATAGGTCTGAACTCAGTCTGCTAGCCGAGCTAGGTCCGCAAACCTATTCGTATTATTGGAGTGAACTTGATATGCGTGGTGGGTATTTTCTCCTAAAGTCGAGCTGCAGGGCAGCTAGAGAGCTGGTAAGCACGTTCATCGCATTCAGAATTATCAGGCGCGCTTGCCTCTTGAATCGAGAGGTCTGAAATTGGTCTGCTAGCCGAGCCAGGTCCGCAAACCTATTCGTATTATCCGAGGCATCTTGACAGACGCTCTCGGTTTTCTCTACTTTACTCGAGCTGTAGGGCAGCTACAGAGCCTATAGTCACAGAAGTCGATTGAAAATTATCGGGCGCGTTTGTCTGTTGTATCGAGAGCTCTGAACTCGGCCTGTTGCCTGAGCTAGATTCGCGAAACTATTCGTATTGTCCGAATCATCGTGAAAAGTGCTCTCAATTTTCTGCACTCAACTCGTGCTGGGGGAGGGCTACAGTGCTGCGGGTCATAGAAATCGATTTGCACACATCAGGCGCGTTTGTTGGTCGATTCGAGAGCTCAGAACTTGGTCTGCTGCTCGAAACAGGTCCGCGAAACTATTGTATTATTCGAGTCATCCTGAGAGATGCTGTTGGTTTTCTGCACTTAACTCGGTCTGTAGAGGGGCTGCAGGGCTGGTAATCACATGCATCGATTCGCAGACATCAGACGCGTCCGCCTGTCGCATTGAGAGGTCTGAACTCGGTCTGATACTCGAACTGGGTTGCGAAACTGTTTGTTTTTTTGTTAGAGTCATCTTGAGAGGTCTGAAATCGCTTGGGCTGAAAACTAGTCGTTCTCTGGATTTTTTCCCACACTATATACTGTCAGGAAGCTCTACGAGTCCCCCGGCGGTAACAAAGGTTGACGGTTTACCGCCGGCGCCCAGTTTTCGCAGAACCACCCAACTTGGTAGCGTCCAAAGCCCGGAGAGCGAAGAGAATCTCGGGGACGGGAAATCTTTCCTGGAGAGCTTTGGGAGCCCCCTGGAGCGCGGCGGAGCCGCTGCCAGAAACGCTTCCATGCGTGCCTGCACGCATGCAGGCACGCGTGGAAACTTGCCGGAAGCTCTCCCGGACACGTTGCCGGGTCGAACGACCTGCTGCGGGCATTCTGGAGCGCCACAGAGAAGCTTCTGGCGGGCACCACCACCGTCCGGCTTCTAATCTTAAGCCCCTTAGCTCTCAGCGAGCTCTCTGGGGAAAGTTGTCACATTGTCCGCCTCGGCCGGCTGGGCCAACTAGCTCCACCCCGCGCCGGAGTTCCTCTAGCTCATCGATGCCGAAGAGCCCTACGAGGTCTCACTCTTAAGCTTCCAGCAACTTCCAGCAATAACTTGTTGAGGGAAGCTCTACGAGTTACTAGCTCTCCAGCGCCCCGGAATAACTCGCAAGCTTCCAGCAATGACTTGCTTAGGGAAGCTCTACGAGTTACGGGAAATCTTTCCTGGACGGCTCTGGGAAGCTCCCCTGCCGCACTGCCGAAGCGCTGGCAGAAATGCGTCCATGCGTGCCTGCACGCGGGCAGGCACGCGTGGAAGCGTGCAGGAGGCCCCCCCGGACCAGTTGCCGGCTCAAAGAAGCCGCTGCGAGGGTCGTGGAGCGAGGGAAAGGAGCTCCTGGCGGGCACCACCACCGCCCAGCTTTTATGTTTAAACTCTTTTGGTCTCCGCGAGCAACATCTTGCTAAGGGAAGCTCTACTAGTTACTAGCTCCACCTCGCGCCAGAATTCCTCTAGCTCATCGATGCCGAGGAGCTGCACGAGGTATTTTAATATTATTTATTGAAATAAATATAGATAGAATTGTAAATTTATTGTAATTTGTAATATTATAATTCTAATTTATGTAATAATTTATATTATGAGCTGCACGAGGTATTTTTCTCAGCAATTACTTGATCAGGGAAGCTGCGCGAGTTACTACCTCCACCCCGCGCCGGAATTTCTTTAGCTCATCGATGCCGAAAAGCTCTACAAGGTATGTGCGCCAGAATTCCTCTAGCGCATTGATAACGACGAGCTTTGCAAGGTAAGAGACCCTCGGGGACGGGAAATCTTTCCTGGAGAGCTCTGGGAGGCTCGCCTGCAGCGCTGCCGAAACCCTGCCAGAATCGCTTCCATGCGTGCCTGCACGCGTGCAGGCACGCGCGGAAGCTTGCCGGAAGCTGCCCCGGACACGTGTCCGGGCCGAACGAACCCCTGCGTGGATTCTGGAGCGCCGCGGAGGAGCTCGTGGCGGGCATCACCACCGCCCAGCTTCTAATCTTAAGCCCTCTAGCTCCCAGCGAGCTCCCCGGGAATTTCAGTGAAACCACGCGAGAGTTGCCCCTTTGTCCTGTCTGTCCAGGTGGACCACCTAGCTCCGCCCGCGCCGGAATTCCTCTAGCTGATCGACGCCGAAAAGCTCTGAGAGGTCTTACTCTTAAGCTTCCAGCAACTAGTTAAGGGAAGCTCCACGAGTTATTCCCGGGGAGATCGCTGAGAGCTCGAGGGTTTCAGATACCTCGTTGAGCTCGTCGTCATCGATGAGCTAGAGGAATGCCTCGTAGAGCTCCGATGGTAAAAGAGCTAGAGGAATTCGGCGACAGGTTGGAGCTAGTTGGCGAAATTCCCGGAGAGCTCGCTGAGAGCTAAAGGGTGTAAGATTACAAGCCGGACGGTGGTGGTGCCCGCCAGGAGCTCCTCCACGGCGGTCCACAGGCCTCGCAGAAGCTCCGGCGAGCCGGCAGCGGGTTCGGGGGCACTTTCCACGCGTGCCTGCACGCGTGCAGGCACGCGTGGAAGCGTTCCTGGCAGCGCTTCGACAGCGCTGCAGGGGGGCCCCCCAGCGCTCTCGAGGAAAGATTCCCGGAGAGCTCGCTGAGAGCTAAAGGGTTTAAGGTTAGAAGCCGGACGGTGGTTGTGCCCGCCAGGAGCTTCTCTCCGTCGCTCCACGTTCCCCGCGGCGACTCGCCTGAGCCGGCAACGGGTCCGAGGGAGCTTCCGGCAAGCTTCCACGCATGCCTGCGCGCGTGCAGGCACGCATGGAAGCGTTTCTGGTAGCGCTTCAGCAGTGCTGCAGAGGAGCTTTCCAGAGCCCCATAGGAAGATTCCCGGAGATCTCGCTGAGAGCTAAAGGGTTTAAGAGTAGAAGCCGGACGGCGGTGGTGCCCGCCAGCAGCCCATCTCCGCCGGTCCAGAATTCTCGCAGCAGTTCGTTCGACCCGGCAGCGGGTCCGGGAGAGCTTCCGGCAAGCTTCCACGCGAGCCCGCACGCGTGCAGGCATGCGTGGAAGCGTTTTTGGCAGCGCTTCGGAAGCGCTGCCGGGGAGCTCCCCAGAGCCCCAGAAGGGCTTCACGCGTGCTTCCGTGGCCTTGCCAGGAAGGTTCCCGGAGAGCTCGCTGAGAGCTAAAGGGTTTAAGATTAGAAGCCGGACGATGGTTGTGCCCGCCAGCAGCCCATCTCCGCCGGTCAAGAATCCCCGCAGCAGGTCGTTCGACCCGGCAGCGGGTCCGGGAGAGCTTCCGGCGAGCGTCTAGGCGTGCGTGCACGCGTGCAGGCACGCGTGGAAGCGTTCCTGGCAGCGCTTCGGAAGCGCTGCCGGGGAGCCCCCCAGAGTCCCAACAGAGCTTCACGCGTGCTTCCGTGGGCTTGCCAGGAAGGTTTTCTGGAGTGTCTTCTCTTATATTCCCGGATAGCTCCTTGGAGAGCTTAGGGTTTCAGATAAGAAGCTGGCGGTGGGTGGTGAGGAGCAAACGCCCACCTCCGCCGGTCCACGACTGGGCGCCGGCGGTAAACCGTCAACCTTTCTTACCGCCGGGGGACTCGTAGAGCTTCCTGACAGTATATAGTGTGGGAAAAATCCAGATAACGACTAGTTTTCAGCCCAAGCGATTTCAGACCTCTAAAGATGACTCTAACAAAAAACAAACAGTTTTGCAACACAGCTCGAGTATCAGGCCGAGTTCAGACCTCTCAACGCGACAGGCGGACGCGTCTGATCTCTGCGAATCGACTCATTTGATTACCAGCCCTGCAGCCCCCTACAGCCCGAGTTAAGTGCAGAAAAACGACAGGATCTCTCAGGATGACTCGAATAATATAATAGTTTCGCGGACCTGTTTCGAGCAGCAGACCAAGTTCTGAGCTCTGGAATCGACCAACGAACGCGCCTGATGTGTGCAAATCGATTTCTGTGACCCGCAGCACTGTAGCCCTCCCCAGCACGAGTTGAGTGCAGAAAATTGAGAGCACTGTTCACGATGATTCGCACAATACGAATAGTTTCGCGAAGCTAGCTCGGGCAACAGGCCGAGTTCAGAGCTCTCGATACAACAGACGAACGCGCCTGATGATTCCCAATCGATTTCTGTGACTATAGGCCCTGTAGCTGCCCTACAGCTCGAGTTAAGTACAGAAAACCGAGAGCGTCTGTCAAGATGACTCGAATAATACGAATAGGTTTGTGGGCCTAGCTCGGCTAGCAGACCGAGCTCAGACCTCTGGAGTCGACAGACGAACGTGCCTGGCGATTCTGAATGCGATAGATGTGCTTACCAGCTCTGTAGCTGCCCTGCATCTCGAATTAAGTACAAAATTCCCACAACGCGTACCAAGTTGACTCGCAAAATACGAATAGGTTTGCGGACCTAGCTCGGCTAGCAGACCGAGTTCAGACCTCTGGATTCAACAGGCGAACGCGCCTGATGATTTTGAATGCGATAGCTGTGCTTACCAGCACTGTAGCTGCCCTAAAGCTCGAGTTAAATACAAAATACCGACAACGCGTATCAAGATGACTCAAAACGGCCGATCCCGCCAGTGCGCTTTTTGACAGTAAAAGGTACCCGATCGAGCTGAGATCAAGATGGCGAGCGGGAATAAGATCGGATATCACGGGAAAAAATACTAGAGCACAAACGAATTGTTGAATTTCGAGAACAAAATTTTCAACCGACCAAAAGTTGTGAAAAGTTCAGTTCTTTTTTTTCGAGCCAACTAGCTCTCCAGCGCGCCGGAATTACTCTTAAGCTTCCAGCAACTAGCTTGGGGAAGCTCTACGAGTCATTCTCGCAGCGCCCTGCCGGAGGTTGCAGCGGGTCCGGGAGCGTGGCTTCCTAGCGTTTCCCAATACGCGTGGCTCCAGGGTGCGCGAAGCGCTTCGGCAGAGCTTCGGAAGAGCTTCGGCAGTTCTTCCAGGCTCCTAGGCAGATCTTCCTTGCGCGCTTTGCAGGGCCCCACGCATCGTAAACGGCGCCCCGGCAAGCGTCTCCTGCGAGGTTTCCAGCGTCCCGCGCATCGTTTCAGGCGGCCAGGCAGAGGACCCCGTGCGGCGTCCCGCGCTTGGCTTCGCTATCCGGGTTTTGGACGCTTAGAAGTACCTCGTAGAACTCTTCGACATCGATGAGCTAGAGGAATTCGGGCGCGGGGTGCAGCTAGTTCCCGGGTAGCTCCTTGGAGAGCTGAGGGTTTCATATAAGAAGCCGGCGGTGGGTGGTGAGGAGGACACGCCCACCTCCGCCGGTCCACGATCGCCGGAGCAACTCCCCGGAGTTCGCAGCGGGTCCGGGAGCGTAGCTTCCTAGCGTTTCCCAATACGCGTGGCTCCAGGGTGCGCGAAGCGGCAGAGCTTCGGAAGAGCTTCGGCAGATCTTCCAGGCTCCTAGGCAGATTGTAAGCGTCCAAAACCCGGATAGCGAAGCCAAGCGCGGAACGCCGCACGGGAACCTCTGCCAGGCCGCCTGACACGATGCGCGGGACGCTGGAAACCTCGCAGCAGACGCTTGCGGGGGCGCTGTTTACGATGCGTGGGGCCCTTCAAAGCGCGCAGGGAAGATCTGCCTAGGAGCCTGCGAGCACTGGCGAAGCTCTGCCGAGGCTCTGCCGAAGCGCTTCGCGCACCCTGGAGCCACGCGTATTCGGAAACGCTAGGAAGCCACGCTCCCGGACCCGCTGCAAGCTCCGGCAACCTGCTGCGACGAGCGTGGACCGCCGTGGAGGAGCTCCTGGCAGGCACCACCATCGTCCGGCTTCTTCTCTGAAACCCTTAGCTCTCCAAGAAGCTATCCGGGAATCTTCCTTACGCGCTTTGCAGGGACCCACGCATCGTAAACAGCGCCCCTGCAAGCGTCTCCTGCGAAGTTTCCAGCGTCCCGCGCATCGTTTGAGGCGGCCTGGCAGAGGTCCTCCTAACTCGTAGTGCTTCCCTAAGCTAGTTATAGCCTATGTGTAATACCTCGTAGAGCTCTTCGGCATACCTCGTAGAGCTCTTCGGCATCGATGAGCTAGAGGAATTCCGGCGCGGGGTGGAGCTAGTTGGTCGACCCGGCCAGAAAGGACAAAGTGTTAACTTAACTCGTAGAGCTTCTCTTAGCAAGTTATTGCTGGAAGCTTAAGAGTAATTCCGGAGCGCTGGAGAGCTAGTTGGCAAGAAAAATCTCGACGGACCTTTTGGTGACTTTTGGTCGGTTGAAAATTTTGTTCTCGAAATTTGACCATTCGTTAGAGCTCTAGTATTTTTTCCCGTGATATTCGATCTTATTCCCGCTCGCCATCTTGATCTCAGCTCGATCGGGTACCTTTTACTGCCAAAAAGCGTCCCGGCGGGAACGGCCGTGTCGAGTCATCTTGATACGCGTTGTCGGTATTTTGTACTTAACTCGAGCTGTAGGGCAGCTACAGAGCTGGTAAGCACACCTATCGCATTCAGAATTATCAGGCGCGTTCGCCTGTTGAATCCAGAGGTCTGAACTCGGTCTGCTAGCCGAGCTAGGTTCGCAAACCTATTCGCATTATTGGAGTCATCTTGACAGACGCTCTCGGTTTTCTGTATTTAACTCGAGCTGTAGGGCAGCTACAGGGCTCATTGTCACAGACATCGATGGGAAATCACCATTCGCGTTCGTCTATTGAACCGAGAGCTCTGAACTCGGCCTGCTGCCTGAGCTAGGTTCGCGAAACTATTCGTATTGTCCGAATCATCTTGAAGAGTGCTCTCGATTTTCTGCACTCAACTCGTGCTGGGTAGGGCTACAGTGCTGCGGGTCACAGATATCGATTTGCACACATCAGGCGCGTCTGTCTGTCGATTCCAGAGCTTGAAACTCGGTCTGCTGCTCAAACTAGGTCCGCGAAACTATTTTATTACTCGAGTCGATACTCTTCTAGTGCCTCGTAGAGCTCTGATGGTAGAAGATCTAAAGGAATTCGGCGACAGGGTGGAGCTAGTTGGCGAAATGTCGAAAAGGGACGCGATCATACCTTCCGCGGCCTGGCTCAGCCGATTTTGCAGTTCTAACAATTCGTTTGGGCTGCTATCTGCGCAGAGCTTACAGAAGCTACCCCAACAATACTTGTTCATTCTGTCGAAAAATTCTCCCGCTTCACGTTGGCAGTCCAAAAATACCTCGTTGAGCTCTTCGGCACCGATTAGCTAGAGGAATTCCGGCGCGGGGTCGAGCTAGTTGGCCGACCCGACCAAAAAAGACAATGTGATAACCTTGGGCCGGTTTTGCTTGGATTTGAAAGATATTTGACAATTCATTTGGAGAACTGGTATTTTTTCTCACGTGTAGTGGTTTATGTCGCGTCTGCCAGTTAAATTCTCAGGTCCGTAGGTGGAATAGTACTATCAAAAGACTTGCTGGAACCAACTGCGTTCCGAGTCATCTTGACACGCGTTCACGGTTTTCTGTGCTTAACTCGAGATTTCGAGAGCTACAGGGCTGACACTTACAGAAACCGATTCAGAATGATCAGGCGCGTTCGCCTGTTGCATCGAGAGGCCTGAACTCGGTTTGCTACTCGAGCTAGGTCCGTAAAGTAATCTTCACCAGTGATGCCGGTTTTCTGTACTCAACTCAAGATTCAGAGGAGCTACAGAGCTGGTGCGCACATGCACTGATTCAGTATCACCAGGCGCTTGCGTCTGTTGCATCGAGAGGCCTGAACTCGTTCTGCTAGTCGAGCTAGGTCCACGACACTATTCGTATTTCTCAAGTTCTCTTTAGAGGCGCTGTCGGTATTCTGCACTTAACTCCAGCTGTAGCACAGCTACAGAGGTGGTACGCGCAGAAACCGATACAGAATCATCAAGGGCGTTTGGCTGAAGCATCTAGAGCTCTGAACAGAGTCTGCTTCTCGAGCTGAGTTCGCAAAACTATTTGTATGCGATCGATTTTTTTTCGAGTTTTGGCTCTCGCTTAAGCTTGCTTCACGTGTTCCGAGGAGCTGGACAAGAAAAGAGCTCTACGAGGTCCCCGGCGGGCCGAGGCGGACAATGTGATAACTCTTGGGTGGTTTTGCAAATATTTGAAAGATATTTGACAATTCATTTTGAGAAAGCAGATTTTTCGCACCTGTAAACGATTATGAGGGCCTCTCGGTCTTAATATGAGTTCCGTAGGCGCACATTTACTATCAAAACACTTGGCGCAACCAACTTCGTGTCGACATGGAAAACGTCAATTTTTCATTTTTCGAGAAATGCCCCCTGACTTTGGCCACTCTCAGGCGTCAAAGGAGCTCTACGAGGTTCCCGGCGGTGACCAGGTTGACGGTTCACCGCCGGAGCCAGTTCCGGCGCGCTGGAGAGCTAGTTGGCTCGAAAAAAAAAACTGAACTTTTCACAACTTTTGGTCGGTTGAAAATTACTGGATAGCTCCTTGAGAGCAGAGGGTTTCAGAGAAGAAGCCGGCTGTGGATGGTGAGGAGGACGCGCCCACCTCCGCCGGTCCACGATCGCCGGAGCAACTCGCCGGAGTTCGCAGCGGGTCCGGGAGCGTGACTTCCTAGCGTTTCCCAATACGCGTGGCTCCAGGGTGCGCGAAGCGCTTCGGCAGAGCTTCGGAAGAGCTTCGGCAGTACCTCGTAGAGCTCTTCGGCAAGAGCTAAGAGGAATTCGGGTGCAGGCTGGAGCTAGTTGGCCGGCCCGACGAAAAGAGAGAATGTGACTTGGGGTCGGTGTGTTCTACTTTGTGCAAAATTTTGAAGTTCGTTTTTAGAAGTGAGATTTTTATTCCCTGTAGTAAGCTATGGCGCATCTGCTGGTAAATTTTCCATGGCTCTAGGTCCAGTATTACTATGAAAACACTTGGAGGAACCCACTGTGTGAAAACCGAAAAATCGTCATTTCTCGAATTTTTCGGCTCTCGCTTCAGAAGCTTCCTTCACTTGTTCGTAGGAACGCTGTGTGAAAAGAGAGCTCTACGAGGTGCCCGGCGGTAACTTGGTTGACGGTTTAACGCCGGTTCCCAGTTCTTCCAGGCTTCCAGGCAGATCTTCCTTGCGCGCTTTGCAGGGCCCCACGCATCGTCAACGGCGCCCCTGCAAGCGTCTCCTGCGAGGTTTCAAGCGTCCCGCGCGTTTCAGGCGGCCTGGCAGAGATCCCCGTGCGGCGTTCCGCGCTTGGCTTCGCTATGCGGGTTTTGGACGCTCACAATTCCCGGAGAGCTCGCTGAGGGCTAAAGAGTTTAAGATTAGAAGCCGGACGGTGGTGGTAGCAGGCAGGAGCTCTTTCGCGGCGGTTCACGTTTCTCGCAGCAGCTCCGGTGAACCGGCAACTGGTCCAGGAGAGCTTCTGGCGAGCTTCCTTAAGGCGCTGCCAGGAACGCATGAGGCTGGGAACGCATGAGGCGTTCCTGGCAGCGCCTTAACAGCGCTGTAGGGGGCCCCCAGAGCTCACAAGGAAATATTTTCTGTTCCCGGATAGCTCCTTGGAGAGCTGAGGGTTTCAGATAAGAAGCCGGGGAGGGTGGTGAGGGAGACACGCCCACCTCCGCCGGTCCACGATCCCCGCAGCGCACTGCCGGCGGTTCCAGCGGGTCCGGGAGCGTGGCTTCCTAGCGTTTCCCAATACGCGTGCCTCCAGGGTGCGCCAAGCGCTTCGGCAGAGCTTCGGAAGAGCTTCGGCAGTTCCCGGATAGCTCCTTGGGGAGCTGAGGGTTTCAGATAAAAAGCCGGCGGTGGGTGGTGAGCAGCACACGCCCACCTCCGCCGGTCCACGATTCTCGCAGCAGGTTGCCGGAGGTTGCAGCGGGTCCGGGAGCGCGGCTTCCTAGCGTTTCCCAATGCGCGTGGCTCCAGGGTGCGCGAAGCGCTTCGGCAGAGCTTCGGAAGAGCTTCGGCAGTTCTTCCAGGCTCCTAGGCAGATCTTCCTTGCGCGCTTTGCAGGGCCCCACGCATCGTAAACGGCGCCCGTGCAAGCGTCTCCTGCGAGGTCTCCAGCGTCCCGCGCATCGTTTCAGGCGGCCTGACAGAGGCCCCCGTGCGGCGTTCCGCGCTTGGCTTCGCTATCCGGGTTTTGGACGCTTACAAGTTTTGTTCTCGAAATTTGAACATTCGTTAGAGTTCTAGTATTTTTTTCCGTGATATTTATTCTTATTCCTGCTCGCCATCTTGATCTCAGCTCGATCGGGTAGCTTTTACTGTCAAAAAGCACACTGGCGGGATCGGTCGTTTCGAGTCATCTTGATACGCGTTCTCGGTATTTTGTACTTAACTCGAGCTGTAGGACAGCTACAGAGCTGGTAAGCACATATCGCACTCAGACTCATCAGGCGCGTTCGCTTGTTGAATCCATAGGTCTGAACTCGGTCTGCTAGCCGAGCTAGGTCCGCAAACCTATTCGTATTATTCGGGTCAATTTGATAATCGTGGTGGGTATTTTTCTACTTAATTCGAGCTGTAGGGCAGCTAGAGTGCTGGTAAGCACACTTATCGCACTCAGAATCTCATCTTGACAAACGCTCTCGATATTTTCTGTACTTAACTCGAGCTGTAGGCAGCTACAGAGCCTACAGTCAGAAATCGATTGAGAATTATCGGGTGCGTTTGACTGTTGTATCGAGAGCTCTGAACTCGGCCTGCTGCCCGAGCTAGGTTCGCGAAACTATTCGTATTGTTCGAATCATCGTGAAAAGTGCTCTCAATTTTCTGCACTCAACTCGTGCTGGGGGAGGGATACAGTGCTGCGGGTCATAGAAATCGATTTGCACACATCAGGCGCGTTCGTTGGTCGATTCGAGAGCTCAGACTTGGTCTGCTGCTCGAAACAGGTCTGCGAAACTGTTATATTATTCGAGTCATCCTGAGAGATGCTTTTCTGCACTTCACTCGGGCTGTAGGGGGGCTGCAGGGCTGGTAATCACATGAGTCGATTCGCAGACATCAGACGCGTCCGCCTGTTGCATTGAGAGGTCTGAACTCGGTCTGATCAGACGCGCCGCTTGTCGCATTCAGAGGGCAAAAAATATTGACTATGAGTCAGAATGTTGGTAGGTGCTCTCGGTTTTCTCAACTTAAGTCGAGCTTGGAAGCTCTACGAGTTCCCCGGCGGTAACCAAGGTTGACGGTTCACCGCCGGCGCCCATGCGGCGTTCCGTGCTTGGCTTCGCTATCCGGGTTTTGGACGCTTACAAGTTGGCCGACCCGGCCCGGACGGACAATGTGGTAACCTGGGGTCGGTTTTTGGAAGATAGCGAGTCTCGTAAAGCTCTTCGTCATCGATGATCTACGAGGTTCCCGACCCGACGGTGACCAGGTTGACGGTTCACCGCCGGCGCCAGTTGCTCTTCGGCTTTTGAACGCTACCAAGTTTTCCGATGTGTGTTATTCCCGGACAGCTCCTTGGAGAGCTGAGGGTTTTAGATTAGAAGCCGGCTGTGGGTGGTGAGGAGGACACGTCCACGCTCGCCGGTCCACGCTTGCCGGAGCAACTCGCCGGAGTTCGCAGCGTGTCCGGGAGCGTGGCTTCCTAGCGTTTTCCAATACGCGTGGCTCCAGGGTGCGCGAAGCGCTTCGGCAGAGCTTCGGAAGAGCTTCGGCAGTTCTTCCAGGCTCCTAGGGAGATCTTCCTTGCGCGCTTTGCAGGGACCCACGCGTCGTAAACGGCGCCCCTGCAAGCGTCTCCTGCGAGGTTTCCCGCGCATCGTTTCAGGCGGCCTGGCAGAGGTCCCCGTGCGGCGTTCCGCGCTTCGCTTCGCTATCCGGGTTTTGGACGCTTGCAATCTTTCCTCTCCGGGTATTGGACGCTACTAATTCCCGAAGAGTGTTTTGATAAAGGTGCACCTTCAGCGCATATTAAGACGTAGAGACCCTCAAAGTTGTCTCTAGATGCGAAGTATGGCTTGCCAGAAAGGTTTTTCGGTGTGTGTTTTCTTTGCTCTCCAGGTTGTCGGCGCTACCAATTCCCGGAGAGTGTTTTGATAGTTCAGGTGCCCAGCGCTGATATTACGACGGAACGACCCTCAAAGTTGTCTCCAGGCGTGCAAAATTTGATTCCTCAAAATAAGTTGTCCAATGTTTTTTTTCAAATATTTGCAAAACTACCCAGAAGTTGTCACATTGTCCGTCTCGGCCGGCTCGGCCAACTAGCCCCATCACGCGCCGGAATTCCTCTGGCGCTTCGACGAAGAGCTACGAGGTACTCGTACAGCCCTTTGGCATCGATGAGCTAGAGCAATTTCGGCGCGGGGTGGAGCTAGTTGGCCCAGCCGGCCGAGGCGGACAATGTGATAACTGTTGGGTGATTTTGCAAAAATTTGAAAGATATTTGACCATTCATTCTGAAAAAGCAGATTTCCACGCCGAGCATTGGCGTATGAACTCCTCTCTGACAGCAGCCTAGCTCTGTCGATGCATTTTTGCATGAGTTTACTTCCGAGAACTAAGCGAATATGAACATCGAAGAAATCGAATTTCATGATTCTCGAAAAATCTCTATTTTTCCACTCTGTGTCGATTCTTTGCACTCATACCAGTGAGAGAAACTCTACGAGTTTCCCGGCGGTGACGAGGTTGACGGTTCATCGCCGGCGCCAGTTCCGGGCGCTGGAGAGCTAGTTCGCAAGAAAAATCTCGACGGACCTTTTGATGACTTTTGGTCGGTTAGCAATTTTGTTCTCGAAATTCAAGAATTCGTTTGAGATATAGTATTCTTTCCCGTTCGATCTTATTCCCGCTCGCCATCTTGATCTCAGCTCGATCGAATTCCTTTTACTTCCAAAAAGCACTCCGGCGGGATCGGCCCTTTCGAGTCTGATACGACGTGACGGTTCTCTCAAGATAACTCGAGCTTCAGGGCAGCTACAGAGCTGCTCAGCACAGCTTATTGATCTAGCATGATCAGGCGCGTTCGCTTGTTGAACCAATAGGTCTGAACTCGGTCTGCTAGCCGAGCTAGGTCCGCAAACCTATTCGTATTATTCGAGTAATCTTTACATGCACTCTCCGTTTTCTGCACTTAAGACGAGCTACAGCACAGCTACAGAGTTGATACGTACAGAAACCGATCCAGAATCATCAGTGGCCGTTGTCCGTTGAATCCAGAGCTCTGAACTCGGTCTGCTGCCCAATCTAGAATCGCAGAACTATTCGTATCGTTCGAGTCATCTTGAGAGATGCTGTCGGTTCTCTTAACTCGGGCTGTAGGGGGGCTGCATGGCTGGTAATCACTGGAATCGATTCGGAACATCAGGCGCGTCCGCCTTCTGAATGGAGAGCTCCGAACTCTGTCCGCTGCACGAACTAGGTCCGCAAAACTAGTCGTATTGTTCAAGTCATGTTGAGAGGTGCTGTCCGTTTCCTGCACTGGTAATCACAGGAATCGATTCAGAGACATCAGACGCGTCCGCCTGTGGCATGCAGAGGTCTGGTCTCGGTGTGATACTCGAGCTAGGTTTGCCAAACTATTCGTATTGTTCGAGCCATCTTGAGAGGTGCTGTCGATTTACGCACGAAGCTCGGGCTGTAGGAGAGCTACAGAGCTCGTACAGAAGAGAATCCAGAAGCATAGGAGGCGTTCGGCTGTTGCATCCCAGAGGTCTGAAATTGCTTGGGCTGAATTTTTTCAGTGTATTTACATTATATGTTGTCAGGAAGCTCTACGAGTCTCCCGGCGAGAAAGGTTGACGGTTTACCGCCGGCGCCCAGTTGGCCCAGCCGGCCGAGGCGGACAATGTGACAACTTTTGGGTGGTTTTGCGAAAATTTGAAAGATATTTGACCATTTTTTTTTTTGAAAAAGCAGATTTTTACGCCGAGCATTGGCATATGAACTCCTCTCTGACAGCAGCTCAGCTCTCTCGATGCATTTTTGCATGAGTTGACTTCCGGGAACTGAGCGAATATGAACATCGAAAAAAATCGAATTTCAAGAATTTCGAAAAATCTTCATTTTTTGATTCTGTGTCGATTCTTTGCACTCTTACTAGTGAGAGGAGCTCTACGAGGTTCCCGGCGGTGACCAGGTTGACGGTTCACCGCCGGCGCCAGTTCGAAAACGCTGGCAGGCTAGTTGGCTCGAAAAATCCCGACTGAACTTTTCACAACTTTGGCTCGGTTGAAAATTATGTTCTCGAAATTCAACAATTCGTTTGAGCTCTAGTATTTTTTCCCGTGATATTCGATCTTATTCCCGCTCGCCATCTTGATCTCAGCTCGATCGGGTGGGTATTACTATCGAAAAGCGTCATGGCGGGATCGGCCGTTTCGAGTCATCTTGATACGCGCTGTCGGTTTTATCAAGATAACTCGAGCTTCAGGACAGCTACAGAGCTGGTGGGCACAGCTAATCGATGCAGAATGATCAGGCGCGTTCGTCTGTTGAAACCAGAGGTCTGAACTCGGTCTGCTGGCCGAGCTAGGTCCGCAAACCTATTCGTATTATTCGAGTCATCTTGACAGACGTTCTCGGTTTTCTGTACTTAACTCGAGCTGCAGGACAGCTACGTAGCTGATACGTACAGAATCCGATTCCGAATCATCAGTGGCCGTTGTCTGTTGAATCCAGAGCTCTGAACTCGGTCTGCTGCCCCATCTAGAATCGCGAAGCTGTTCGTATTGTTTGAGTCGCTTGCGAGATGCTGTCGGTTCTCTGCACTTAACTCGGGCTGTAGGGGGGCTGCATGGCTGGTAATCACTGGAATCGATTCGGAGACATCAGGCGCGTTCGCCTGCGGAATCTAGAGCTCCGAACTCGGTCTGTTGCCCGAACTAGGTCCGCGAACTATTCGTATTGTTCGAGTCATCCTGAGAGGTGCTGTCGGTTTCCTGCACTTAACTCGGCAGCAGGGGGGCTGCAGGGCTGGTAATCACAGGGATCGATTCAGAGACATCAGACGCGTCCGACTGTCGCATGCAGAGATCTGAACTCGGTCTGATACTCGAACTAGGTTTGCCAAACTGTTCGTATTGTTCGATTCATCTTGAGAGGTGCTGTCGATTTACGCACGTATCTCGGGCTATAGGAGAGCTAGAGAGCTCGTACAGAAGACAATCTAGAAGCATCGGGGGCGTTCGGCTGTTGCATCCGAGAGGTCTCAAATTGCCTGGGCTGAAAAACTAATTTTTCGGTGTAATTTCTTTCGACATTATATGTTGTCAGGAAGCTCTACGAGTCCCCCGGCGGTAAGAAAGGTTGACGGTTTACCGCCGGCGCCCAGTAATAACTCGTAGAGCTTCCCTTAGCAAGTTAATGCTGGAAGCTAAGAGTAATTCCGGGGCGTTGGAGAGCTAGTTGGCAAGACAAATCTCGACGGACCTTTTGGTGACTTTTGGGCGGTTGAAAATTTTGTTCTCAAAATTTGAACATTCGTTAGAGCTCTAGTATTTTTTCCCATGATATTCGATCTTATTCCCGCTCGCCATCTTGATCTCAGCTCGATCGGGTACCTTTTGCTGCCAAAAAGCGGGCAGGCGGGATCGGCCGTTTCAAGTCATCTTGTGACGCGGTGTCGGTTTTCTGAAGATAACTCGAGCTTCAGGACAGCTACAGTGCTGGTTAGCACAGCTAATCGATTCAGGAGAATCAGACGCGTTCGCCTGTTGAAGCCAGAGGTCTGAATTCGGTCTGCTAGCCGAGCTGGGTGCGCAAACCTATTCGTATTATTCGAGTCATCTTTGACAGGCGCTCTCGATTTTCTGTACTTAACTCGAGCTAAAGGACAGCTACAGAGCTGATGCGTACAGAATCTGATTCAGAATCATCAGTGGCCGGTGTCTGTTGAATCCAGACCTAAACTCGGTCTGCTGCCCGATCTAGAATCGCGAAACTATTCGTATTGTTCGAGTCGCTTGCGAGATGCTGTCGGTTCTCTGCACTTAACTGGAGATGCAGGGGGGCTGCATGGCTGGTAATTACTGGAATCGATTCAGAGACATCAGGCGCGTTCGCCTGCAGAATCCAGAGCTCCGAACTCGGTCTGTTGCTCGAACTAGGTCCGCGAAAGTATTCGTATTGTTCGAGTCATTCTAGAGGTGCTGTCGGTTTCCTGTTAACTCGGCTGCAGGGGGGGCTGCAGGGCTGGTCGTTACAGGGATCGATTCAGAAACACAGACGCGTCCGCCTGTGGCATGCAGAGGTCTGAACTCGGTCTGATACTCGAACTAGGTTTGCCAAACTATTCGTATTGTTCGAGTCATCTTGAGAGCTGTGCTGTCGATTTATGCACGTAACTCGGGCTGTAGGAGAGCTACAGAGCTCGTACAAAAGACAATCTAGAAGCTTCTGGGGCGTTCGGCTGTTGCATCCGAGAGGTCTGAAATTCCCTGGGCTGAACAACTATTTTTTCTGTGTAATTTTGTTCGACATTATATGTTCACAGGAAGCTCTACGAGTCCCCCGGCGGTAAGAAAGGTTGAGGAAGCGGAGTTTACCTCCCGCTCTCCCTCGGCCTTGTCCCGTCGGGGGGCTCACTCGAGCTGCATCGTGCAGTCAGGCAGCCTGCCCCTGGCCCGCCGCGCGGGGGGCGCGTGGCGATCGGGCCACTTCGGCGACGCCTGCACTTGTTTGCGGCATTGTTTGCACTTGTTTGCGAGCAGGCCGCCTGCACTTGTTTGCGGCATTTTGCCGCGTCGAGCTGGACGGGACGAGCCAGAGTCAATCGATCGATTTGGACCGCTGGGGAGCCAACTTCGGACATTGGGAGTGGGAGTATCTTGCCAGACAGGTTGGTAGAGCTCGACACGACGATAAGGATTCTCTAGTCGACATACCATCTGGGCCACCTGATCTCTCTCCCACTTTACCTCACCATCCTGTTGCCCCATATAACTTTCATCAGTTGAGTGCACATCTCAAACGTACTCGAGAAGATCGATCGTTCTGTGCGAAGTGGAATATCCCTTGTAATATCTCAGACGGCAAGATGGCTGCCTCATCAGCTGCTGCGGTCCCCGAGGTTTTCGCTATGGACGCCACTGATATGCCCGTTCCAGGAGCCAAGGAGGAGGAGGTCCCAGAGGGAAAACGGGTCAAAATTCAGACGGTTGAAGGCCTCGAGGAGGCCATGACAAAGGGGATGGACAAGATCACGACGCTTGTTGCATCTCTGGGAGGTAAGATGACGGAGGGCTTCCAATCAACACATCGAAGCATCACGGATCTCGGCACCCAGCTCAATGCTCGTGTTGATTCGGTGGAGAAAAATGTACAGCAGGCGATGACGGACATAGATGCTATTACTAAGAAGGTTGAGGATCAGAGGCTCCAGATAATCCAGCTCCAGCAGGCTCCTGCAGGTGGGGCCCCCAGAGCAGGCACCTCTACGACAGCGTCCTCGGCGGAAACTCGGCAGTCAGTGCAGAATTTCACCCCATCGTTCGTCGAGCTCAAGGGATGGGTGACGGACTGGAGGGATGCAGAGAAGCGTCAGGAGGAGATGTTATCACAGCAGGCGTTGAATTCACTGCTGAATGAGGTCCTGGCTGGAGAATGGTTCAGTGGTGTGAAGGAGTTTCTGGACCTGAACCAATCCAAGAGGTTCAACACAGGTAGAGAGGCGTGGGGGTATTCGCGTGCTCGGCTCTATTTCCAGAATGGGGTTACCAGTGACCAGCTGTGGGATCTTCGTCGTCGACTCGTTGCCGCGATCGCCGACAACAAACTCCAGCACGCTCCCAGGGCCCTCAAGGTCCACGTGGAGGCCCCCCCCTGGAAGAAGCCCCATCTGGATGCCGCTGGGATCTTTCAGGCCAAGTTCAAGAGTTTCAAGAAGCATCATTCGAATCTCAGGGCTGAGACGGGACCACCGATTACGTTCATGTGGGGCTCCAGTGACCACTTACCACCTCCAGGGAAGATTGTGGCCAAGTTCTCTCTGCAGAATGGCTGGGAGATCACTCGTGCAATGAATCAGCTTGAGCCAGGGATCAACATTGATGAGTTGCGAGCGAGGATTTCCAGTACGAACTAGAGGTGCCACGACACCATTGCGTCATGGAATGTGCGTCGGGCAGGTGCAGAGAACGGCCATGACATAATTAATTCACTACGTCGTTTAGATGTGGGACTCGCGGGGTTGTGCGAGTGTCAGTTCCTTTCAGTTCGTGATCTCAGCATGCGAGGTTACACAATTTTTCGGAGTACTTGTCGGAAGGCTGCGGTGATTATGTCTAAGTCTTGGAGAGACTCGCTCAGAGCCACATATCGTGGCAAAGGTTTTGTCATTTGTAGTTATTCTAGTGTTACGGTTATTGTTGCATATATGCCACATGAGAGTATCAATGCCCTTACGGAAGAACAGTATGAGCATGATGTGTATGAACAGATATTGTTTGATATATCCCAAGTGCTTCGCACACATAGGTCTAAGTTCCCGAAGCAGCCGCAGGACCTGGTCTTCTTGACAGATGCTAACGTCGAACTCGAGCCAGATTCGGAGGTCAACGGCTTTAGAGTTACTGGATCAGGGCTTCTGGAGGCGTCTGGGATTGCTGGGGAGTCTACGGAGATTGATACTGGGATGGAGGAGGGAGCGGATGACGGCAACCCGTATATGACTCAAACAAAACGTGGTGCACGCAAAGCCAGACCTCATAGGCTTGTCTCGGGCTTCGAAATTCGACGGGCGTCTAGGTTGCAATCGATGAGGAGGGCCCTACTGGACTTCTGCGGGCTCTGGGGCATCAGGATGGAGAACACATTCGGGCAGAGGAGGGTTACTTTCAAATCAGGTACGGGGGTGGAGAAGGTGCTCGACTATGTTGGTGTCAGCCGTCGTTTACACAGGCAGGAGCTCACAGTTGGCTGGATGCTGCCTTCGGAAGTCGGCCACGCCTGGACGGAGCACCCTTGCAGCAGATACGAGCGTGCGCTGTCTGACCACGCCTGCATAGTTGTTCGCTTGTCTTGTGCACCGTCTGCGAAGAGACGGACCCAGCCTGCTCGAAAATTCATCCACTTGCAACCGGTGTCACAGCTGGAGTTTGCGAAGAACATGGACGATCGGGGCAGTCGTTACCGTGCTCTGTGCCAGGAAAATGCTGACCCAGAGGATCGACAGGAGATGTTGGATACGCTGGGACCTGACCTCATAAAGGCCGCCGAGGAGACCCCCCAGAAAGATATCAATCCCAGGAATAATGTGCCAAAGAAATCCGAGATCCACTGGGCCGCCCAGGCAAGTAAACGTGAAGCTCTTCGTCGGGGGGATAGAGAGGAGGCTAAACGGTGCTCAAAGATTGTGAGGAGAGAAAGAAGGAGGCTAGAGGCAAGAGTACAGAGGTGGAGGACGGAAATGAACACGAGGAGGAGGAGGAGGGCCAAGACGGAGACGTTGATCCTTGCCAACGGGATGGAGTCTCAGAACCGCGAGGAGTGGGGGGACGAGATATTGGGGCACATGAAGTCTAAGGTGGAGGACCCCGAGGCCAGAGAGGTGACCCTGCGTGAGCTTCAGTCGCTGCGTGGTCTATGTTCGGGAAGCGGATCCTCAGAGGTGTTCTCGATGTCGCTCCTGCTGCGGGCGAGGGCGAAGCTGTCCACGGGAAAGGCCCCAGGTCCCGACAACGTGACTGTCACGATGTTGAAACAGCTCTCGTGGGCATCTGTGCGACGTGTTCTGGTGAGCTTCCAAGGTGTGTATTCCAGAAGGTTATGTTGTCCCGACAGTTGGCGTCAACTAGCTGCCACACTCATGCCAAAAGAAATGGACATACAACATTTGACAGATACACGTATGCTATGTCTACAGTCGTGTCTTATGAAATGGTACATGACATGTATTGTGATGTTGATTGAGAAGAGGATTGAGGAGCACCGACACTATGTATGCCTGTACGGATTCAGATCGGGACGCAAAACATCGGAAATCACCAGCGTTGCCAAGAGGCTCAGCCAGCACTCCGCTGTCTGGGGCAAAGGAGACAGTTTGTGGCTTGCCAATCTTGATATCTTACAAGCTTTCGATAATGTTACTCCGTGCCTCGCCATGCGCTGTCTTCGTGCTCTTGACATACCTGCTGATCTCATTGTGGCGTTGATTGAACCCATGATGGATAATCAGTGCGTGGCCAGCTTCGAGGGCATCGAGGCATCGTCAGCGGTCTATTGGGACAAATCTATTCGAACGGGAGGAGTAGAGGGACCTATGATTTTTCTGGCAGTTTCTATTGTACTCTGGAGAGATGTTATCGACAGATGGAGGCAAGAAACGCAGTACGGCATCAAATTGGAAAATGATGAGCGCATGTTCAATGGTGAGCGTATGACCCACAGTTTCTGGGCAGATAATCTTTTGTTGTATGCGAAGACCCGCACTGACCTTGAGTTGATGGTGCGTGACATGAGTATCCCCCTGATGAATGCAGGAATGACCTGGAAGCCGAAATCTTTGATGTATATTTACTTTGGTGCGCCGCCTGGCATCCCGCCGTCCCCTGAGCAGGATATCCGTGTGCTGGTGCCGTCTAGTGACGCCGCTCTTGGGACCCGAGAAGTGGTCCTACCGCGTGTTCAAGCGTTTGAGATCCTGGGAGCCACTCTGGAGGAGACCTGGAAGGACCACTCGGACTCAGAGGCCATGCTCCAGAAAGCCCAGAGGATGTTCTTTGGGGAAATCGCGTATTACCGCTGTTCTGGGATTGACTTGGCTGAAAGATTTACTCGCTATCAAGCTAAAGTGATTGCTGCATTATTATTCAACTGTGAGGGCAGAACGCCCGACTATTCTACCATTGCTGCTGTTCACTATTTTGAAGGCAGATGTCTAGCTATAATGTCAGGTATACGCAAGCGGAGAACTGAAGGCTGGTCTGAGTTTCAACGTAGGCGATACAAAGCGGGACGACAGAGTTTTGCTGGACTTGGATTCCGAAGTGCGGTGCAGATATGGATATTTCGTTGTTGGGATTGGGCTAAGGATGTCTCAGTTGCTGCAAGTATTCGTATGAGGAGATACACAACACACACAGAGGAGGAGGAGGGAGAGACGGTACCAAATCGGCGTCAGAGGAAAACTCGGGCGATGGCGGCGGCGGCGACTTCTCAAACATATCATGTATCTCAGATATCCCAGATGTCGAGTGGCTGTCGCCGGCGTACACCAGATGATCAGCCTGCCATACCTGAGGAGTCGGACATGTCACGTGAATGGATGATATCTAGGCTGGCCATGTTACATGGAAGGGGGAAGTGGACGGAACATCGTGACACATGTATTCTAGCAATGCCTGTAAAAGATAGGAAGCAGCTGACACGCATGAACATAGGCGGCCGCCCCCGTGGACATACTGCGTGGGACTGGTGCTTGTGCGATCTCTTTGGTTGTGAGTGGTACCTCTCATTCGACAGTTCCGCTGGGTCCCGTGAGAAATACTGCAAGCATTTGCTGACTGTGATTGGTATGCAACACTTGTTCGACTTGTTTGTTCTACCCAGGCCGCCTGGTGTGAGACATGTGAAGGCAGAGGAGGAGGAGGAGAGTGAGATGAATGAGAGGATGAGCAAACGTATTGCCGCAAATTTTGAGAATGAAACGGAGTGGAGGTGTGAGAATATTGAGCGTCTTGGGATGGAGATCTTGGGAGATAGTAAGACTGTTGTAAACTGGATGTGTGGTGAGTGGCAGATTCGCAACAAGCAGTATGTACGACTGGTGGGAACACTACAAAATACGGTATCGATGCTGTCTGGATGGGGACTGACCTCACCTGCATCGGGACAGAATCTGTATAAGCATTTCTTTCGTGAGGGTAATGAGCGTGCGGATAAATTGTCGTGGGAGGCCAGAGGTGGCCAAACTATTACTCGCTGGTTTGCATATGATAAGTTCCTCAGTACTCGTAAGACTGCTCTCCGTGGTGCATTCGATGGGGGTGTCAGTAATGAAGGATGTGGAGGTGGGTGGTGGCTTCAGATTGGCGTTGTAGGTAGGGGTTCCAGCGTGCAGGTTGATTTTCCCATCTCCTCCTCCTCCTCCTCCTCCTCCTCTTCCTCCTGCACCAGCTCGCACAGCTTCCATTGGCACGATGTGGCCGAGGAGGCGATGAGCTTGCCTCCTGGTAGCACGGTAACCTGCTGTGAACTAGCTGCCTGCGCTGCCCTGACGAGAGCTGCTGCTAAGGTGGCGTGCGCTCTGCTACGACCTACCTAAGATGGTGGGGGCTCAGTTGCACTGCTCCGCCGATTCGGATTCGGATTCTAGTGGCGGACCGAAAACCGAAAACCGAAAAAAGAAAGGTTGACGGTTTACCGCCGGCGCCCAGTTCCGGGGCGCTGGAGAGCTAGTTGGCCAGAAAAATCTGGACGGACCTTTTGGTGACTAACTCGTAGAGCTTCCCTTAGCAAGTTATTGCTGGAAGCTAAGAGTAATTCCGGCGCGCTGGAGAGCTAGTTGGCTCGAAAAATCTCGACGGAACTTTTGGTGACTTTTGGTCGGTTGAAAATTTTGTTCTCAAAATTCAACAATTCGTTTGAGCTCTAGTATTTTTCCCGTGATATTCGATCTTATTCCCGCTCGCCATCTTGATCTCAGATCGATCGGGTGAATATTACTATCGAAAAGCACTGTGGCGGTATCGGCCGTTTTGAGTCATCTTGATACGCGCTGACGGTTTTCTGAACATAACTCGAGCTTCAGGGCAGCTACAGAGCTGCTAAGCACAGCTAATCGATGTAGAATGATTAGGCGCGTTCGCCGGTTGAATCCAGAGGTCTGAACTCGTCTGTTAGCCGAGCTAGGTCCCCAAACCTATTCGTATTATTCGAGTCATCTTGACAGGAACTCTCCGTTTTCTGTACTTAACTCGAGCTGTAGGATAGCTACAGAGCTGATTTTTACAGAAACCGATTCAAAATCATCTGTGGCGTTTTTTTCTGTCGAATCCAGAGCTCTGAACTCAGTCTGCTGCCCGATGTAGAATCGCGAAACTATTCGTATTGGTCGAGCCATCTTGAGAAGTGCTCTCGGTTTTCATGCACTTAACTCGCGCTGAGGGGGGCTACAGTGCTGGTGGTCACAGGAATCGATTTGAAGACATCAGGCGTGTTCGCCTGTCGAATCCAGAGCTCGGAACTCGGTCTGCTGCCCGAATTAGGTCTGCGACACTACTGTATTGTTCGAGTCATCCTGAGAGGTACTGTCGGTTTTATGCACTTAACTCGCGCTGTAGGGTGGCTGCAGGGCTGGTATTGACAGAAGTCGATTCGCAGACATCAGACGCGTCCGCCTGTCGCATTCAGAGGTAAAAAAATATTCACTATAAGTCGGAATGTTGGTAGGTGCTGTCGGTTTTCTCAACTTAAGTCGAGATAGGAAGCTCTACGAGTCTCCCGGCGGTAACCAAGGTTGACGGTTTACTGCCGGCGCCCAGTTTTGGTCGGTTGAAAATTTTGTTCTTAAAATTTGAACATTCGTTAGAGCTATAGTATTTTTCCCATGATATTCGATCTTATTCCCGCTCGCCATCTTGATCTCAGCTCGATCGGGTACCTTTTACTGCCAAAAAGCAGGCAGGCGGGATCGGCCGTTTCGAGTCATCTTGATACGCGCTGTCGGTTTTATCAAGATAACTCGAGCTTCAGGACAGCTACAGAGCTGGTGAGCACAGCTAATCGATGCAGAATGATCAGGCGCGTTCGCCTGTTGAACCCAGAGGTCTGAACTCGGTCTGCTGGCCGATCTAGGTCCGCAAACCTGTTCGTATTATTCGAGTCATCTTGACAGCTCTCGGCTTTCTGTACTTAACTCGAGCTGCAGGACAGCTACATAGCTGATACGTACAGAATCCGATTCCGAATCATCAGTGGCCGTTGTCTGTCGAATCCAGAGATCTGAACTCGGTCTGCTGCCCGATCTAGAATCGCGAAACTATTCGTATTGTTCGAGTCGCTTGCGAGATGCTCTCGGTTCTCTGCACTTAACTCGGGCTGTAGGGGGGCTGCATGGCTGGTAATCACTGGAATCGATTCGGAGACATCAGGCGCGTTCGCCTGCGAAATCCAGAGCTCCAAACTCGGTCTGTTGCCCGAACTAGGTCCGCGAAACTATTCGTATCGTTCGAGTCATCCTGAGAGGTGCTGTCGGTTTCCTGCACTTAACTCGGCAGCAGGGGGGGCTGCAGGGCTGGTAATCACAGGGATCGATTCAGAGACATCAGACGCGTCCGCCTGTCGCATGCAGAGATCTGAACTCGGTCTGATACTCGAACTAGGTTTGCCAAACTATTCGTATTGTTTGAGTCATCTTGAGAGGTGCTGTCGATTTACGCACGTAACTCGGGCTGTAGGAGAGCTACAGAGCTCGTACAGAAGACAATCTAGAAGCATCGGGGGCGTTCGGCTGTTGCATTCGAGAGGTCTCAAATTGCCTGGGCTGAAAAACTATTTTTTCTGTGTAATTTCTTTTGACATTATATGTTGTCAGGAAGCTCTACGAGTCCCCCGGCGGTAAGAAAGGTTGACGGTTTACCGCCGGCGCCCAGTTTTGCCGTTTGGTCTCTTCTCTCTCCGGGTTTTGGACGCTACCAAGTTTCCCTTCCCGACGGGTCGGTTTTGCTTTGATTTGAAAGATATTTGACAATTCATTTTGAGAACGGGTATTTTTCTCACGTGTAGTTGGTTTTGCCGCGTCTGCCAGTTGAATTGTCAGGTCCGTAGCTGCAATATTAATCAAAAGACTTGCTGGAACCAACTGCGTTGAGTTATCTTGACACGCGTTCACTGTTTTCTGTACTTATTCAGATTTCGAGCGCTACAGAGCTGATACTTATAGAAACCGATAGACTGATCAGGCGCGTTCGCCTGTTGCATCCAGAGGCCTGAACTCGGTCTGCTTCTCGAGCTAGGTCTGTAAAAGTCATCTTCACCAGTGATGCCGGTTTTCTGTACTCAACTCAAGATTCAGAGGAGCTACAGAGCTGGTGCGCACATAAACTGATTCAGTATCACCAGGCGCTTGCGTCTGTTGCATCGAGAGGCCTGAACTCGTTCTGCTAGTCGAGCTAGGTCCACAACACTATTCGTATTTCTCAAATTCTCTTTTGAGGCGCTGTCGGTATTCTGCACTTAACTCTAGCGTTAGCACAGCTACAGAGGTGGTACGCACAGAAACCGATACATAATCATCAAGGGCGTTTGACTGAAGCATCTAGAGCTCTGAACAGGGTCTGTTTCTCGAGCTGAGTCCGCAAAACTATTTGTATGCGATCGTTTTTTTTTTTTTTTTTTTTTTTTTTTTTTTTGTTTCAATAGTTTTTTCGATTAAGCTTGCTTCACGTGTTCCGAGGAGCTGGGCAAGAAACTGGGCGCCGGCGGTAAACCGTCAACCTTTGTTACCGCCGGGGGACTCGTAGAGCTTCCTGACAACATGTAATCTCGAAAACAATTACACAGAACAAATAGTTTTGCAGGCCAAGCAATTTCAGACCTCTCGGATGCAGCCGAACGCCCCCGGTGCTTCTGGATTGTCTTCTGTACGAGCTCTGTAGCTCTCCTACAGCCCGAGTTGCGTGCGTAAATCGACAGCACCTCTCAAGATGACTCGAACAATACGAATAGTTTGGCAAACCCAGCTCGGGAGTATCAGACCGAGTTCAGACCTCTGCATGCGCGTCTGATGTCTCTGAATCGATTCCTGTGATGACCAGCCCTGCAGCCCGCTACAGCCCGAGCTAAGTGCAGGAAACCCACAGCACCTCTCAGGATGACTCGAACAATACGAATAGTTTCGAACCTAGTTCGGGCAGCAGACAGAATTCGGAGCTCTGGATTCGACAGGCGGACGCGCCTGATGTCTCCGAATCGATTCCAGTGATTACCAGCCATGCAGCCCGCCTACAGCCCGAGTTGAGTGCAGAGAACCGACAGCATTTCTCAAGATGACTCGAACAATACGAATAGTTTCGCGATTCTAGATCGGGCAGCAGACCGAGTTCAGAGCTCTTGATTCAACAGACAACGGCCACTGATGATTCTGAATCAGATTCTGAATCAGATGCTGTCCTTTAGCTCGAGTTAAGTACAAAAAATCGAGAGCGTATGTCAAGATGACTCGAATAATACGAATAGTTTGCGGACCTAGCTCGGCTCGCAGACCGATTTCAGACCTCTGGGTTCAACAGGCGAACGCGCCTGATCATTCTGAATCGATTAGCTGTGCTTACCAGCTCTGTAGCTGTCCTAAAGCTCGAGTTATCTTGAGAAAACCGACAGCGCGTGACAAGATGACCCGAAACGGGCAATCCCGCCCGTGTGCTTTTTGGCAGTGCAAAGTACCCGATCGAGCTGAGAACAAGATGGCGAGCGGGAATAATATCGAATATCACGGGAAAAAATACTAGAGCTCTAACGAATGGTTGAATTTCGAGAACAAAATTTTCAACCGACCAAAAGTCACCAAAAGTTCCGTCGAGATTTTTCTTGCCAACTAGCTCTCCAGCGCCCCCGAATTACTCTTAAGCTTCTAGCAATAGCTTGCTAAGGGAAGCTCTACGAGTTAAGAGCTCTACGAGGTCCCCGGCGGTAACCAGGTTGACGGTTTACCGCCGGCGCCCAGTTCCGGCGCGGGGTGGAGCTAGTTGGCCGACCCGGCGAGAAAGGACAAAGTGAGAACTTGGGTGGTTTTTGCGAATATTTAAAATATATTTGACAATTAATTTTGAGAAAGCAGATTTTTCGCACCTGTACTGGGTTAAGACGCGTCTGCCAGTGAAAGTTTCGGGGCTGTAGGTGCAGTATTTCTATCAAAACACTTGGAGCAATCGACGTTCGATAAAAACAGAAAAACGTGATTTTTAGATTTTTTCGTTTCTCACTCCAGAAGCTTACTTGCTGTGTTCTGAGGAGCGCGGTGCGAGAAAAGAGCTCTACGAGGGTCCCGGCGGTAACCTGGTTGACGGTTTACCGCCGGTTCCCATTAGAAACCGGGCTGTGGTGGTGCCCGCCAGGAGCTTCTCCGCGGCGCTCCAGAATCCTCGCAAGGGTTCGTTCGGCCAGGCAACGTGTTCCTGGATAGCCTCTTGGGCTACGTAGGGTTGTTAGAGAAGAAGCCGGGGGGTGTGCGCACGCCGCTGCACCCGTCCGCCCACCGCTCCACGTTCCCTTGTCAATTTTTCTACTTAACGAGCTGTAGGGCAGCTGCAGAGCCCATCCTAACAGAAATTGATTAGGAATCAGCAGGCGCGTTCGTCTGTCGCATTTAGATGTCTGAACTCGGTCTGCTGCCCGAGCTAGGTTCGGCAAAATTCGTATTATTGGAGTTATCTTGAGAGGTGTTGTCAGTTTTGTACAGTTAACTCGGAGTTTTAGGTGGCTACAGGGCTTGTATTCACGGGAATCGATTCTGAGACATCAGACGCGTCTGCCTGTCAAATCGAGAGCTCAGAACTCGGAATGCTGCCCGCGCTAAGTCCGCAAAACTATTCCTATTCTTCGAGTCATCTTGAGAGATGCTGTCCGTTTTATGCACTTAACTCGAGCTGTTAGGGGGCTGCGGTGCTGGTAATCAAGAGAATCGATTCGGAGACATCGGTCGCGTCTGCCTGTCGCATTGAGAGCTCTGAACTTGTTCTACTGCCCGAGCTAGGTCCGCGAAACTGTTTGTATTGTTCGAGTCATCTTCAGAGCTGCTGTAGGTTTTCTACTTGGGGCTGGTAAGCACAGGAATCGATTCAGAGACATCAGGCACGTTCCGCCTGTCGCATTCAGAGGTCTGGACTCGGTCTGATACTCGAGCTAGATTCGGACAACTATTTGTATTGTTCGAGTAATCTTGAGAGATGCTGTCGCTTTTCGCACGTAACTCGGGCTCAGGAGAGCTACGGAGCTCGTGCGCACGGCAAACGATCCAGAAGCATGAGGGGCATTCGGCTGTTGCATCGAGGGGTCTGAAATTGCTTAGGCTGAAAAACTATTTGTTCTCTGCAATTTTTTCGACATTATATATGGTTAGGAAGCTCTACGAGTCCCCCGGCGGTAACAAAGGTTGACGGTGTACCGCCGGCGCCCAGTTGTTGCTGGAAGCTTGAGAGTAATTCCGGGGCGCTGGAGAGCTAATTCGCAAGAGCTCGGTCCGATGCTCGAGCTAGGTTTGCCAAACTATCCGTATTGTTCGAGTCATCGGGTTGCTGTCGATTTACGGACGTAACTCGTGATGGAGAGCTACAGAGCTCGTACAGAAGAGAATCCAGAAACATCGGGGGCGTTGGGCTGTTGCATCGAGAGGTATGAAATCGCTTGGGCTGAAAAACTACTCGTTCTCTGCAATTTTTGGTCGACATTATATATTGTCAGGAAGCTCTACGAGTCCCCGGCGGTAGGAAAGGTTGACGGTTTACCGCTGGCGCCCAGTTCCATCTCGACGGACCTCTTGGTGATTTTTGGTCGTTTGATTTTTTTTCTCGAAATTCAACCATTCGTTAGAGCTCTAGATTCTTTCCCGTGATAATCGATCTTATTTCCGCTCGCTATCTCGATCTGAGCTCGATTGGGTACCTTTTACTGCCAAAAAGCACACGGGCGGGGGTCCACACATTTATTCGTATTATTTGAGTCATTTTGACAGGCGCTCTCGGTTTTATGTTAAACTCGAGCTATAGGACAGCTACAGAGCTGATATTCACATAAACCGATTCAGAATCATCAGTCGCGTTTGTCTGTTTCTAGAGCTCTGAACTCGGTCTGCTGCCCGATCTAGAATCGCAAAACTATTCGTATTATTCGAGTCATCTTGGTGCTGTCGGTTTTCTGCACTTAAATCGGGCTGTAGGGGGGCTACAGTGCAGGTGATCACAGAAATCGATTTGAAGACATCAGGCGCGTCCGCCTGTCGAATCCAGAGCTCGGAACTCGGTCTGCTTCCCGAACTAGGTCCGCGAAACTATTCGTATTATTCGAGGCATCCTGAGAGGTGCTCTCGGTTTTCTGCACTTAACTCGGGCTGCAGGGGAGCTGCAGGGCTGGTAATCACAGGAATCGAGGTCCGAACTCGGCATGATCCTCGAGCTAGGTTCGCGAAAATATTCGTATTGTTCGAGTCATCTTGAGAGGTGCCATCGATTTTCGCACGCAACTCGGGCTGTAGGAGAACTACAGAGCTCGAACAGGAGACAACCCAGAAGCATAGTGGGCGTTCGGCTGTTGCATCGAGAGGTGTGAAATTCTCTGCAATTTTTTTCGACATTATATATTGTCAGGAAGCTCCACGAGTCCCCCGGCGGAAAGAAAGGTTGGCGGTTTACCGCCGGCGCCCAGTTCTCGAGTGCAAAGGGAAGGTGGAGGCCCCGAGGCGCTGCCGTTGGCATCCTCGAAAAGCCACTGAGAGTGCGAAGTCGACCATCGTAAAGATAACTGTGCTTCTTCCTCCCGGCTTTGTTCAGATGAGTTGCAGAGCAATCGATCTGAGTGTCAAGCTGCCAGGGACTGGGCCCGTGCCAATGGCGATGCAGTTGCTCTTTGGCGGGAATTTGAACGGCTCGAAAGATGAGTTTCATGCTCGGATCGAGGCGCTCAAGGCATAAAAACTCAGAATGGGAATTGGGAGTCTCGAGAAGGCGCCGAGTCCAGAGGGGGATGCTGGCCGTGGGAAAGGCCAGAGGCACCGCGGAAACAGGAGCCGGGCAAGGACGAAGGCTGAGGCAGTTCTAACTGGCTCTTCTATGTCAAAGTCGGCCCATCGATCTACTTGCGATCCTCTCCAACCTCTGTCTTCTTTTGCGGACTTGTGCAGTTCTTTAAATCACGTCGAGTGCGCCGGCACGGCTACCATATGGGTGCCCCAGAGACACATCGCGCGCCTGCTCGTGGCGGACCACCTGCAGAAGGAGGACGCTGATTGCGACTTCCACGCATGCGATAGCATGGTCTGCTCTTCGTGTGATATTATCGTCGTTCTAGTTACTTCATCGTCGTCAAGTGACATCGCCAGACTCCTTGCGCCAGTTACGTGTAAGCCTCATGTTGAAGGATCCCAAGTTTTGCCGTTTTGGTGATTCTCGTGCACTCGCAGTTCTCAGCATATTCAGTAAGTGGTGCTCGTGCTGCCTCACCCATTGAACGAGCATGTTCGTCGTTCCTTGCCGTGTATGCAATCTTTATGGTTTCTGCTCTGGCCACCGCTGCCACGAGATCACGGCGGGCCTGAAGGTATTGGCTCGTCGCTCGAGGCTTTGGGGTAAAGATCAGAGCGTCTTCATTGCGAGTCTTGATGTTGGGCAGGCGTTTGACCACTCGAGCCTGCGATGGTTACAAGCTTGCGATTCGTGCATCTGTACTGGGTCTCTGGAGGGCCCACCGTGGTGGAATGCGCAGTGTATCATTATGTTTGGACCTGTATTTCAGGATTGGGAGCGTCTGGGAAAGGGCCTTGCCTTGTCCGCGCGGGCTGGTGGCATCTGTGTTTCTCACTTTGTATGGGCAGACAACGTCATTCTGGTGGCGGGCTCCCTACCCATGTTGACCTCGAGGATCGTCGAACTAAGCCAGCCCCTGTATTTGCATGGTTTCTATTGGGGAGCTTCCAGCCTCGAGTTCATGAATGTTGCCAGTGATGATACTGACTCCCTGGTTGTCCATTTCTTCCCTTCTTCGGGATCCGCGGGAAGTTTCCCAAGCCCAGCCCTGGTGTTCAAGCGCGTCTCGGTGCTGAAGATCTTGGGCACCGTTATCGACATAAATTTTACGGATCGTGAGGATACTCGCCATCGAATGCGATGTGCTGTTGGAGCATTCTGGAAAGACAAGTCTTATTTTCAATCGCGTCTGATTTCTATTCACTCGAAGATTCGCCGCTTTGATTCGAGAGTTCGAAACAAGTTTTTGCATGGTTTGGAAGGGGCTTCTATTGATGCAAATGCGCTGCGGTCCATTCACAAGGAGGAAGGGAAGATGCTGTCTCGCATGGTCTGGCGTAACAAGCGAGCAGATGAGAGCTGGAGTATGTTCATATCGCGTCTATTCTATCGTGGTCGCCAGGCTTTGTTCCGTGAGCGGAAGGCTAGTCTTGTGCAGTTGTGTGTGTATAAGCAGTGGATGTGGGCGAAGGATGTCGTGTCAACATGTTTTTCTTCACCTCCTGTTTCATCCCCGTCATCTGCTGCTGCTGCTTCATCTCCTATGCTATCTCAATCTGTCTTGGGAGCTTTGCCTCTACCGCAGGAAGGGGAGGAGGACCGGAGCATCTCGGTTGTGGGTGGTCGCTGTCGTTTGTTGATGTGACTGTGGAGGATGGTCGCAAGAGAAATCGCAGGCAGGAAATTGGCGAGATGCAGAGGCAGGCTAAACGTGCCCGTGGGACTTTGTCTCAAAACGCTGTTCGTGTGTGTGATGCCTTTGAGCCGTCCCGTGCTGTGCCACCGCCTGAGACGAGACGGAGGCTGCGTTGGTCCCCCGAGCCAGTGGCTCCGTGTGTGTCCACCTTTGCTCAGTCTCGCCTGCTGATGTTGCACGCTTCGGGTTCGTGGACGCGGACTCGTGACACCCTGATCCATCTTGCTGGGACCAAGGAGGCTCGGGCGTATGCCCGCTTGAGGGAGCAGGGTACAAATCTGAAGGGGCTCACGCCGTGGCACCTTATCTTCGAGATGGTGGGGGGCGAACTCTGGCAGTCTAACCTGAGTTGGTGTGACCTCGGCTGGTTATCTTTCATTCGTGGTGTTTGTGGTCTTCTTGATTTGCCTGATATCCTGCAGTGGTGTGTACTTAAAGACCTCCATCCCTGGAGCTCTAAGGAGAAGGAGGAGGAGGAGGTGAATATGACGGAGGAGCAGAAGGCTAAATCAGATGATGAGTTAGCTCAGAGACTTGCTAAAGTATTCTGGGATGAATCTTCCTGGGAGAGTGTACCTGGGCATCTTGCGTTTGAGCTGAAGGGTGACTCGCAATGTGTGATCCGATGGTTGAAGGGGCTAGATTACACGGTGAACATAGGCTATGCTTCCAAGGTGGCGGAAATGCAGAACCTGTTATGTGACCTCTCCGTCTCATGTCTTAACCGTCCGCCTGGGTCTGGTCGCAATAGCTTTAAGTGGGTGTATAGGGAAGGAAACACTGAGGCTGATGAAATGACTTGGAACGCTCGTACTGGTAATTATGGTCTCTGGCATGACGACGACTTTTATCAAGTTGAACGCAGTTCTGATCGACTGTATCCGTGGTTCATTCGACGGAGGTTGTTCCCAACATGGTGTCGGGTGTGGCTGGGTACTTGATGTGAGGGTTGCTTCTTTCTCTCGAAATATTATTCCTCCCTCTTCCTCTATCGTCTGTTGCTGGCGTCGTGTTGCATCCGAGGCCTTCCTTTTCCCCTCCTCCTGCGCTGTCACGTCGGCTGAGCTGTCTGCCGCCCATCGGCTCCTCTCTGCAGGAGTGCTTGTGATTCTGCAAAAGTCAGGCTTCATAGGCATGTGTAGTTCGTAGTCTGGACGTGAGCACCGTCCTGCCATGACTCTACGCAAACGCAAAAAAACCAAGGTTGACGGTTTACCGCAGGCTCCCAGTTCGATGTCTCCGAATTTGAACATTCGTTAGAGCTCTAGTATTTTACCCCCATCTTCGATCTTATTCCCGCTCGCCATCTTAATCTCAGGTCGATCGGGTACCTATTACTGTCAAAAAGCATGTGGGCGGGATCGGCTGTTCGGGTCATCTTGACAGGTGCTGTCAGTTTTCTGAACTCAACTCGAGGTGTCGAAGAGCTACAGAGCTGGGAGACACACATAACGCATCTAGAATCATCAGGCGCGTGAGTCTCAAGTATCCAGATGTCCAAATTCGGGCTGCCACCAGAACGCGGCCCGCAAAATTATTTGTACTCCTACTCGTTTTCTGGAGTTTCGTGGTTGAACTCGAGCTGCAGATGGGCTACGCAGCTGTTTGGCACAGCAATCGGAATATAATCATCAGACGCGCTATTCTGAATTATCTGGATGCCCGAATCGGCCTGCTACCAGAGCTGGGTCCAACAACCTACTCGTGTTCGGCGTTTTTTTTTTTTTTTTTTTTTTTTTTTTTTTTTTTTTTTTTTTTTTTTTTTTTTTTTTTTTTTTTTTTTTTTTTTTTTTCTTTTCTTTTCTTTTCTTTTCTTTTTCCTCTTCTTCATTTGTTCAACGAGATGGTTATGGTTTTCTTGACTGAACTCGAGCTGCAGATCAGCTACATAGCTGTTTGGCATAGCAATCAAAAGGAAATCATCAGAAGCGCTTGTCTAACGTATCTAGATGCCCGAACTCGGTCTGCTACCAGACCTGGGTCCGAAAGACCGTTCGTGCTCTGCATTTTTTTAGAGATGGTGCTGGTTTGCTTGACTGAACTCGAGCTGCAGATCAGCTACAGAGTTGTTTGCTACAGCAATTGGAAGAAAATCAGTAGAATCGCCTGAACTCGGTCTGCTACCAGTGCTGGGGTCAAAAACTGTTCGTGCTCAGATTGTTTAGAGAGATGGTGGTGACTATCATGAGATTTGTCGAGCTGCAGATGAACTACAGAGTTCTTCGTCTCATCAAGCGTAATGAAATAAATCATCAGGCGCGCTAGTTTGAAGTGTGTAGATGCCCGAACAGGGTCTGCTACCTGAGCTGTGTCCGAAAACTTATTCGTGCTCTGCAATTTGTTTCAGAGACGGTGATGGTTTTCTTGACCGAACTCGAGCTGCAGATAAGCTAGAGAGTTGTCTGTCACAGCAATCGAAAGGAAATCATTAGAATCGCTAGTCTAGAGTATCTAGGTGCCCGAACTGAGTCTGCTTCCAGTCGAAGACGAAAAATCTATTCGTACTCTAATATTTCTTCCAAGAATAAGGATGCCTTTCTTGATCCTCCCCTCCTTCTCTTCGTGCTGCTCCTTCTCCTTCTTCCTCCGTCTCTTCCTCATTATCCTCCAGTCCTCCTTCATGAGACCGCGCCCTCGCGCGCGCGGCATGCCAGCTTGCCGCGCCCGCATTGCGCGAGGACGCTCTACGAGTTCCTGGCGGTAACCAAGGTTGACGGTTTACCGCCGGCTCCCAGTTGGGCTCGTTAGAGCTCTAGTATTTCTTCCCCCCATCTTCGATGTTATTCCCGCTCGCCATCTTAATCTCTGTTCGATCGGGTACCTATTACTGCCAAAAAGCATCCAGGCGGGATCGGCTGTTCGGGTCATCTTGACAGGTGCTGTCGGTTTGCTGAGCTTAACTCGGGCTTCATGAGAGCTACAGAGCTGGCAGGCACACCTAAAGCATCTAGAATCATCAGGCGCGTTCGTCTCAATAATCTAGATGTCTGAGCTCGCTCTGCTACCAGAGCTGGGCCCGCGAAACTATTCGTACTTGGCTTTTTTCAGAGATGATGAGGAGTTTCTTCACTTATCTCGAGCTGCAGATGAGCTGCAGAGCTGTCCGGCAAAGCAATCGAAATATCATCATCGGACGCGCTAGTCTAAAGTATCTAGATGCCTGAACTCGGTCTGCTACCAGAGCTGGATCCAAAAAACTACTGGTACTCCGCTAATGACTCGTAGAGCTTCCCTAAGAGCGTTATCGGCGAAGCTAGAAGAGTAATTCCGGCGCGCTGGGGGGCAAGTTGGCAAAACAAAGATCGACGGAAATTTTGCATGCATTTGCTCGGTTTGAATTTGATTTCTCGAAATTTGAACATTCGTTAGAGCTCTAGTATTTCTCCCCCCCCATCTTCGATCTTATTCCCGCTCGCCATCTTAATCTTAGGTCGATCAGCTACCTATTACGGCCAGAAAGCATCCAGGCGGGATTGGCTGTTCGGGCCACCTTGACAGGTGCTGTCTGTTTTCTGAGCTTAACTCGAGTTGTATGAGAGCTACAGAGCTGGCAGGCACACCTAACGCATCTACAGGCGCGTTCGTCTGAAGTATCTAGATGTCTGAACTCGGTCTGCTACCAGAACTGGGCCCGCGAAAATATTCGTACTCTGCTAATGTTTGAGAGATGATGAGGAGTTTCTTCACTTATCTCGAGCTGCAAATGAGCCACAGAGCTGTTCGGCATAGCAATCGAAAGACCATCATCAGACGCGCTAGTCTAAAGTATCTAGATGCCTGAACTCGGCCTGCTACCAGAGCTGGCTCCAATAAGCTATTGGTACTCTGTTGTTGTTGTTATTATTGTTGTTGTTGTTGTTGTTGTTGTTGTTCTGTTGTTTTTTTTTTTTGCTGAGATGGCGATGGTTTTCTTGACTGAACTGGAGCTGGAGAAGAGCTACAGAGCTGTTTGCCACAGCAGTCGAAAAGGAAATAATCAGAAGCGCTAGTTTCAAGTATCTAGACGCCCGAACTCGGTCTGCTACCAGAGCTGGGTCGGAAATTCGTACTCTGCTAAATTTGAGAGAGATGATGGTAACTTTCTTGAGAGAGCTCGAGCTGCAGATGAGCTACAGAGGTGTTCGGCGCATCAATCGGAAGGAAGTCATCAGACGCGTTAGTCTCAAGTATCCAGATGCCCGAACTCGTCGTGCTCCCAGAGTTGGAACCACAAAATTATTCGCACTTTATTATTTCCCAGTGATGACGATGCCTTTCTTGATCTCCGCCCTCCCTCTCCTCCTGCTGCTTCTCCTCCTCCTCATCCTCCTTCTCTTCCCCGCCCTCCTCCATCTCCTTTCTCCTTACTCCTTCTTCTCCTCCAGTCCTCCTCCATGAAATCGCGCGTTTGCGCGCGCGGAATGCGAGATTGCCGCGCCCGCATTGCACGAGGAATCTCTACGAGTTCCTGGAGGTTACCAAGGTTGACGATGCACCGCCGGCTCCCATTTCAGCGTTCCCATGCCGCCCTTCGCTGCTGCCAGCGTCCGCCGCCGCCCGCCGCCGACAACTGTCGCCCAGCTGCCTCCGCTATCCGGGTTTTGGACACCAACGTGTGTGTGTGTGTTTTGCGTTCTGTCTGTCTGTTTGTGTTGAGTAATAGACTACTGGGTTTGTTCTGTTGTGTGTGTGTGTGTGTGTTTGCGTGTGTGTCCGCGCGTGCGTGCGTATTTGTGTGGGCGTGTTTGTGTCAGTGCCTTTTTGTTATCCGGGTTTTGGACCTCGCAACTCCGTCGTAGGGCTCTTCGTTATCGATGAGCTAGGGGAATTTCGGCGCGGGTGGAGCTAGTTGGCTAACAGGGCCCACGCGGAGAATGTGACGATTTGGGGTCGCACCGTCGTATAAAACCGCAAAAATACAATTTGCGAGTTTTTAGCTGACATTCGAGAACCCTCTCTCTTCGTTATCTGGGCATTGATTTGCGTGTTTAGAGCTCTACGAGGGTCCGGGCGGTAATCTGGTTGACGGTTCATCGCCGGTCCCAGTCTCGACGGAAGTTTTGCATAATTTTGCTCGGTTTAAATGCCTCGTAGAACTCTTCGTTATCGATGAGCTAGAGGAATTTTGGGGCGGGGTACCCTGGGGAAAAAGACTACCAGTCGCTCTGGAGAAAACGTTATGATTGACGAAAACATGCAACAAGCGACAATCAGCGGACCATGACGGTGTTCGCAGATGGCCCATTGAATTGTCGGAACAGACCACAACCACTGTAATCGAGGGCGATGATAGAATTATGCTCTTGAAGCCCTTGGATGCTGAAGAGCTGGCTAAGCGCCTCTACAGCCCGAATAATTCGTGGCCCAGAGAATGACAATCGTTGCATAAGATTGAGAACCGGCGGTAAACCGTCAACCAGGTTACCGCCGGGACCCTCGTAGAGCTCTTTTCACGAGAAGAAGGGCCCAGATTTTCAAAATGAAGCTTCTTCGGAACTAAGCGCGAAAACTCGCATAACACATCTGTGGGATTTTAAACAAAGCCGGTTCCTCCACGTCTTTTGACAGTAATACTGCAGCTGCGGACCTGAGAATTGGACAGGCAGACGCAGCACAACCCACTACGCGTGAGAAAAAGATTGGTTCCCAAAACAATCAAATCTTTCAGAATTTTCAAAAAAAAGCGACCCCAGGTCACCAGATTGTCCGCCCGGACCGGGCGGGCCAACTAGCTTCACCCCGCGCCGGAATTCCTCGAGCTCATCGGTGCCGAAGAGCTCTACGAGGTATAATGAATAACGGAACGTTCGTGCATAGTGATGCTTTCAAGCGTCAGTGCGTGTCATTGCAAGGGGACCAGTGGTTAGCAGAACAATTGCTTTGTGAAGCGGCTAGGCAAGCAGTCCTCTCTGCAGAATATGTGATTCCGACTTGGGCAAAATTCTTCATTGCACGCCGTGATCGTTCAGTGCCGGGGGGGCCGAGAACCACTGCTGACCGCATCATGTGGGATAAAGCAGCAATCCAAGAGCATGCAGAAAAGGAATACCGTGTCCAATTGACACTCCCCCTTCAGGTGAACGAGAAGGAATTGGAAGAAGTGGTTGCAGACAAGAACTGGACAGGGCAGTCCCACGGAACATCGGTTGGGACGCTTCGTGCGCTTTAGAAAGATTTCAGATTCTGCCCGCGGACACTGAGTGCGGGAGCAGCGTTAAGAAGTCGAACGTTGGAATATGTCCATTTTCATATGTTGGTGATAACCCCGTAATTCACGCGAGATGCGCGATGCCGGAGGAAACGTTCAACGATGGTTATTGGAACGCTGCGGGGATTGTGTTCTGGAGCAACCCGAAGAGCGTCGCGGGTGGCGATGGCCCCGCGGAAAGATGTACGGAATACCCCGCTCATATTGTCATGTCTGAGATGCGTATTTACCAGTGGACCCCCGCCGCGTATTTTGCGAACGGGGGTGGCACTTGGACGTTGATGAGAAACCAATTGCGCGACGGTGCAGCTATCTATGTATATCTCAACGTTGAAAGGACAAGGAACCATAAACGAGCTGACATGATAAGCAAAGTTAGACAACAGCAATGCCAGTGTTCCTGGACTCCTCCCCATAGAACGGCAGGACAATCCTTCACCGTACCCCGACTATCATCCTTCGATGGGAAACATTTGGACATACTTAAGAGACAGGATGCCGCCTTGCATGCGAACACTCGCTGTTGGACGGAGCAACAGAAGGCGATAGTCGGATGATTAACAGACCGGCGGGTACGTCTGCTTCCGGTTTGCTCCCTGGTGCTGATGCGCAGTTATCGCCGTTTTTGCCGGGCTGTACTGACGCTGGGCAGCAGAGAAGTTCAGCTCAACCGCCCACGCCTTCTGCTAATCCGAGCACACCGAAGCCGCCGTCCACGCCGTAGACTGTAAAGCCGCCGAAGCCGCCAATTGCTAGGTTTGCTAGACCTCACGTTCGGCCTGTACCTGAAGGCAGAGGGAGCATGGCGGCCGCTGGGTCGGGAAATTATTCGCAGGAAGGTAGCCTGTCTCCGGCGGCTCCGCCGCCTGGACACAGAAACCTTTGGGGGCCCTTATCGGACAATGTGGCGAAGCCGCTTCCGCCCCCCCCTGGGCCTGCTCCGAAGTCGTTGGCTAGGCCAAGCGACTCCGGCCAGATACCTAAGGGAGGAGCGCAGGCGCCTCCGCCAGACATTCAAGGAATGTGAAAACCGTCTTTGAGAGATCCTCCTTCGCCAGCACTGGCTGGAGCGCTGGGCGCCGGAAGTTCGAAGTCCGCGCCCGTGCCTCCGATGCCCCCCCCGAGGGGCCCTCCGAGGAGGCGGGGCTTGACAAATGGGCGTCCGATGCGCCGGCGGGTGGCCAAACTGAGCAGCCTGGCCCAGCCAGAGCTAGCAGAAGAGCCATTGAGGTGGACACCCCGGGGGGGCGTGAAACATATTTGCTCGACTTAGCCGCCCCTCCAACTGCGGATCCTGTTTTGAATGACCCGCAATTTGTGGGGCTCGAAGAGGGTGTAGCGCGAGAGAAACCATATTACAACTTGCCAATGCCCCCAACGGATACTGGGAACGATGACCCGTTGACCCCGTGTCGATTGTTGTTGAGATTGTCGGGAATCTTTTGGATATGCATTTTGGGCCAGAATCGAGCCGAGCTCAATCATCGCTTGAGAATGAGTTGAAATGGCTTTGGCATGTTCGCCCCGGAGGGAATCCGCCCGAAGGCATCTGGGCACTCTCCGATGAGGAGGCCCAATGTCTAGAAGAAGACATGGCGACCTGTGCGACGCGTTACCTGGCGCAAGCGCGGGAAAATATGAACGCACCAGTTGGCTACTCGTTGCCTTGCGACAACTGGGCTCGTTTACTTGCGTTACTTTATCGGAGTTCGCAATGGAAATTTTGTTGCGTCGGGAGAAATCCCTAATACCCGGAGTGCGACTGATTCCGCGACTAGGGCCGGTCCAACTGGAGTCAATCGTGAAGCAGCCGTCGCGCAGACGTGAGATGAAGAGGACTCGCGCCCTGAGGCTTTGCCGTCAGAGACAGACAACAGAGTGGGGGTCCCCCCAGCCGGGGGCAAATCTCACCTGTGAGTTGCGGAAGAAATTGACTCCGAGGTCAGCCCAGGGATAACAAAATTGTTCTTGCGCCTGACACTTCCGCCATCAGCTGACCATGAACAGCTTCGTCCAGGGGAACAAGGCACCCCAGGGCGAACGAGGAATGTAAACCACGCGACTTTTTGTATTACCGGAGAAAAGTTGTACTTGGGGCGCCAAGATCGCGTGGATAGTCGTCGCGCTACGGATGATAAAGTTGGAAAACAAGGTGTCGAAGCTCACAGAGCTGGCCCTGTGCCGCCCCGCGTCGCGGCGATCCGCGGGTGCACCTATAACGCGATCAGGGAACATGTCTACACGGTACATGGCCCAGTGTTTACGCTGCTCGGGGAGATGAGCGCAGAAGGAGTTGAGCAACCATTTTAATTTCTTAGGGCCGAACTTGATTCAAATGACCGGCCAAGTGGTTTCCCCCAGCAAGTTTACCCTGCTCTCGCTTCCCTCATATCGCCCACCGACGCTGTCGGCTTAGCCGAAGAGGCGTAGGCAGAGATTACGAGACAAAGCCACAAATCCATAATGTTGGGGGGCTCTGAATTTTGGCGACCATGCAGTCGCCGCAATCACCCTGTCGCTCATTCCACTGGTGAGTGCGCGGTGTATGTGGCTAGACACTGCGCTGAATGCGCTTGATCGTCGGTCGGTTGGGTGTACGTCGGTGACCTCATTCTGATAATGGAACTTGATGGGATAACATATGTCACGACTGCCCCTGCGGTGCACGGTTTTAACCGTGTTACCGCCGGGTGTGGTTGAAATCCTTTGGATCAAGGCCGATGACATTCCTCGAACAAGCAACACTGCTGGAGTATGGGGACCATTTTCTCAACCGGGATGTCTCACACGACGCAGTCGTTGATGAGGAAAATGGGAATGTACTTGTTTCTATCAACCGAGCCGACCGTGCTTGTAGGCCCATCCCTGTGTTCCTTTCGCGCATGTCAGGGACACTCTTGTTTTGCCCAAAGCATAGAACGCATGTGTGCCCCGTTTCAAGTTGGAATGGCATGGAACGTTGTTGCATGTAACAAGTTGGGGGGGGGGGGGGGGGTAGTGGAAGAGGTTCTCTCTCGCCCCGCAGATCAAAAGTCTAACAAGTATGGAAGCCATTAAGGAGTCAATGATCGACTCAGGGATAATCCGGTATCCCGACAAGCTCAGTGGTTTGTGCAGAGCACCTGATTTCGGTCTCTCTAGATAGATTCCTGCGTGGCGTGTTTTCCCGCTGAAAACGCTGGGCACATCCCTCGCTGGCTTCGCCAGCGGAGGGGTGGAGATGCTACGCCTGTTGAAACATATCAGAGCCCCGGCACTGCCCCCTCTGGGAGCGGACATCCCACTCAAGGAACTTGGCCTCATGGGATTACCCCATCTTTGGGAGCTCGCCACGTCGCATAATGCGAACTGGCAATATACTGTCGTCTTCAACGGGCGTGTCGTGACCCGCCTATGATATCGCATCTGTCGCGATGGCACTCTTGTGAGAACGCAGCAAACACGTTTTAATGACATCTCTCGTATCGTACAGCTGCCGCTGATTGAAGGCGGCGCGCGACGCGACCGACAAATCGCTTGGACAATTGTGTTTTCTCAAGAGTGGAGTGCATTTGAGGTGAGTTTTCTCGTCTAATGCGATCATGGCGTGGATATTTCCGGACGAAGACATACATATCGTTGCTAATGGTCGGATTTCTGATAAATCTAGCTCGCATCATGCGCGGGCCGTGGTCAGACGATGGGGGTTCATCTGTCAAAATTTCCATGCAATGAGCATTGGTTTTGGATGTTGTCTGAAATGCCTGACTCCAGTTCAATATATATATATATATATATATATATATATATATATATATAATGTTCGCAAGGACTGCTCAGAGGCACCCCGCAGAGATGAATTGCTTGCTGCGTGGGCGAGCCTGGGACTGAGCCCGTATTTACGCAACACCCCGAGGGTGGAAAGCGGTTCCAAGAGATTGGGTGCAATAAACAAGAGCTCTGCCGACGCGATGGAAACCTTGAACAAAGCGGAACAACGTCAGCGGACATGGTTTATCACCGAAGAGGCTCGTCTCAGGCGTGCTACAGTGGGGCGAACTTTCTCGAGCGGACAGTCAAGGACTGTCCCGGCCCGGAAACCTGCCGGCGCCGCAGCTCAGCCGCCGGCGCTTCATTCACCATGCTTCCAGTATCTTGAACCATTAATAAAGCTTCGATTCGTGGATTGGTTGAAGCACGGGGCCGGGAAGACAGGGGATGATCCCCCGACCGCTGCAAATTGGTGGCCGTTGATCTGGGCGCCAGATGTTGACAAGTACGCTCGCCTGTTTAGGTGCTCGGCTCTTGAGGTTTTCGATTGGACGCACGTTGATGCTGATCAAATAGGCCGAGAAGAAGGTTGAGGCCAATGGGAGCGACGACAGGAAGAAACGGGAGTAATCATTCCATCGCTTCAAGAAGTAGCGGAAAACTAGAATCAAGCCATTCATACCTGCACATCGAAGAAAGTAGGAGAAGTAGATCTCCGGGTGATTACGGGACTGCACAAACGGCCCAGCCATCCTGATGAAGCCATAGCATCCCGGGAAGACAGCGCCCAGGTGTCGAGAGGCGTTTCAGACGACAACATAGTTCAGCGTCGCAAGATAAGTATTCCGACACGAACGCTGCCGTTTTGTCTTCCTTTGATTTCTATATCTGGCTGCATGTCATATCCGAGGAACAATGTTGAAGGGTGTGATCGGCGAGGACTTATCAGAGTTGCAGTACAATTCATTTTTGCATACCTGGCTACGTCCGCGGTCTCGGCGCCATTGGACACTGACGTGATTCATGCTGTGCCGCGTGAATTGTTTGAGCTCGTTGAAAGAATGTGGGGTGAACCCTTGGACCGAATCCCCTCCAATAAGCGATGGCGACGGATACTATTAGCCGTGCGAGAAGTCATATATTTATTCATGTCTGCGGGGCTCTGTGTGGCATTTCCAGGGTACGAAGTACAACGAATTTCTAATAATGTAGACCTCGCCCTCGAAGTGATGTGTGATGCATATGCGTTGGACTGTCGGATTAGGTCCGCGAGTGATCCATTCGACCTACTACATTAAAGGCCCAAAGTATTGGGCTATGAAGTTTCGGTGGCTGTCACACAAATCAGGTGAAGTATTCAGAACGCTATCGTGTTCATGCAAGCGTCTACAAACACTCCGTTCAATGCTAGGGTCCGTGTGGCAAACAGTCGTCTTGGATTCTTCAGCAATGCTATTGGTATATTCAGTGTCTCAAACAACCAGAGCAGGAGAGCCGCTCAGCTGACTCTCCCACGCAGGATCCAGTCCACCGCGAATGGTACGACTACGGAAGTGGAAGCCAAAGCCCCGAGCGGCTCTGCCGGCTCGGGGCCGGGAGCTCAGCGGTATACTGGAACATTATCGAGACCGAGGACAACTTGGACAGAGAGGCAGACCTATAGGGCTGCCCCTTACAACCATGTGCCCACCGGCTCAGCCGCGTCGGGCAGTGATACTGGCCGGGTCGATGGAGATCGCGCCCAGACATGGGCTGATGAACCCATTGCCGAAGTAGACGGCCGCGCGAGCGATGGCGGAGGTGCCTGGCGGGCCCTGGATGGCGGCTGGGACGCCACGCAGGGCCACGCTGACAAGAACGAGATCGGGGAAGTTCAAGGATATGATGTGCATGTAAGTCGCCATCAGAATATCGCAGATCATATCAGAACTTGGCAATGGCTTGTCTGAACGAGTACAACGACAAGTTTAATCGTAATCGTACCTTGTTAGAGCCTCCGCCGCCACCTCCGCCGAAGGCGAGGCTGGCCGACAAGTGCCAGGGCAATGGCGAGTCAGACAGCTGGATTACAAGCAGAAGAAGAGACATATATGAGGATCGTCCAAGAGATCAGTGCCAATGGGACTGGCGCAACAATGATGACTGGGGTGATTCTCGAAATTGGCGAAGTGATTGGCGGAAATATACAATGCAAGAAGGGTCCGTACGACTTCGTCGATACCGGTCCGACGTTCATCCTGAAGCGGGCGCACCAGGTGTGCGTGGGCATTGTGGCCTGAGCTGGCAAAATATTAGCTCAGGCGAGGTTCGTCGTGTTGTTTCGGTCTCCCGCCCCTTGGCAACCACAGTCGAGCGGTAAAAGTGTTTTTGGGGCTTGCTCCTGTGGCTGTGCATATGTGCAGGCCAGGTGGGTTGGGGGTCGGGGCGACCCTGCGCATCCCGCCGCGGGGGGAGTCAATGCACTCCTTCCGCGCCACCACTCTGCCGCCCGTTATCTTCATCTCATTGCACTGCCATGTGCTGCACTGCTTGTGACTTGCATGTTGCCTGAAGCTGCTTGGCTCTAAGGAAACAGGAAAGGAGCGAGCCTGCGGCGCGCGCGCGTGCGTCGGCGGGCGGGCTGGCCTCCCCCCTTCAGGGTTACCCTATGTCTAGCTTAACGGCATTATCCTTTCTTCCCATGTCATCCGCGAAGCCCACCTGAACATAATATATCATCGGAACATCTTGCAGGGATTATGCATATTCAGGCGAAAGACTTTATTATATTTTTACAAGCCCGGGCGGGGGGACACCCGGTCACCCCCCAAAAAAACCGGACTCCCGGGATCTGGGGCGTTGGGGCCCTCCAGACGGGCCTCGAAGCGGCCCCTCGGGCCTCGCAGGGCGTTTTGCCAAGCCTCCCCAGCGCGCCTAGGGCGATCGGGGGGGTCATCGGAGACGTCCCAGAGACCCCCAAGACAGCACAAGAGCGCTCCAGGAGTGACCGACGTGACCTCAATATGGCCCAAGAGGCTTCCACGACGGCCCCAAAGAGGCCTCCAAGAGCACTCCCAAGAAGGCCCCAATAGGCAAACATAATTGATTTTCTGTTGGTTTTCGGTGGGTTTTGGGGTTCTCCTCTTTTCGGCTTCCCGACGCTCCAAACGGCGGTCTTCTGGGCGTCCGAAGCCGCCTGGGAGGCTCCAAAATCGCCCCACAGCCACCCGAAAGGGCTTCCAGGCAGTCCAAAAGAGCCCCAAAGCGGCACAACGCGGGTCCAATATGGCCCTCAGAGAGCCCCATGGCAGCCCAAAATGGTCCCAAGACACCCTCCGAAGCATTCCAAATTGTGACCCGGTCGTTCATGGAGACCGCGGTTGGAGGCAGGGTGGCCCGAGGAAACCGCCAGAGGCCCCCAGAATACGCCCAGGAGGCCTCCAGAAGGCTTTAAGAAAGCCCGAAAGAACTTTTGTGAGGCCCCCAAAGGCGCTCCAAGGAGGAGCCTCCGCAAAAAAGAGTTGAGGAGGATGGGGAGAATGCGCAGGGTATGGCGAAAATGAGGAAAAAGAAGCATGGAGGAAGGATGGCGAATAACATTACGATAGCGACGATGCCAGAAAAGGCAACAGGGAGTTATCGCTAAATTGTCGACTTGGCCTTCCTGCCATTCCGCCTGCGTGCCACACTTCAAGGACCAAGGTGCATGGCGCGAAACGCCACTGCAGTCTTGTGTATGTATGTATGTATGTATGTATGTATGTATGTATGTATGTATGTATGTATATATGTATATATGTATGTATGTATATGTGTGTATATATACATTTACACATCTAATTATATATATTTATGTACGCGTACCGACGAATCCTTTGGTGGCGTTCGGAGTGCGGAGTGGGCAGCGTAGCTGACTAAGGTTGATCCGAGTCCTGTTGGCTCGCGCGCGTGGCCCAGGGCTTTCCCTCTTCGGCCTGCCGCCCACCGCTTCCAAGCAAGCTGGAGTGCAGTCTGGTCACCTTGACGTGTTTTTCTTCGTGGTTGCGGGGCCCATTCGTGGCATGTGCCTTTGAAGCTTTTCTCGACCTCCGTTTCGAGTTTGTGTAGGGATGGTCCAAATCACAAGCGTCCCAATTGGCATCAGCTGATACATTTTTTTCGATTCGGGGCTCCAGAGCTCACCACCGCTTCCGAGGGTCCAATTCTTCGGCCCGGATCCGTTGTGAACAGCCCTGGGGAACGATACTGGGCCCTGGATGCCGAAGTCGAGGAAACATTCCTAGATTGAACAAATCAGATCGTCGGATCTCTGGGCATGAAGTGCTACTGGACTCCATCCTGTCGATCTCTTCCTTGCCCCCCTCCTTCCCGCTCCCCCCCCGGTTCGCCGCGTCCGCGATGGCGCGCGACGTGGAGTCCTGCGGCAGCAGGTGCAGAGACGCGCTGGCTGCATTGGACGCTAATTTTTTCCTCCCGTCCCGCTGTAGAAGAGCAGGGTGGACGAACGAGGAGGTAAAAGGAGGGAGGAGGATGAGGCGGAGGATGGGGAGGAGGAGGAGGAGGAGGAGCAGGAGGAGGAGGAGGGAGGAGGAGGCGTAGGAGGAGGAGGAGGAGGAGGAGGAGGTCGACATCTGCAATCCCGAGGATAGTAAATCCGCTCAATGTCAAAAGGAGGAGGGTGAGGGAGATGAGGAGGAGCGTGATGGGGGAGTTGGAGGGGGAGGAAGAGGAGGAGGGAGAAGGTAGCAGGTTGAGGCAGGGAGAGAAAGGTCAAGAGGCCCATCAGCAGTTGTTCTATGACTCTCCGACTCCTTCGCTCCCGCGCGTTGCTGCTTCCCTTCCTTGACTTCTCCCGGAGTGCCTTCGTTTTCTTGTGTTTTGGTATCCCTGGTGAACGTTTCCTCTTCCTTCCCTTCGTCGTCCATCTCTCTCCACTCATTCTTCACTTTCCTCTGCCTTTCGCCGCCTCTCCGTTAGCACCCTTCGCAATACAGTTTCGACGCATCCTTCCACATGTCACCGTGATGGGGCATGCCTGTCTATGCTTCGACACGGTCGATGATTCGATGGGGTTCGAGCGAGTCGTTTCGATGCAGGCAGTGTTTATTTTGTATGGATGCAGTGCTTCGTCGAGTCTGCCTTTTTTTGTCCTTGCCTCTTCGGCAGATTTTTGGTAGCAAGTTCGTCCTGGGGAATTGCACATCTACCCATCGGTCGTTGAAAGTAGGTCTTTTTGGATTCCCAGATTCCAATCTACTTTCAGCGCCTTCCTACTTCAAGAGTCGAGTGGTTTTCCCTCTTCCTTCCTCTTCAGGAGGCGGGCGGAAACCCAATCTATTTCCAACGCCTTCCTACTTTATGTTTCTACCTACTTCTTCCGACCGATGGGTACCCTGCGTCGCTGGCAACGGAGGCCTTGCGCGGTGCGGCATCGTTGCACCAGGACTATCGGGCGACGCTCGCACGGCGACGTTCCCCACGCAAGTCCGACGTTTACCAGCCTCGAACGTATCCCTATCCCTGAGATTGACACGCCGGAAGGCGATGACAATCTTAGGGATTCGCCCTCAAAAAATAAGGGAATCCCTGAGATTGGCATCGTGATGAGGAGGTGCCCAGCATAGGGATAGGGATATGTTCCAGGCTGGTAAGACGTGAATCCGACGCGAACCCGAGGTGGATCCGACGTGAACTGGGTCTCAAGTTTAGGCGGCGAGCCAAGGGGGGAAGTGAGAAGGAGGAGGCCTTCTCGGAAGGCTCGGAATTTCCCCGGCCTTCTGAGAAGTTTTGCGAGCCTCCCCGGAGACACACAACAACTTTTCAGTACGCGCGAGGGCTCCTGAGAAGCCTCGCCGCCTTCTGAGAAGGCCTTCTCCTTCTCACTTTCCCCCCTCGCCAGCCGCCGAAAGTTGCCGCGCGAGGCCTCCTGAGAAGTCCCGCCGCCCTCTGAGAAGGCCTTTTCCTCCTCACTTCACCCCCTCGCTCGCCGCCGAAAGTTGCTGCTTGAGGGCTCCTGAGAAGTCCCGCCGCCCTCTGACAGGGGAAGAGGAAGAGACACTTACAGTGAAACAGCGAGGGAGGCCGGCCTGGACGGCGTGTTGGGGCCATCTCCGGGCTCGCGTGGGAGGCTCTGTGGCCATTTTGAACAGTCTTGGAGCGGTCTTGGGGCCTTTTGGAGCATCTGGGGAGCCATCCAGAGCTAGCTTGGACTATCTTGAGCCATCTTGAAGGTCATCTTGGGCTCTCTGAGGCCCCTCGTGGGCCGTTCTTGGGCCTCTTGGGGGTGCCTCTCGGGTGCCTTTTGGAGGCCTCTTGGGGCTTCTTGGTGCGCTCTTTGGGCCCTCTTGGGAGCCTCCTGGAAGCCTTGGGTTGCGGTAGAATGAGGAGCAGGGGTAGGGAGGAGGCGGAGGAGGGAGGAGGAGGAGGAGGAGGAGGAGGAGGAGGAGGAGGACGAGGAGGATGAGGAGGACGAGGAGGAGGAGGGCGGAGGAGGAGGGAGGAGGAGGAGAGAGGAGGGGAGGAGGAGGAGATGGAGGAGGAGGAGGAGGCGGAGGTGGAGGAGGAGGAGGAGGAGGAGGAGGAGGAGGAGGAGGACAAGGACGAGGACGAGGAGACGAGGAGAGGAGGAGGAGAGGAGGAGGAGGTGGAGGAGAAGGAGGAGGAGGGAGGGAGGGAGGAGGAGGGAGGGAGGGAGGGAGGAGGAGGAGGAGGAGGAGGAGGAGGAGGAGGAGGAGGGGGGGAGGAGGAGGGGGAGGAGTCGTAGGCGGGTGTGTGTCAAACGCGCGGCTGTAGAGTGCTTGTGCTCGGAGGTGCCCCCAAGACAGCTCCCCAATCGTAAGACCCAGCCCCTGGGATTTGGCAGGCGCAGGGAAGTTTCTCTCGGGCGGACCTACGTGTTTTTTGTGTGGGATCGTTTTGTATCATGCCATGCGCTTGCTCTGCCCGAGTCCGCAACAACTTGCTAGGGAAGCTGTGCGAGTTATTTTCATCTTGGTAGCGTCCAAAGCCCGGAGAGCGAAGAGACCCTCGGGGACGGGAGATCTTTCCTGGCGAGCTTCCGGGGGCCAGCAGCGCTTGTGAAGCGCTGCCAGGAACGCCCCCACGCGTGCCTGCACGCGTGTGGGCACGCGTGAACGCATGCCGGAAGCTCTCCCAGACCCGCTGCCGGGACGGGCGAGCTGCGAGGATCGTGGACCGGCGAAGATGGGCTGCTGGGGGCACCACCACCGCCCGGCTTCTAATGTAAAACCCTTTAGCTCTCAGCGAGCTCTCCGGGAGAAACCGACCAAAGTTGTCACATTGTTTCTTGCGGTCGGGTCGGCCAACTGGGCGCCGGCGGTAAACCGTCAACCTTTCTTACTTTCTGACCGTATATAATGTTGAACAAAATTCCAGAGAACGAATAGTTGTCCAGCCTAAACGATTTCATTCAGACCTCTCGATGCAACAGCCGAACGCCCTTCATGCTTCTGGATTGTTTTCTGTGCGCACGAGCTCCGTAGCTCTCCTACAGCCCGACCTCTGAATGCAACAGACAGAAGCGCCTGATGTCTTCGAATCTATTCCTGTGATTACCAGCCCTGTAGCCCCCTTACAGCCCGAGTTAAGCGCAGAAAACTGACAGCACCTCTCAGAAAGGCTCGAACAATACGAATAGTTTCGCAGACTTAGCTCGAGCAGCAGAACGAGTTGAAAGCTCTGAATGCGACAGGCAGACGCGAGGGATGTCTCTGAATCGATTCTATTGATTACCAGCCCTGCAGCCCCCTTACAGCTCGAGTTAAGTGCAGAAAACCGACAGCACCTCTCATGACTCGAAGAATACGAATAGTTGTGCGGACCCAGCTCGGGCAGCACACCGAGTTCTGAGCTCTGGATGTGGCACGCGGACGCGCCTGATATCTCCGAATCAATTCCTGTGAGTAAGAGCCCTGTAGCCCCCCTACAGCCCGAGTCAGGTCAGAAAACTGACAGCATCTCCCAAGATGACTCAAACAATACGAATAGTTTGGCGAAGCAAGCTCGGGCAACCGAGTTCAGACCTGAACGAATGTTCAAATTTCGAAAACAAAACTGGCGCAGGCGGTAAACTGTCAATCTGGTCACCGCCGGGAAGCTCGTAGAGCTGCTTCGACTGGTAAGAGTGCTGAGAATCGACAGAGATTTGAAAAATGTAGATTTTTTCGAAAATCTTCATTTTCGATTTTTTGGATGCTCATATTCGCTCAGTTCCTGGAAGTTAACGTTGCAAAAATGCATCGGGAGAGCCGAGCTGCTGTTCGAGAAGAGTTTATATGCCACTCCGACGCGCAAAAATCTGCTCCCTCGAAATAAATGGTTGAATATCTTTGAAATTTCCGCAAAACCGATCAAAAGTCACCAATTTGTCCTTTCTGGCCAGGCGGTCCACTAGCTCCATCCCGCGCCAGAATTCCTCTAGCTCATCCATGCCGAAGAGCTCTACGAGGTATTTTGAACCGACCAAAAGTCACCAAAGCTCCGTCGCAACTAGCTCTCTAGCGCCCCGGAATTACTCGTAAGCTTTCAGCAACTGGGCGCCGGCGGTAAACCGTCAACCTGGTTACCGCCGGGGACCTCGTAGAGCTCTTTTCTTGCCCAGCCCCTCGGAACACGTGAAGCAAGCTTAAGCGAGAGCCAAAAAACTCTAAAAAATCGATCGCATACAAATAGTTGTGCGGACTTAGCTCGAGAAGCAGACTCTGTTCAGAGCTCTAGATGCTTCAGCCAAACGCCCTTGATGATTCTGTATCGGTTTCTGTGCGCACCACCTCTGTAGCTGTGCTACAGCTAGAGTTAATTAAGTGCAGAATACCGACAGCGCCTCTAAAGAGAACTTGAGAAATACGAATAGTGTTGTGGACCTAGCTCGACTAGCAGAACGAGTTCAGGCCTCTCGATGCAACAGACGCAAGCGCCTGGTGATACTGAATCAGTTTATGTGCGCACCAGCTCTGTAGCTCTTCTGAATCTTGAGTTGAGTACAGAAAACCGGCATCACTGGTGAAGATGACTTTTACGGACCTAGCTCGAGTAGCGGACCGAGTTCAGGCCTCTGGATGCAACAGGCGAACGCGCCTGATCATTCTGAACCGGTTTCTGTAAGCATCAGCTCTGTAGCTCTCGAAATCTCGAGTTAAGTACAGAAAACCGTGAACGCGTGTCAAGATGACTCCGAACGCAGTTGGTTCCAGCAAGTCTGTTGATAGTAATATTGCAGCTACGGACCTGAGAATTTCACTGGCAGGCGCGGCATAACCCACTACACGTGAGATAAATACCGGTTCTCAAAATGAATTGTCAAATATCTTTCAAATCAAAGCAAAACCGACCCAAGGTTATCACATTGTCTCTTTTGGTCGGGTCGGCCAACTAGCTCCACCCCCCGCCTGAATTCCTCTAGCTCATCGATGCCGAAGAGCTCTACGAGGTATTTTTGGACTGCCAACGTGAAGTCGGTCCCTGGCTTCGCTCGGGAGAATTTTTCGACGGAATAAACTGGGCGCCGGCGGTAAACCGTCAACCTTCGTTACCGCCGGGGGACTCGTAGAGCTTCCTGACAACATGTAATGTCGAAGAAAATTACACTGAAAAAAAGTTTTTCAGCCCAAGCAATTTCAGACCTCTCCGATGTAACAGCCGAACCCCCGATGCTTCTGGATTGTCTTCTGTACGAGCTCTGTAGCTCTCCTACAGCCCAAGTTACGTACGTACCGACAGCACCTCTCAATATGACTCGAACAATACGAATAGTTTGGCAAACCTAGCTCGAGTATCAGACCGAGTTCAGACCTCTCCATGCAACAGGCGGACGCGTCTGATGTCTCTGAATAGATTCCTGTGATTACCAGCCCTGCAGCCCCCCTACAGCCCGAGTTAAGTGTAGGAAACCGGCACCTCAGGATGGCTCGAACAATAATAGTTTCGCGGACTCGGCAGCACACAGAGTTCCGAGCTCTGGATTCGAAAGGCGGACGCACCTGATGTCTCCGAATCGATTCCAGTGATTTCCAGCCATGCACGAGTTCAGCGCAGAGAACCGAGCATCTCTCAAGATGACTCGAACAATACGAATAGCTTCGCGATTCTAGATCGGGCAGCAGACCGAGTTCAGAGCTCTGGATTGGACAGACAAACGCAATTGATGATTCTGAATCGGTTTCTGTACGTATCAGCTCTATAGCTGTCCAGTAGCTCGAGTTAAGTACAGAAAACCGAGAGCGTCTGTCAAGATGACTCGAAAAATACGAATAAGTTTGCGACCTAGCTCGGCTAGCAGACCGAGTTCAGACCTCTGGGTTCAAAAGACGAACGCGCCTGATCATTCTGAATCGATTAGCTGTGCTTACCAGCTCTGTAGCTGTCCTAAAGCTCGAGTTATCTTGAGAAAACCGACAGCGCGATCGAGATGACTCGAAAGGGCCGATCCCGCCGCAGTGCTTTTTGGCAGTAAAAGGTACCCGATCGAGCTGATATCAAGATGGCGCGCGGGAATAAGATCAAATATCACCGGAAAAAATACTAGAGCTCTAACGAATGGTTGAATTTCAAGAACAAATTTTTTAACCGAGCAAAAGTCATCAAAACGTTCGTCGAGATTTGTCTTGCCAACTAGCTCTCCAGCGCCCCGGAATTACTCTTAAGCTTCCAGCGATAACTCGCTAAGGGAAGCTCTACGAGTTACTATGAATTTGCAAGGTAACTTCTGTAATGCCAAGCTTCGCTCTGCGCAAATAGCAGCCCAAACGAATTGTTTGAACTGCAAAATCGGCTGAGCCAGGCCGCGGAAGGTATGATTGCGTCCCATTTCGCCAACTGGGCGCCGGCGGTAAACCGTCAACCTTTGTTACCGCCGGGGACTCGTAGAGCTTCCTGACAACATATAATGTAGAAAAAATTACACCGGAAAAAATAGTTTTCCAGCCTAAGCAATTTCAAACCTCTCGGATGCAACAGCCGAACGCCCCCGATGCTTCTGGATTCTCTTCTGTACGAGCTCTGTAGCTCTCCTACAGCCCGAGTTACGTGCGAAAATCGACAGCACCTCTCAAGATGACTCGAATAATACGAATAGTTTGGCAAACCTAGCTCGAGTGTCAGACCGAGTTCAGACCTCTGCATGCGACAGGTGGACGCGTCTGATGTCTGCGAATCGACTTCTGTGATTACCAGCCCAACAGCCCCCCCTACAGCCCGAGTTAAGTGCAGGAAACCGACAGCACCTGTCAGGATGACTCGAACAATGCGAATATTTTCGCAGACCTAGTTCGGGCAGCAGACAGAGTTCGAAGCTCTGGATTCGAAAGGCGGACGCGCCTGATGTCTCCGAATCGATTCTAGTGATTACCAGCCATGCAGCTGCCCTACAGCCCGAGTTAAGTGCAGAGAACCAACAGCATCTCTCAAGATAACTCGAACAATACAAATAGTTTTTACGATTCTAGATCGGGCAGAAGACCGAGTTCAGAGCCACTGATGATTTTGAATCAGATCAGAAAACCCAGAGCGTCTCTCAAGATAACTCGAATAATACGAATAGGTTTGCGAACCTAGCTCGGCTAGCAGACCGAGTTCAGACCTCTGGATTCGACAGGCGAACGCGCCTGATTATTCTGAATCGATTAGCTGTGCTTACCAGCTCTGTACCTGTCCTGAAGCTCGAGTTATCTTGAGAAAACCGTCACCGCGTGACAAGCTGACCCGAAACGGGCGATCCCGCCGCAGTGCTTTTTGGCAGTAAAAGGTACCCGATCGAGCTGAGATCAAGATGGCGAGCGGGAATAAGATCGAATATCACGGGAAAAAATACTAGAGCTCTAACGAATGGTTGAATTTCAAGAACAAAATTTTCAACCGAGCAAAAGTCATCAAAACGTTCGTCGAGATTTGTCTTGCCAACTAGCTCTCCAGCGCCCCGGAATTACTCTTAAGCTTCCAGCAATGACTTGCTTAGGGAAGCTCTACGAGTTACTAGCTCCACCCTGTCGCCGAATTCCTCTAGCTCTTCTACCATCAGAGCTCTACGAGGCACTTGGTAGCATCGAAAACCTGGGGAGCAAAGAGACCCCTTCGCAAACTGGGCGCCGGCGGTAAACCGTCAACCTTTGTTACCGCCGGGGGACTCGTAGAGCTTCCTGACAACATATAATGTTAAAATACACAGAAAAAATAGTTTTTCAGCCCAAGCAATTTCAAACCTCTCGGATGCAACAGCCGAACGCCCCCGATGCTTCGGGATTGTCTTCTGTACGAGCTCTGTAGCTCTCCTACAGCCCGAGTTACGTGCGAAAATCGACAGCACCTCTCAAGATGACTCGAACAATACGAATAGTTTGGCAAACCTAGCTCGAGTGTCAGACCGAGTTCAGACCTCTGCATGCGACAGGTGGACACGTCTGATGTCTGCGAATCGACTCCTGTGATTACCAGCCCAACAGCCCCCCTACAGCCCGAGTTAAGTGCAGGAAACCGACAGCACCTGTCAGGATGACTCGAACAATGCGAATATTTTCGCAGACCTAGTTCGGGCAGCAGGCAGAGTTCGAAGCTCTGGATTCGAAAGGCGGACGCGCCTGATGTCTCCGAATCGATTCTAGTGATTACCAGCCATGCAGCTGCCCTACAGCCCGAGTTAAGTGTAGAGAACCAACAGCATCTCTCAAGATAACTCGAACAATACGAATAGTTTCTGCGATTCTAGATCGGGCAGCAGACCGAGTTCAGAGCTCTGGAGTCAACAGACAAGGGCCACTGATGATTCTGAATCAGATTCTGTACGTATCAGCTCTGTACTGTCCTTAAGCTCGACTCAAGTACAGAAAACCCAGAGCGTCTCTCAAGATAACTCGAATAATACGAATAGGTTTACGAACCTAGCTTGGCTAGCAGACCGAGTTCAGACCTCTGGGTTCAACAGGCGAACGCGCCTGATTATTCTGAATCGATTAGCTGTGCTTACCAGCTCTGTACCTGTCCTGAAGCTCGAGTTATCTTGAGAAAACCGTCACCGCGTGAGAAGCTGACCCGAAACGGGCCGATCCCGCCGCAGTGCTTTTTGGCAGTTAAAAGGTACACGATCGAGCTGAGAACAAGATGCCGAGCGGGAATAAGATCGAATATCACGGGAAAAAATACTAGAGCTCTAACGAATGGTTGAATTTCGAGAACCGAATTTTCAACCGACCAAAAGTCATCAAAATGTCCGTCGCGATTTTTCTTGACAACTGGGCGCCGGCGGTAAACCGTCAACCTTTGTTACCGCCGGGGGACTCGTAGAGCTCCCTGACAACATTTAATGTAGAAAAAAATAACAAGAAAAAAAAGTTTCTCAGCCAAAGCAATTTCAGACCTCTCGGATGGAACCTGCGTAAATCGACAGCATCTCTCAAGATGATTCGAACAATTCGAATAGTTTGGCAAACCTAGCTCGAGTATCAGACCGAGTTCAGACCTCTGCATGCGACGGGCGCACGCGTCTGATGTCTCTGAATCGATCCCTGTGAGTACCAGCCCTACAGCCCCCCTACAGCCCGAGTCAAGTGCAGGAAACCGACAGCACCTCTCAGGATGACTCGAACAATACGAATAGTTTGGCGGACCTAGTCAGGCAGCAGACAGAGTTCGAAGCTCTCGATTCGAAAGGCACACGCGCCTGATGTCTCCGAATCGATTCCACTAATTACCAGCCATGCAGCCCCCCCCTGACAGCCCGAGTTAAGTCAGAGAACGACAGCGTCTATCAAGATGACTCGAATCATACAAATAGGTTTGCGGACCTAGCTCGGCTAGCAGACCGAGTTGAGACCTTTGGGTTCGACAGGCGAACGCGCCTGATCATTCTGAATCGATTAGCTGTGCTTACCAGCTCTGTACCTGTCCTGAAGCTCGAGTTATCTTGAGAAAACCGTCACCGCGTAACAAGATGACCCGAAACGGCCGATCCCGCCGCAGTGCTTTTTGGCAGTAAAAGGTACGCGATCGAGCTGAGATCAAGATGGCGAGCGGGAATAAGATCGAATATCACGGGGAGAATACTAGAGCTCTAACGAATGGTTGAATTTCGAGAACAAAATTTTCAACCGACCAAAAGTCATCAAAATGTCCGTCGAGATTTTTCTTGCCAACTGGCGCCGGCAGTGAACCGTCAACATTTGTTACCGCCAGGAACCTCGTAGAGCTCTTTCCACGTGTGAGAGAGCTGGGAGTCGAAAGAGAGAGCTTCTGGAGGCAATTCTCGAAAAATTCAACATTGAATTTTGTTTATGTCGAAACAAAGTTGGTTCCCCCAAGTGTTTCGGTAGTAAAAGTGCGCCCAGAGAGCTCATATTAAGACGCTGAGGCTCTTATAACCTTTTACAGGTGCGAAAAATCTGCTTTCTCAAAATGAAGTGTCAAATATCTTTCAAATATTTGCAAAACCACCCAAAAGTTAGCGTCCCAAACCCGGAGAGCGAAGAGAATCTCGGGGACGGGAAATCTTTCCTGGAGAGCCTTGGGGGGCCCCCCTGGAGCGCTGCGGGAGCGCTGCCAGAAACACGTCCATGCGTGCCTGCACGCATGCAGGCACGCGTGCAAGCTTGCCGGAAGCTCCCCCGGACCAGTTGCCGGGCCGCCGGAGGCGCTGCGGGGAACGTGGACCGCCGTGGAGGAGCTCCTGGGGGCACCACCACCGTCCGGCTTCTAATCTCAAACCCTTTAGCTCTCAGCGAGCTCTCCGGGAAATTTGTCCTTTCTGGCCGGGTCGGCCAACTGGGCGCAGGCGGTAAACCGTCAACCTTGGTGAGACTCGTAGAGCTTCCTAGCTCGACTTAAGTTGAGGAAACCGACAGCACTTACCAACATTCCGACTCAGAGTGAATATTTTTTGACCTCTCAATGCGGCAGGCGGACGCGTCTGATGTCTGTAAATCGACTCCGTCATAACCAGCCCTGCAGCCCCCCTACAGCCCGAGTTAAGTGCAGAAAACCGACAGCACCTCTCAGGATGACTCGAACAATACAGTAGTTTTGCAAACCTAATTTGGGGAGCAGACCGAGTTCCGAGCTCTGGATTCGACAGGCGAACGCGTCTGATGTCTGCGAATCGACTCCTGTGACCACCAGCACTGTAGCCCCCCCTCAGCGCGAGTTGAGTGAAGAAAACCGAGAACACTTCTCAAGTTAACTCGACCAATACGAACAGATTCGCGATTCTATATCGGGCAGCAGACCGAGTTCAGAGCTCTGGATTCGACAGACAAACGCAACTGCTGATTCTGAATCGCTTTCTGTAAATATCAGCTCTGTAGCTGTCCTACAGCTCGAGTTAAGTACAGAAAACCGAGGGTTTCTCTCAAGATGACTCGAATAATACGAATAGATGTGCAGATCTTGCTCGGCTAACAGACCGAGTTCAGACCTCTGGATTCAACAGGCGAACACGCCTAATCATTCTACATCGATTAGCTGTGCTTACCAGCTCTGTAGCTGTCCTAAAGCTCGAGTTATCTTCAGAAAACCGTCAGCGCGTATCAAGATGACTCGAAACGGCCGATCCCGCCACAGTGCTTTTCGGTAATATTCACCCGATCGAGCTGAGATCAAGATGGCGAGCGGCAATAAGATCGAATATCACGGGGAAAAAAAATAGAGCTCTAACGAATTGTTGAATTTCGAGAACAAAATTTTCAATCGACCAAAAGTCACCAAAAGTTCCGTCGATATTTTTCTTGCCAACTAGCTCTCCAGCGCGCCGGAATTACTCTTAGCTTCCAGCAATAACTTGCTAAGGGAAGCTCTACGAGTTACTAGCTCCACCCCGCGCCGGAATTCCCTTAGTTTATCGATAACGAAGAGCTCTACGAGGTACTGGGACCGGCGGTAAACCGTCAACCTGGTTACCGCTGGGAACCTCGTAGAGCTCCTTCCTTGCACGGCGATCGTCGGAACACATGGAGAAATCTTCTGGAGCGAGAAACAAAAAACTCGAAAAACATGTTTTCTGTTTTTATCCAAAGACGGTTCCCCCAAGTGTTTTGATAGTACTACTGCAGCTATAGACCTGAATATTTTACTGGCAGACTCGCCATAACCACTACAGGTGCGAAATATCTGCTTTCTCAAAATGAATTGTCAAATATCCTTCATTTTTTTGCAGAAGCACCCAAACGTTATCACTTTGTCCTATCTGGCCGGGTCGGCCAACTAGCTCCACCCCGCGCCGGAATTCCTCTAGCTCATCGACTGGGAGCCGGCGGTAAACCGTCAACCAGGTTACCGCCGCGCCGCGAGCCTCGCAGAGCTCTTTTCTCGCACGGCACTGCTTAGAAGCCGCGACCTCGTAGAGCTCTGAATAGACAAGTGATGTCCGAGATAACAGCAGAAAAACGCTTCTCGATACCAGCTTCAAAAATAAAGAAATCTTGTTTTCGGTCGTACACAATACTGGTTCCCCGCAGTATTTTGATCGATATAATCTAGCTAGAGCCCTAAGAATTGCACCGTCGAAAGCGCCGCGATTTACTGCATAGAATGAAATTCGAATTTGCAAAACGAATGTAAAAATCCCTCGATGTCTTTCAAAAAACGACCCCAGGTCATCGCATTGTCCGCCCGGACTGGGTTGGCCAACTAGCCGCACTCCGCGCCGGAATCCCTCTAGCTCATCGATGCCGAAGAGCTCTACGAGGTACTGGGAACCGGCGGTAAACCGTCAACCAGGTTACCGCCGGAACCCTCGTAGAGCTCTGCATAGACCAGGTCAGTTCCGAGATAACAGTAGAAAAAGCTTCTGCATACATAAAGATTTATTTTGGTGTTCCCCCTAGTCTTTCAATCGAAATAATGAAGCTAGGGCCCTGAGAATTGCACCATCGAAAGCGTCATGATTCACTGCATAGAATACAGATTCAAATTTCCAAAAAGAATCTCAAAATCTCTCGCCATCTTCGACAAACCGACCCCAGGTCATCACATTGTCCGCCCAGGCCGGGTTGGCCAACTAGCTACACCCCGCGCCGGAATTCCTCTAGCTCATCGATGCCGAAGAGCTCTACGAGGTAGTGCCGCCGGCGGTGAACCGTCAACCTGGTCACCGCCGGGAACCTCGTAGAGCTGCTCTCACTGGTAAGAGTGCAGAGAATCGACACAGAGTGAAAGAAAGAGATTTTTCGGAAATCTTCAAATTCGATTTTTTCGATATTTATATTCGCTCCGTTCCTGGAAGTCAACTCATGCAAAAATGCATCAAGAGAGCTGAGCTGCTATCAGAGAGGAGTTTATATGCCAATGCGACGCGCAAAGATCTGCTTTCTCGAAATAAATAGTCAAATATCTTTCAAACTTAGCTTCCACTGGCGCCGGCGGTGAACCGTCAACCTGGTTACCGCCGGGAACCTCGTAGAGCTCCTCTCACTAGTAAGAGTGCAGAGAATCGACACACAATCAAAAAATGGAGATTTTTCGGAAATCTTCAAATTCGATTTTTTCGATGTTCATATTCACTCAGTTCCCGGAAGTCAACTCATGCAAAAATGCATCGAGAGAGCTGAGCTGCTGTCAGAGAGGAGTTCATATGCCAATGCTCGGCGTAAAAAACTGCTTTTTCAAATTAATGGTCAAATATCTTTCAAACTGGGCGTCGGCGGTAAACCGTCAACCTTGGTTACCGCCGGGAAACTCGTAGAGCTTCCTAGCTCGACTTAAGTTGAGAAAACCGACAGCACCTACCAACATTCCGACTCATAGTGAATATGTTTCACTTCTCAATGCGACAGACGAACGCGTCTGATGTCTGCGAATCGACTCCTGTCATTACCAGCCCTGCAGCCCCCCTACAGCCCGAGTTAAGTGCAGAAAACCGACCGCACCTCTCAGTGACTCGAACAATACAGAGCTAATTCGGGCAGCAGACCGAGTTCCGAGCTCTAGATTCGACAGGCGAACGCACCTGATGTCTTGCAATCGATTCATGTGACGACCAGCACTGTGGCCCCCTCAGCGCGAGTTGAGTGAAGAACATCGAGAGCACTTCTCAAGGTGACTCGACCAATACGAATAGTCTCGTTTTCCAGATCGGGCAGCAGACTGAGTTCAGAGCTCTGCATTCGACAGACAAACGCAACTGATGATTCTGGATCGGGTTCTGTAAATATCAGCACTGTAGCTGTCCTACAGCTCGAGTTAAGTACATAAAACCAAGAGTTTCTCCTCGACTAATACGAATAGGTTTGCAAATCTAGTTCTGCTAACAGACCGACTTCAGACCTCTGGCTTGAACAAGCAAACGCGCCTAATCATTCTACATCGACTAGCTGTGCTTACCAGCTCTGTAGCTGTCCTGAAGCTCGAGTTATCTTGAGAAAACCGTCAGCGTGTATCAAGATGACTCAAAACGGCCGATTCCGCCAGAGTGCTTTTCGATAGTAATATTCACCCAATCGAGCTGAGATCGAGATGGCGAGCGGGAATAAGATCGAATATCACGGGAAAAAATACTAGAGATCAAACGAATTGTTCATTTTCGAGAACAACTGGGCGCCGGCGGTAAACCGTCAACCTTGGTTACCGCCCGGGGACTCGTAGAGCTTCCTAGCTCGACTTCAGTTGAGACAGCACCTACCAACATTCCGACTCATAGTCAATATTTCTTGACCTCTGAATGCGACAGGCGGACGCGTCTGATGTCTGCGAATCGACTCCTCATTACCACCCCTACAGCCCGAGCTTAGTGCGGAAAACCGACAGCACCTCTTAGGATGACTCGAACAATACAATAATTATGCGAACCTAGTTCGGGCAGCAGACCGAGTTCGGAGCTCTGGATTCGACAGGCGGACACGCCTGATCTCTTTGAATCGATTCCTGTGACAACAAGCACTGTAGCCCCCCTCAGCGCGAGTTGAGTGAAGAAAACCGATAGCACTTCTGATGACTCGACAGCTTTTCGCACCTAGCTCGGCTAACAGACCGAGTTCCGGCCTCTGGATTCGACAGGTGAACGCGCCTGATGATTCTGAATCGATTAGCTGTCCTACCAGCCCTGTAGCTGTCCTACACCTCGAGTTATCTTCGAAAAACCGTCAGCGTGCATCAAGATGACTCGAAACGGCCGATTCCGCCACAGTGCTTTTCGATAGTAATATTCACCCGATCGAGCTGAGATCAAGATGGCGAGCGGGAATGAGATCGAATATCACGGGAAAAAATACTAGAGCTCTAACGAATTGTTGAATTTCGAGAATCAAATTTTCAACCGACCAAAAGTTGTGAAAAGTTCAGTTTTTTTTTTTCGAGCCAACTAGCCTGCCAGCGTTTTCGAATTACTCTTAAGCTTCTCCGCTGCGCTCTCAGGGAAGCTCTACGAGTTATTGGTAACGTCCAAACTCGGAGATCGAAGAGACGGGAAATCTTTCCTGGAGAGCTCTGGGAAGCTCCCCAGCTGAGCTGCCGAATCGCTGGCAGAAACGCTTCCATGCGTGCCTGCACGCGTGCAGGCACGCGTGGAAGCTTGCCGGAAGCTCTCCCGCACCAGTTGCCGGTTCAAACGAACTGCTGCGAGGATTCTCGACCGCCGTGGAAGAGCTCCTGGCGGGCACCACCACCGTCCGGCTTCTTATCTTACACCCTTTAGCTCTCAGCGAGCTCTCCGGGAAAATTGTGAACCGACCAAAAGTCCTTCGAGATTTTTCTTGCCAACTAGCTCTCCAGCGCGCCGGACTTACTCTTACGCTCCCAGCAACTAGCTTAGGGAAGCTCTACGAGTCATTTTCGTAAAACCACCCAAAAGTTGTCACATTGTCCGCCTCGGCCGGCTGCTCCAACTAGCTCCACCCCGCGCCGGGATTTCTCTAGCTCATCGATGCCGAAAAGCTCTACGAAGTACTCGATAGCTTCCAAAAAACTCCGAGAGCGAAGACACCCTCGGTAACGGAAATCCTCCTGGAGGGCCCTGGCGGGATCCCTTGCGGCGCCGCTGAAGCGCTGCCAGGAACGCTCCCATGCATTCCTGCGCACGTGCAGGCACACTTCGAAGCTTGCGGGGGCCTCCCCCGGACCAGCTGCCGGGCCGCCCAAGGCGCTGCGAGGCCTGTGGACCGCCGTGGAAGAGCTCCTGGCGGGCCCACCACCGTCCGGCTTCTAATCTTAAACCCTTTAGCTCTCAGGAAATTTTGATAGCGTCCAAAACCCGGAGAGCAACTGGGCGCCGGCGGTAAACCGTCAACCTTTCTTACCGCCGGGGGACTCGTAGAGCTTCCTGACAATATATAATGCGGGAAAGAATTTCAGAGAACGACAAGTTTTTTCAGCCCAAGCGATTATAGATCTCTCAAGATGACTCTAACAAAACAAACGAACAGTTTTCCAATCGAGCTCGAGTATAAAACCGAGTTCAGACCTCTGAATGCGACAGGCGGACGCGTCTGATGTCTGCGGATCGCTTCCTGTGATTACCAGCTCTGCAGCCCCCCATACAGCCTGAGTTAAGTGCAGAAAACCGAGAGTACCTCTCAGGATGACTCGAATAATAGAACAGTTTCGCAGATCTCGTTCGAGCAGCAGACCGAGTTCCGAGCTCTCGGTTCAACGAACGGACGCGCCTGGTGTCTCGAAATCGATTCCTGTCACCAGCAGCACTCTAGCCCTCCCCAGCACGATTTAAGTACAGAAAACCGAGAGCACTTCTCAAGATGACTCGAACAATACCAATAGGTTCGCAAACCTAGTTCGGGGAGCAGGCCGAGTTCAGAGCTCTTGATTCAACAGACGAACGCGTCTGATAATTCTCAATCGATTTCTGTGATTATCAGCTCTGTGGCTGCCCTAAAGATCGAGTTAAGTACGAAAAACCGAGAGCGTCTGCTACAATGACTCGAATAATACGAATAGGTTTGCGACCCTAGCTCGGCTAGCAGACCGAGTTCAGACCTCTGGATTCAACAGGCGAACGCGCCTGATCATTCTGAATGCATTAGCTGTGCTGACCAGCTCTGTAGTTGTCCTGAAGCTCGAGTTATCTTGAGAAAACCGACAGCGCGTATCAAGATGACTCGAAACGGCCGTTCCCGCCTGCCTGCTTTTTGGCAGTAAAAGTTACCCGATCGAGCTGAGATCAAGATGGCGAGCGGGAATAAGATCGAATATCATGGGAAAAAATACTAGAGCTCAAACGAATTGTTGAATTTCGAGAACGAAATTTTCAACCGACCAAAAGTCAGCAAAAGGTCCGTCGAGATTTTTCTTGCCAACTAGCTCTGCAGCTCCCCGGAATGGGAACCGGCGGTAAACCGTCAACCAGGTTACCGCCGGGACCCTCGTAGAGCTCTTATCTCACACCGCACTCCTCAGAACACAGGGGGTAAGCTTCTGGAGTGAGAAACGAAAAATCGAAAAATCACGTTTTTCTGTTTTTATCGAATGTCGGTTCCTCCAAGTGTTTTGATAGAAATACTGCACCTATAGACCTGAAAATTTTACTGGCAGATGCGTCTGAACCCACTACAGGTGCGAAAAATCTGCTTTCGCAAAATGAATTGTCAAATATCTTTCAAATATTCGTAAAACCACCCAAAAGTTGTCACATTGACCGCCTCGGCCGGGTCGGCCAACTGGGCGCCGGCGGTAAACCGTCAACCTTGGTTACCGCCGGGGAACTCGTAGAGCTTCCTACCTCGACTTAAGTTGAGAAAACCGACAGCATCCAACATTCCGACTTATAGTGAATATTTGTTGACCTCTGAATGCGACAGGCGGCCGCGTCTGATGTCTGCGAATCGACTTCTGTCATTACCAGCCCTGCAGCCCCCCTACAGGCCCGAGTTAGGTGCAGAAAACCGACAGCACTTCTGAGAATGACTCGAACAATATAGTTTTGCAAATCTAATTTGGGCAGCAGACCGAGTTCCGAGCTCTGGATTCAACAGGCGGACGCGCCTGATGTCTTCAAATCGATTCCTGTGACCACCAGCACTGTAGCCCCCTCAGCGCGAGTTGGGTGAAGAAAACCGAGAGCACTTCTCAAGATGACTCGACCAATACAAATTCTAGATCGGGCAGCAGACCGAGTTCAGAGCTCTGGATTCGACAGAAAAACGCAACTAGGGATTCTGAATCGGTTTCTGTAAATATCAGCTCTGTAGCTGTCCTACAGCTCGAGTTAAGTGTAGAAAACCGAGAGTTCCTGTCAAGATGACTCGAATAATACGAACAGGTTTGCGGACCTAGCTCGGCTGACAGACCGAGTTCAGACCTCTCGATTGAACAGCCGAACGCGCCTAATCATTCTACATCGATTAGCTGTGCTTACGAGCTCTGTAGCTGTCCTAAAGCTCGAGTTATGTTCAGAAAACCGTCAGCACGTATCAAGATGACTCAAAACGGCCGATCCCGCCACAGTGCTTTTCGATAGTAATATTTACCCGATCGAGCTGAGATCAAGATGGCGAGCGGGAATAAGATCGAATATCACGGGAAAAAATACTAGAGCTCAAACGAATTGTCAAATTTCGAGAACAAAATTTTCAACCGAGCAAAAGTTGTGAAAAGTTCAGTCGAGATTTTTCGAGCCAACTAGCTCTCCAGCGCGCCGGTTCCCAATCGATTTCTGTGACTATAGGCTCTGTAGCTGCTCTACAGCTCGAGTTAAGTACAGAAAACCGAGAGCATTTGTCAAGATGACTCGAGTAATACGAATAGATTTGCGGAGCTAGCTCGGCTAGCAGACCGAGTTCAGACCTCTGGAGTCAAGAGGCGAACGCGCCTGATGATTCTGAATGCGATGGATGTGCTTAACAGCTCTGTAGCTGCCCTGCAGCTCGAATTAAGTACAAAATACCCACCACGAGTATCAAGTTGACTCGAATAATACGAATAGGTTTGCGAACCTAGCTCGGCTAGCAGACCGAGTTCAGACCTATGGATTCAAGAGGCGAACGCGCCTGATGATTCTGAGTGCGATAGATGTGCTGACCAGCACGGTAGCTGCCCTACAGCTCGAGTTAAGTAGAAAATACCGACAACACGTATCAAGTTGACTCCAATAATACGAATAGGTTTGCGGACCTAGCTCGGCTAGCAGACCGAGTTCAGATCTCTGGATTCAACAGGCGAACGCGCCAGATGATTCTGAGTGCGATAGCTGTGCTTACCAGATCTGTAGCTGCCCTACAGCTCGAGTTAAGTACAAAATACCGACAACGCGTATCAAGATGACTCGAAACGGCCGATCCCGCCAGTGTGCTTTTTGGCAGTAAAAGGTACCCGATCGAGCTGAGATCAAGATGGCGAGCGGGAATAAGATCGAATATCACGGGAAAAAATACTAGAGCTCTAACGAATGTTCAAATTTCGAGAACATAATTTTCAACCGACCAAAAGTTGTGAAAAGTTCAGTTCTTTTTTTTCGAGCCAACTAGCTCTCCAGCGCGCCGGAATTACTCTTACTGGGCGCCGGCGGTAAACCGTCAACCTTGGTTACCGCCGGGGACTCGTAGAGCTTCCTAGCTCGACTTCAGTTAAGACAACCGACAGCACCTACCAACATTCCGACTCATAGTGAATGTTTGTTTGACCTCTGAATGCGACAGGTGGACGCGTCTGATGTCTGCGAATCGACTCCTCATTACCAGCCCTACAGCCCGAGTTAAGTGCGACCTCTCAGGATGACTCGAACAATACAATAATTATGCGGACCTAGTTCGGGCAGCAGACCGAGTTCCGAGCTCTGGATTCGACAGGCGGACACGCCTGATCTCTTCAAATCGATTCCTGTGACAACAAGCACTGTAGCCCCCCCCTCAGCGCAAGTTGAGTGTAGAAAACCGATAGCACTTCTCAAGATGACTCGACCAATACGAATAATTTTGTGGTTCTAGATCGGGCAGCAAACCGAGTTCAGAGCTCTGGGTTTGACAGACAAACGCAACTGATGATTCTGAATCAGTTCCTGTAAATATCAGCTCTGTAGCTGTCCTACAGCTCGAGTTAAGTACAGAAAACCGAGAGCGCCTGTCAAGATGACTCGAATAATACGAATAGGTTTGCGCACCTAGCTCGGCTAACAGACCGAGTTCAGACCTCTGGATTCGACAGGCGAACGCGCCTTTTCATTCTACATCAATTAGCTGTGCCTACCAGCTCTGTAGCTGTCCTATAGCTCGAGTTATGTTCAGGAAACCGTCGGCGCGCATCAAGATGACTCGAAACGCCCGATCCCGTCAGTGTGCTTTTTGGCAGTAAAAGGTACCCGATCGAGCTGAGATCAAGATGGCGAGCGGGAATAAGATCGAATATCACGGGAAAAAATACTAGAGCTCTAACGAATGTTCAAATTTCGAGAACAAAATTTTCAACTTACCAAAAGTTGTGAAAAGTGCAGTTCTTTTTTTTCGAGCCAACTAGCTCTCCAGCGCTTCGGAACTGGAACCGGCGGTAAACCGTCAACCAGATTACCGCCGGGACCCTCGTAGAGCTCTTTTCTCGCACGGCGCTGCTCGGCACACATGCAGGTAGAGTCCGGATGAAGACCCCAAAGAACTCGAAAATACACGTTTTTATGTTTATATCAAAGCACGGTTTCGCCAAGTGTTTTGATAGTAATACTGCAGCTACAGACCTCAGGATTCACTAGCGAACGCGAAATAACCCACTACAGGTGCGAAAAATACCAGATCTCAAAACGAATGTTCAAAACTCTCACGAAGTTCGTCCAACCGACCCAAAGTTCGCACACTGGGCGCCGGCGGTAAACCGTCAACCTTTGTTACCGCCGGGGGACTCGTAGAGCTCCTTGACAACATATAATGTCGAAAAAAATTGCAGAGAACGAATGGTTTTTCAGCCCAACTCGAGTATCAGACCGAGATCAGACCTCTGAATGCGACAGACGGGCGCGTCTGATGTCTCCGAATCGATTCCTGTGATTACCCGCCCTGCAGCCTCCCTACAGCACGAGTTAAGTGCAACGCCGACAGTAGCTCTCAAGATGACTGGAAGAATACGAACAGTTTCGTGATTCTGGATGCGCAGCAGACCGAGTTCAGAGCTCTGGAGTCGACAGATGAATCGGTTTCTGTAACTATCAGCCCTGTAGCTGTCCTATAGCTCGAGTTAAGTACAGGAAACCGAGAGCGCCTATCAAGATGATTCGAATAATACGAATAGGTTAACGGACCTGGCTCGGCTAGCAGACCGAGTTCAGACCTCTGGTTGGAACAACCGAACGCGCCTGATCATTCTGAGTCGATGAGGCGTGCTTACCAGCTCTGTAGCTGTCCGATATCTCGAGTTAAGTTTAGAATACCGAGAGTGTGAATCAAGATGACTTGAATAATACGAATAGGTTTGCGGACCTAGCTCGGCTAGCAAACCGAGTTCAGACCTCTCGATTCAACAGCCGAACGCGGCTGATGATTCTGAATGCGATAGGTGTGCTGACCAGCTCTCTAGCTGTCCTACAGCTCGAGTTAAGTACCTCGTAGAGCTCTTCGGCATCGATGAGCTAGAGGAATTCCGGCGCGGGGTGGAGCTAGTTGGTCGACCCGGCCAGAAAGGACAAAGTGATAACTTTTGGGTGGTTTTGCAATTTTTTGAAAGATATTTGACAATTCATTTTGAGAAAGCAGATTTTTCGCACCTGTAAACGACTATGAGGGCCTCTCTGTCTTAGTATGAGCTCTCTAGGCGCTTACTATACACTGTGACGACCAAAACATGTCGACACGAAAAAAAAACAATTCTTCTCTTTTTCGAGAAATGCTTCCAGAAGCTCTCTCTTTCGACTCCGAGCACTCTTACGCGTGAAATGAGCTCTACGAGGTTTCCGGCGGTGACCAGGTTGACGGTTCACCGCCGGCGCCAGTACCTCGTAGAGCTTTTCGGCAGTGATGAGCTAGAGGAATTCGGCGCGGGGTGCAGCTAGTACCTCGTAGAGCTTTTCGAAGCAGAGCTTAGAGGAATTCGGGCGCAGGGTGGAGCTAGTTGGCCGATCGGGCATTAAGAGACAATGTGGTAACTTTGGGTCGAGTTTTTAATGTTTGTGCGAAATTTGAAAATTCGTTTTGAGAACGGGTATTTTTCTCACGTATAGTAGGTTATGCCGCGACTGCCAGTTGAATTCTTAGGTCTGTAGCTGCAGTACTAATATTAAAACACTTGCTGGAACCGACGGCCGTTTCGAGTCATCTTGGCTCGCTTTGACACTTTCCTGTACGTATCTCGGGATATAGGACAGCTACAGAGCTGATGCATACAGAAACCAATTGGAAACTATGAGCCACGTTCCTCTCTTCGATCTACAGCTCAGAAATCGTTTCGCTGCTCAAGTTAGGTCCGCAAATCTATTCCTATTCTTCGAGTCATTTTGACGAGTGCTGTCCGTTTTCTGTATTCAATTGACAATATCTTGATAAAAAAAACTCTCTTAATTTCTAGCGGGCAGCTTCGCACGAGAAGAGCTCTACGAGGCTCCCGGTGGTAACCTGGTTGACGGTTTACCGCCGGCTCCCAGTACAAAATACCGACAACGCGTATCAAGATGACTCGAACCGGCCGATCCCGCCAGTGTGCTTTTTGGCAGTAAAAGACGATCGAGCTGAGATCGAGATGGCGAGCGGGAATAAGATCGAATATCACGGGAAAAAATACTAGAGCTCTAACGAATGTTCAAATTTTGAGAACATAATGTTCAACCTACCAAAAGTTCTGAAAAGTTCAGTTCTTTTTTTCCGAGCCAACTAGCTCTCCAGCGCGCCGGAATGACTCTAAGCTTCCAGCTACAACTAGCTAAGGGAAGCTCTACGAGTCATTGTCTGTCGGGGCCGGTTCGGCCAACTAGCTGCACCCTGCGCCGGAATTCCTCTAGCTCATCGACTGGGCGCCGGCGGTAAACCGTCAACCTTGGACCGCCGGAGACTCGTAGAGCTTCCTGACACTATAAAATATGTGAAAAACTTTAGAGAACGACAAGTTTTCAGCCAAAGCGATTTCGGACCTCTCAAGATGACTCTAACAAAAAAACTAGTTTCGCAATACAGTTCGAATATCAAACCGAGTTCAGACCTCTGCATGCGACAGGCGAACATCTTTGATGTCTCCGAACTGACTGATATGATTACCAGCCCTGCAGCCTCCCTACAGCCCGAGTTGAATGCAGAAACCCAACAGCACCTCTCAGGATGACTTCAAATACAACAGTTTCGAGCAGCAGGCCGAGTTCCGAGTTTTGCATTCGACGAACGAACGCACCTGATGTGTTCGAATCGATTTCTGTAACCAGCAACACTGTAGCCCTCTCCCAGCACGAGTTCAGTGCATAAATTAAGAGCACTTCTCAAGATTATTCGGAGAATACGAATAGTTTCGCGAACATAGCTCGGGCAGCAGACCGAGTTCAGATCTCTCGATTCAACAGACGAACGCGCATGATATCTCTCAATCGATTTCTGTGACTTTGAGCTCTGTAGCTGCCCTACAGCTCGAGTTAAGTGCTGAAAACCGAGAGCGTCTGTCAAGATGACTAGTAGTACAAATAGATTTGCGGACCTAGCTCGGCTAGCAGACCGAGTTGAGACCTGGATTCAACCGGCGAATGCGCCTGATGATTCTGAAGGCGATAGATGTGCTGACCAGCGCTCTAGCTGCTCTACAGCTCGAGTTAGTACACAATACCGACAACGCGTATCAAGATGACTTGAAACGGTCGATCCCGCCAGTGTGCCTTTTGGCAGTAAAAGATGTCCGATCGAGCTGAGATCGAGATGGGGAGCGGGGATAATATCGAATATCACGGGAAAAAAACTAGAGTTCTAACGAATGTTCAAATTTTGAGAACAGAATTTTCAACCGAGCAATAGTTGTGAAAAGTTCAGTTTTTCTTTCGAGCCAACACGCCGGCGGTAAACCGTCGATCTGGTCATCGCCGGGAACCTCGTAGAGCTTCCTCTCACTGGTAAGAGTGCAGATAATCGACACAGAATCAAAAAATTGAGATTTTTCAAAAATCTTGAAATTCGATATTTCAATGCATATCGCTCAGTTCCTGGAAGTCAACTCATGCAAAAATGCATCGAGAGAGCTTAGCTGCTGTCAGAGAGAAGTTTATATGCCGATGCTCGGCGCAAAAAAAATGCTTTCTCAATATCGGGGCCGGTTCGGCCAACTAGCTGCACCCTGCGCCGGAATTCCTCTAGCTCATCGACTGGGCGCCGGCGGTAAACCGTCAACCTTGGACCGCCGGAGACTCGTAGAGCTTCCTGACACTATAAAATATGTGAAAAACTTTAGAGAACGACAAGTTTTCAGCCAAAGCGATTTCGGACCTCTCAAGATGACTCTAACAAAAAAACTAGTTTCGCAATACAGTTCGAATATCAAACCGAGTTCAGACCTCTGCATGCGACAGGCGAACATCTTTGATGTCTCCGAACTGACTGATATGATTACCAGCCCTGCAGCCTCCCTACAGCCCGAGTTGAATGCAGAAACCCAACAGCACCTCTCAGGATGACTTCAAATACAACAGTTTCGAGCAGCAGGCCGAGTTCCGAGTTTTGCATTCGACGAACGAACGCACCTGATGTGTTCGAATCGATTTCTGTAACCAGCAACACTGTAGCCCTCTCCCAGCACGAGTTCAGTGCATAAATTAAGAGCACTTCTCAATATTATTCGGAGAATACGAATAGTTTCGCGAACATAGCTCGGGCAGCAGACCGAGTTCAGATCTCTCGATTCAACAGACGAACGCGCATGATATCTCTCAATCGATTTCTGTGACTTTGAGCTCTGTAGCTGCCCTACAGCTCGAGTTAAGTGCTGAAAACCGAGAGCGTCTGTCAAGATGACTAGTAGTACAAATAGATTTGCGGACCTAGCTCGGCTAGCAGACCGAGTTGAGACCTGGATTCAACCGGCGAATGCGCCTGATGATTCTGAAGGCGATAGATGTGCTGACCAGCGCTCTAGCTGCTCTACAGCTCGAGTTAGTACACAATACCGACAACGCGTATCAAGATGACTTGAAACGGTCGATCCCGCCAGTGTGCCTTTTGGCAGTAAAAGATGTCCGATCGAGCTGAGATCGAGATGGGGAGCGGGGATAATATCGAATATCACGGGAAAAAAACTAGAGTTCTAACGAATGTTCAAATTTTGAGAACAGAATTTTCAACCGAGCAATAGTTGTGAAAAGTTCAGTTTTTCTTTCGAGCCAACACGCCGGCGGTAAACCGTCGATCTGGTCATCGCCGGGAACCTCGTAGAGCTTCCTCTCACTGGTAAGAGTGCAGATAATCGACACAGAATCAAAAAATTGAGATTTTTCAAAAATCTTGAAATTCGATATTTCAATGCATATCGCTCAGTTCCTGGAAGTCAACTCATGCAAAAATGCATCGAGAGAGCTTAGCTGCTGTCAGAGAGAAGTTTATATGCCGATGCTCGGCGCAAAAAAAATGCTTTCTCAATATAAATGATCAAATATCTTTTAAATTTTTGCAAAATCACCCAAAAGTTACCACACTGTCCGCCTCGGTCGGCTGGGCCAACTAGCTCCACCCCGCGCCGGAATTCCTCTAGCTCATTTGCCGAAGAGCTCTACGAGGTACTAGCTCTCCAGCGCACCGCCGGGAACCTCGTAGTGCTCCTTCCACGCGTGAGAGTGCTTAGAACCGACAGAGAGCTTCTGGTAGCATTCTGCTTTTCTCACAGCGATATGAAGGTTCCGCCAAGTGTTTCGATAGTAAATCTGTGCCTACAGAGCTGATATTAAGACGAAAAGGCCCTGATAATCTTTCACAGGTGCGGAAAATCTGCTTTCTCAAAACGAATTGACGAATATCTTGCAAATCTCAGCAAAACCGACCCAAAGTTGTCACATTGTCTCTTCTGGTCGGATCGGCCAACTAGCTCCACCCCGCGCCAGAATTCCTCTAGCTCATCGATGCCGAGGAGCTCTACGAGGTATGTAAGCGTCCAAAACCCGGATAGCGAAGCCAAGCGCGGTACGCCGCACAGGGACCTCTGCAAGGCCGCCTGAAAACGATGCGCGGGACGCTGGAAACCTCGCAGGAGACGCTTGCGGGGGCGTCGTTTACGATGCGTGGGGCCCTGTGAAGCGCGCAAGGAAGATCTGCCTAGGGGCCTGGAAGAACTCGCGAAGCTCTTCCGAAGCGCTTCGCGCACCCTGGAGCCACGCGTATTGGGAAACGCTAGGAAGCCACGCTCCCGGACACGCTGCGAACTCCGGCAACCTGCTGCGACGAGCGTGGACCGTCGTGGAGGAGCTCCTGGGTGGCACCACCACCGTCCGGCTTCTAATCTCAAACCCTTAGCCCTCCAAGGAGCTATCCGGGAATTACTCGAACCTTCCAGCTATAACTAGCTAAGGAAAGCTCTGCGAGTAATGCCGACGAGCTCTACGAGGTAGTACTCTAAATTATTCTAAAGCTTCCAGCAATAACCTGCTAAGGGAAGCTCTACGAGTTACTCTTCGAGCAACTAGCTTGGGGAAGCTCTACGAGTCACTCTTAAGCTTCCAGCAACAAGCTTAGGGAAGCTCTACGAGTCACTAGCTCCACCTCGCGCCGGAATTCCTCTAGCTCATCGATAACGAAGGGCTCTACGAGGTATTATATTACTCTTAAGCTTCCAGCAAAAACTTGCTAAGGGAAGCTCTACGAGTTAAGAGGACACAAACGTGAAAGCCTTTCTGGCAAGCCCACGGAAGCTCTTGTGAAGCTCTTGTGGGGCTCGGGGGGCTTCCCTGCAGCGTCTCTGAAACGCTGCCAGAAATGCTTCCACGCGTGCCTGCACGCGTGAAGGCACGCGTGGACGCTTGCCAGAAGCTCTCCCGGACCAGCTGCCGGGCCAGGCAAGGCGCTGCGAGGATCAACGACCGGCGGAGATGGGCTGCTGGCGGGCACCACCACCGTCCGGCTTCTAATCTTAAACCCTTTAGCTCTGAGCGAGCGCTCCGGGAGAAACCCGGAGAGCGAAGACACCATCGGTGACGGAAATCCTTCCTGGAGAGCTCTGCGGGGTACCCTTGCAGCGCTGCTGAAGCGCTGCCAGGGTCGCTTCCATGCATTCCTGCACACGTGCAGGCACACTTGGCAGCTCGCGGGAACCTCGCCCGGACCAGCTGCCGGGCCGCCCAAGGCGCTGCGAGGCTTGTGGGCCGCCGTGGAAGAGCCCCTGGCGGGCCCACCACCGTCTGGCTTCTAATCAGCTCTTTAGCTCTCAGCGAGCTCTCCGGGAATGACTCGTAGAGCTTCCCCAAGCTAGTTGCTGGAAGCTTAAGAGTAATTCCGGCGCGCTGGAGAGCTAGTTGGCTCGAAAAAAAAGAACTGAACTTTTCACAACTTTTGGTCGGTTAAAAATTTTGTTCTCGAAATTTGAACATTCGTTAGAGCTCTAGTATTTTTTCCCGTGATATTCGATCTTATTCCCGCTCGCCATCTTGATCTCAGCTCGATCGGGTACCTTTTACTGCCAGAAAGCACACTGGCGGGATCGGCCGTTTCGAGTCATCTTGATACGCGTTGTCGGTATTTTCTACTTAACTCGAGCTGTAGGGCCGCTACAGTGCTCGTAAGCTTACCTATCGCACTCAGAACCAGCAGGCGCGTTCGCCTGTTGAATACAGAGGTCTGAACTCGGTCTGCTAGCCGAGCTAGGTCCGCAAACCTATTAGTATTATTCGAGTCAACTTGATATGCGTTGTCGGTATTTTCTACTTAACTCTAGCTGTAGGGCCGCTATAGTGCTGGTAAGCACACCTATCGCACTCAGAATCATCAGGCGCGTTCGCCTGTTGAATCCATAGGTCTGATCTCGGTCTGCTAGCCGAGCTAGGTCCGCAAACCTATTCGTATTATTCGAGTCAACTTGATACGCGTGGTTGTTTTTTTGTACTTAATTCGAGCTGTAGGAGAACTACAGAGCTGGTAAGCACAGCTTTCGCACTCAGAATCATCAGGCGCGTTCGCCTGTTCCAGTCAGGGGTCTGAACTCGGTCCGTTAGCCGAGCTAGGTCCGCAAACCTATTCGTATTATTCGAGTCAACTTGATACGCGTGGTCGGTATTTTCTACTTAGCTCGAGCTGTAGGGCAGCTACTGTGCTGGTAAGCACACCTATCGCACTCAGAATCATCAGGCGCGTCCGCCTGTTGAATCCATAGGTCTGAACTCAGTCTGCTAGCCGAGCTAGGTCCGCAAACCTATTCGTATTATTGGAGTGAACTTGATATGCGTGGTGGGTATTTTCTCCTAAAGTCGAGCTGCAGGGCAGCTAGAGAGCTGGTAAGCACGTTCATCGCATTCAGAATTATCAGGCGCGCTTGCCTCTTGAATCGAGAGGTCTGAAATTGGTCTGCTAGCCGAGCCAGGTCCGCAAACCTATTCGTATTATCCGAGGCATCTTGACAGACGCTCTCGGTTTTCTCTACTTTACTCGAGCTGTAGGGCAGCTACAGAGCCTATAGTCACAGAAATCGATTGAAAATTATCGGGCGCGTTTGTCTGTTGTATCGAGAGCTCTGAACTCGGCCTGTTGCCTGAGCTAGATTCGCGAAACTATTCGTATTGTCCGAATCATCGTGAAAAGTGCTCTCAATTTTCTGCACTCAACTCGTGCTGGGGGAGGGCTACAGTGTTGCGGGTTATAGAAATCGATTTGCACACATCAGCGCGTTCGTTGGTCGATTCGAGAGCTCAGAACTTGGTCTGCTGCTCGAAACAGGTCCGCGAAACTATTGTATTATTCGAGTCATCCTGAGAGATGCTGTTGGTTTTCTGCACTTAACTCGGTCTGTAGAGGGGCTGCAGGGCTGGTAATCACATGCGTCGATTCGCAGACATCAGACGCGTCCGCCTGTCGCATTGAGAGGTCTGAACTCGGTCTGATACTCGAACTGGGTTGCGAAACTGTTTGTTTTTTTGTTAGAGTCATCTTGAGAGGTCTGAAATCGCTTGGGCTGAAAACTAGTCGTTCTCTGGATTTTTTCCCACACTATATACTGTCAGGAAGCTCTACGAGTCCCCCGGCGGTAACAAAGGTTGACGGTTTACCGCCGGCGCCCAGTTTTCGCAGAACCACCCAACTTGGTAGCGTCCAAAGCCCGGAGAGCGAAGAGAATCTCGGGGACGGGAAATCTTTCCTGGAGAGCTTTGGGAGCCCCCTGGAGCGCGGCGGAGCCGCTGCCAGAAACGCTTCCATGCGTGCCTGCACGCATGCAGGCACGCGTGGAAACTTGCCGGAAGCTCTCCCGGACACGTTGCCGGGTCGAACGACCTGCTGCGGGCATTCTGGAGCGCCACAGAGAAGCTTCTGGCGGGCACCACCACCGTCCGGCTTCTAATCTTAAGCCCCTTAGCTCTCAGCGAGCTCTCTGGGGAAAGTTGTCACATTGTCCGCCTCGGCCGGCTGGGCCAACTAGCTCCACCCCGCGCCGGAGTTCCTCTAGCTCATCGATGCCGAAGAGCCCTACGAGGTCTCACTCTTAAGCTTCCAGCAACTTCCAGCAATAACTTGTTGAGGGAAGCTCTACGAGTTACTAGCTCTCCAGCGCCCCGGAATAACTCGCAAGCTTCCAGCAATGACTTGCTTAGGGAAGCTCTACGAGTTACGGGAAATCTTTCCTGGACGGCTCTGGGAAGCTCCCCTGCCGCACTGCCGAAGCGCTGGCAGAAATGCGTCCATGCGTGCCTGCACGCGGGCAGGCACGCGTGGAAGCGTGCAGGAGGCCCCCCCGGACCAGTTGCCGGCTCAAAGAAGCCGCTGCGAGGGTCGTGGAGCGAGGGAAAGGAGCTCCTGGCGGGCACCACCACCGCCCAGCTTTTATGTTTAAACTCTTTTGGTCTCCGCGAGCAACATCTTGCTAAGGGAAGCTCTACTAGTTACTAGCTCCACCTCGCGCCAGAATTCCTCTAGCTCATCGATGCCGAGGAGCTGCACGAGGTATTTTTCTCAGCAATTACTTGATCAGGGAAGCTGCGCGAGTTACTACCTCCACCCCGCGCCGGAATTTCTTTAGCCCATCGATGCCGAAAAGCTCTACAAGGTATGTGCGCCAGAATTCCTCTAGCGCATTGATAACGACGAGCTTTGCAAGGTAAGAGACCCTCGGGGACGGGAAATCTTTCCTGGAGAGCTCTGGGAGGCTCGCCTGCAGCGCTGCCGAAACCCTGCCAGAATCGCTGCCATGCGTGCCTGCACGCGTGCAGGCACGCGCGGAAGCTTGCCGGAAGCTGCCCCGGACACGTGTCCGGGCCGAACGAACCCCTGCGGGGATTCTGGAGCGCCGCGGAGGAGCTCGTGGCGGGCATCACCACCGCCCAGCTTCTAATCTTAAGCCCTCTAGCTCCCAGCGAGCTCCCCGGGAATTTCAGCGAAACCACGCGAGAGTTGCCCCTTTGTCCTGTCTGTCCAGGTGGACCACCTAGCTCCGCCCGCGCCGGAATTCCTCTAGCTGATCGACGCCGAAAAGCTCTGAGAGGTCTTACTCTTAAGCTTCCAGCAACTAGTTAAGGGAAGCTCCACGAGTTATTCCCGGGGAGATCGCTGAGAGCTCGAGGGTTTCAGATACCTCGTTGAGCTCGTCGTCATCGATGAGCTAGAGGAATGCCTCGTAGAGCTCCGATGGTAAAAGAGCTAGAGGAATTCGGCGACAGGTTGGAGCTAGTTGGCGAAATTCCCGGAGAGCTCGCTGAGAGCTAAAGGGTGTAAGATTACAAGCCGGACGGTGGTGGTGCCCGCCAGGAGCTCCTCCACGGCGGTCCACAGGCCTCGCAGAAGCTCCGGCGAGCCGGCAGCGGGTTCGGGGGCACTTTCCACGCGTGCCTGCACGCGTGCAGGCACGCGTGGAAGCGTTCCTGGCAGCGCTTCGACAGCGCTGCAGGGGGGCCCCCCAGCGCTCTCGAGGAAAGATTCCCGGAGAGCTCGCTGAGAGCTAAAGGGTTTAAGGTTAGAAGCCGGACGGTGGTTGTGCCCGCCAGGAGCTTCTCTCCGTCGCTCCACGTTCCCCGCGGCGACTCGCCTGAGCCGGCAACGGGTCCGAGGGAGCTTCCGGCAAGCTTCCACGCATGCCTGCGCGCGTGCAGGCACGCATGGAAGCGTTTCTGGTAGCGCTTCAGCAGTGCTGCAGAGGAGCTTTCCAGAGCCCCATAGGAAGATTCCCGGAGATCTCGCTGAGAGCTAAAGGGTTTAAGAGTAGAAGCCGGACGGCGGTGGTGCCCGCCAGCAGCCCATCTCCGCCGGTCCAGAATTCTCGCAGCAGTTCGTTCGACCCGGCAGCGGGTCCGGGAGAGCTTCCGGCAAGCTTCCACGCGAGCCCGCACGCGTGCAGGCATGCGTGGAAGCGTTTTTGGCAGCGCTTCGGAAGCGCTGCCGGGGAGCTCCCCAGAGCCCCAGAAGGGCTTCACGCGTGCTTCCGTGGCCTTGCCAGGAAGGTTCCCGGAGAGCTCGCTGAGAGCTAAAGGGTTTAAGATTAGAAGCCGGACGATGGTTGTGCCCGCCAGCAGCCCATCTCCGCCGGTCAAGAATCCCCGCAGCAGGTCGTTCGACCCGGCAGCGGGTCCGGGAGAGCTTCCGGCGAGCGTCTAGGCGTGCGTGCACGCGTGCAGGCACGCGTGGAAGCGTTCCTGGCAGCGCTTCGGAAGCGCTGCCGGGGAGCCCCCCAGAGTCCCAACAGAGCTTCACGCGTGCTTCCGTGGGCTTGCCAGGAAGGTTTTCTGGAGTGTCTTCTCTTATATTCCCGGATAGCTCCTTGGAGAGCTCAGGGTTTCAGATAAGAAGCTGGCGGTGGGTGGTGAGGAGCAAACGCCCACCTCCGCCGGTCCACGACTGGGCGCCGGCGGTAAACCGTCAACCTTTCTTACCGCCGGGGGACTCGTAGAGCTTCCTGACAGTATATAGTGTGGGAAAAATTCAGATAACGACTAGTTTTCAGCCCAAGCGATTTCAGACCTCTAAAGATGACTCTAACAAAAAACAAACAGTTTTGCAACACAGCTCGAGTATCAGGCCGAGTTCAGACCTCTCAACGCGACAGGCGGACGCGTCTGATCTCTGCGAATCGACTCATTTGATTACCAGCCCTGCAGCCCCCTACAGCCCGAGTTAAGTGCAGAAAAACGACAGGATCTCTCAGGATGACTCGAATAATATAATAGTTTCGCGGACCTGTTTCGAGCAGCAGACCAAGTTCTGAGCTCTGGAATCGACCAACGAACGCGCCCGATGTGTGCAAATCGATTTCTGTGACCCGCAGCACTGTAGCCCTCCCCAGCACGAGTTGAGTGCAGAAAATTGAGAGCACTGTTCACGATGATTCGCACAATACGAATAGTTTCGCGAAGCTAGCTCGGGCAACAGGCCGAGTTCAGAGCTCTCGATACAACAGACGAACGCGCCTGATGATTCCCAATCGATTTCTGTGACTATAGGCCCTGTAGCTGCCCTACAGCTCGAGTTAAGTACAGAAAACCGAGAGCGTCTGTCAAGATGACTCGAATAATACGAATAGGTTTGTGGGCCTAGCTCGGCTAGCAGACCGAGCTCAGACCTCTGGAGTCGACAGACGAACGTGCCTGGCGATTCTGAATGCGATAGATGTGCTTACCAGCTCTGTAGCTGCCCTGCATCTCGAATTAAGTACAACATTCCCACAACGCGTACCAAGTTGACTCGCAAAATACGAATAGGTTTGCGGACCTAGCTCGGCTAGCAGACCGAGTTCAGACCTCTGGATTCAACAGGCGAACGCGCCTGATGATTTTGAATGCGATAGCTGTGCTTACCAGCACTGTAGCTGCCCTAAAGCTCGAGTTAAATACAAAATACCGACAACGCGTATCAAGATGACTCAAAACGGCCGATCCCGCCAGTGCGCTTTTTGACAGTAAAAGGTACCCGATCGAGCTGAGATCAAGATGGCGAGCGGGAATAAGATCGGATATCACGGGAAAAAATACTAGAGCACAAACGAATTGTTGAATTTCGAGAACAAAATTTTCAACCGACCAAAAGTTGTGAAAAGTTCAGTTCTTTTTTTTCGAGCCAACTAGCTCTCCAGCGCGCCGGAATTACAAGCTTCCAGCAACTAGCTTGGGGAAGCTCTACGAGTCATTCTCGCAGCGCCCTGCCGGAGGTTGCAGCGGGTCCGGGAGCGTGGCTTCCTAGCGTTTCCCAATACGCGTGGCTCCAGGGTGCGCGAAGCGCTTCGGCAGAGCTTCGGAAGAGCTTCGGCAGTACTTCCAGGCTCCTAGGCAGATCTTCCTTGCGCGCTTTGCAGGGCCCCACGCATCGTAAACGGCGCCCCGGCAAGCGTCTCCTGCGAGGTTTCCAGCGTCCCGCGCATCGTTTCAGGCGGCCAGGCAGAGGACCCCGTGCGGCGTCCCGCGCTTGGCTTCGCTATCCGGGTTTTGGACGCTTAGAAGTACCTCGTAGAACTCTTCGACATCGATGAGCTAGAGGAATTCGGGCGCGGGGTGCAGCTAGTTCCCGGGTAGCTCCTTGGAGAGCTGAGGGTTTCATATAAGAAGCCGGCGGTGGGTGGTGAGGAGGACACGCCCACCTCCGCCGGTCCACGATCGCCGGAGCAACTCCCCGGAGTTCGCAGCGGGTCCGGGAGCGTAGCTTCCTAGCGTTTCCCAATACGCGTGGCTCCAGGGTGCGCGAAGCGGCAGAGCTTCGGAAGAGCTTCGGCAGATCTTCCAGGCTCCTAGGCAGATTGTAAGCGTCCAAAACCCGGATAGCGAAGCCAAGCGCGGAACGCCGCACGGGAACCTCTGCCAGGCCGCCTGACACGATGCGCGGGACGCTGGAAACCTCGCAGCAGACGCTTGCGGGGGCGCTGTTTACGATGCGTGGGGCCCTTCAAAGCGCGCAGGGAAGATCTGCCTAGGAGCCTGCGAGCACTGGCGAAGCTCTGCCGAGGCTCTGCCGAAGCGCTTCGCGCACCCTGGAGCCACGCGTATTCGGAAACGCTAGGAAGCCACGCTCCCGGACCCGCTGCAAGCTCCGGCAACCTGCTGCGACGAGCGTGGACCGCCGTGGAGGAGCTCCTGGCAGGCACCACCATCGTCCGGCTTCTTCTCTGAAACCCTTAGCTCTCCAAGAAGCTATCCGGGAATCTTCCTTACGCGCTTTGCAGGGACCCACGCATCGTAAACAGCGCCCCTGCAAGCGTCTCCTGCGAAGTTTCCAGCGTCCCGCGCATCGTTTGAGGCGGCCTGGCAGAGGTCCTCCTAACTCGTAGTGCTTCCCTAAGCTAGTTATAGCCTATGTGTAATACCTCGTAGAGCTCTTCGGCATACCTCGTAGAGCTCTTCGGCATCGATGAGCTAGAGGAATTCCGGCGCGGGGTGGAGCTAGTTGGTCGACCCGGCCAGAAAGGACAAAGTATTGACTTAACTCGTAGAGCTTCTCTTAGCAAGTTATTGCTGGAAGCTTAAGAGTAATACCTCGTAGAGCTCCTCGTCATCGATGAGCTAGAGGAATAACTCGTAGAGCTTCCCTTAGCTAGTTATAGCTGGAAGCTAAGAGTAATTCCGGCGCGCCCCACAGCTAGTTGGCTCGAAAAAAAAGAACTGAACTAACTCGTAGAGCTTCCCTTAGCTAGTTATAGCTGGAAGCTAAGAGTAATTCCGGCGCGCCCCACAGCTAGTTGGCTCGAAAAAAAAGAACTGAACTTTTCACAACTTTTGCTCGGTTGAAAATTATTTTCTCGAAATTTGACAATTCGTTAGAGCTCTAGTATTTTTTCCCGTGATATTCGATCTTATTCCCGCTCGCCATCTTGATCTCAGCTCGATCGGGTAACTTTGAAGGCCAAAAAGCACACTGGCGGGAACGGCCGTTTCGAGTCATCTTGATACGCGCTGTCGCTATTTTGTTCTTAACTCGAGCTTGAGGACAGCTACAGAGCTGGTAAGCACAGCTATCGCACTCAGAATCATCAGGCGCGTTCGCCTGTTGAATCCAGAGGTCTGAACTCGGTCTGCCAGCCGAGCTAGGCCCGCAAACCTATTCGTATTCTTTGAGTCAACTTGATACGCGTTGTCGGTATTTTCTACTGAACTCGGCTGTAGGGCAGCTACAGTGCTGGTAAGCACACCTATCGCACTCAGAATTATCAGGCGCGTTCGCCTGTCGACTCCATAGGTCTGAACTCGGTCTGCTAGTCGAGCTAGGTCCGCAAACCTATTCGTATTATTCGAGTCAACCTGATACGTGTTGTCGGTGTTTTCTGCTTAACTCGAGCTGTAGGGCAGCTACAGTGCTGGTTAGCACAGCTATCGCACTCAGAATCATCAGGCGCGTTCGCCTGACGAATACATAGGTTTGAACTCGGTCTGCTAGCCGAGCTACGTGCGCAAACCTATTCGTATTATCCGATTCAACTTGATACGCGTGGTGGGTATTTTGTACTTATTCCGAGCTGCAGGGCAGCTACAGTGCTGGTAAGCACGCCTATCGCACTCAGAATCATCAGGGGTGTTCGTCCGCCTGTTGGATCCAGAGCTCGGAACTCGGTCTGCTGTCCAAATTAGATCGGCACAACTTCTATATTGTTCGAGTCATTCTCAAAAGTGCTGTCGGTTTTCTGCACCTAACTCGGGCCTGTAGGGGGGCGGCAGGGCTGGTGACAGAAGTCGATTCGAAGACATCAGACGCGTCCACCTGTCGCATTCAGAGGTCAACAAATATTTACTATAAGTCGGAATGTTGGATGCGCGGTTTTCTCAACTAACATCAAGGTAAGAAGCTCTACGAGTCCCCGGCGGTAACAAAGGTTGACGGTTTACCGCCGGCGCCCAGTTTTCACAACTTTTGCTCGGTTGAAAATTATTTTCTTGAAATTTGACAATTCGTTAGAGCTCTAGTATTTTTTCCCGTGATATTCGATCTTATTCCCGCTCGCCATCTTGATCTCAGCTCGATCGGGTAACTTTGAAGGCCAAAAAGCACACTGGCGGGAACGGCCGTTTCGAGTCATCTTGATACGCGCTGTCGCTATTTTGTTCTTAACTCGAGCTTGAGGACAGCTACAGAGCTGGTAAGCACAGCTATCGCACTCAGAATCATCAGGCGCGTTCGCCTGTTGAATCCAGAGGTCTGAACTCGGTCTGCCAGCCGAGCTAGGCCCGCAAACCTATTCGTATTCTTTGAGTCAACTTGATACGCGTTGTCGGTATTTTCTACTGAACTCGGCTGTAGGGCAGCTACAGTGCTGGTAAGCACACCTATCGCACTCAGAATTATCAGGCGCGTTCGCCTGTCGACTCCATAGGTCTGAACTCGGTCTGCTAGTCGAGCTAGGTCCGCAAACCTATTCGTATTATTCGAGTCAACCTGATACGTGTTGTCGGTGTTTTCTGCTTAACTCGAGCTGTAGGGCAGCTACAGTGCTGGTTAGCACAGCTATCGCACTCAGAATCATCAGGCGCGTTCGCCTGACGAATACATAGGTTTGAACTCGGTCTGCTAGCCGAGCTACGTGCGCAAACCTATTCGTATTATCCGATTCAACTTGATACGCGTGGTGGGTATTTTGTACTTATTCCGAGCTGCAGGGCAGCTACAGTGCTGGTAAGCACGCCTATCGCACTCAGAATCATCAGGGGTGTTCGTCTGCCTGTTGGATCCAGAGCTCGGAACTCGGTCTGCTTTCCAAATTAGATCGGCACAACTTCTATATTGTTCGAGTCATTCTCAAAAGTGCTGTCGGTTTTCTGCACCTAACTCGGGCCTGTAGGGGGGCGGCAGGGCTGGTGACAGAAGTCGATTCGAAGACATCAGACGCGTCCACCTGTCGCATTCAGAGGTCAACAAATATTTACTATAAGTCGGAATGTTGGATGCGCGGTTTTCTCAACTAACATCAAGGTAGGAAGCTCTACGAGTCCCCGGCGGTAACAAAGGTTGACGGTTTACCGCCGGCGCCCAGTAACTCGTAGAGCTTCCCTTAGCAAGTTATTGCTGGAAGCTTAAGAGTAATACCTCGTAGAGCTCTTCGACGAGATGAGCTAAGAGGAATTCGGGCGCAGGGTGGAGCTAGTTGGCCGACCCGACCAAAAGAGACAATGTGTAACCTGGGGTCGGTTTTGGAACATTGTGCAAGTAACTCGTAGAGCTTCCCTAGCTAGTTATAGCTGGAAGCTAAGAGTAATTCCGGCGCGCCCCACAGCTAGTTGGCTCGAAAAAAAAGAACTGAACTTTTCACAACTTTTGCTCGGTTGAAAATTATTTTCTCGAAATTTGACAATTCGTTAGAGCTCTAGTATTTTTTCCCGTGATATTCGATCTTATTCCCGCTCTCCATCTTGATCTCAGCTCGATCGGGTAACTTTAAAGGCCAAAAAGCACACTGGCGGAAACGGCCGTTTCGAGTCATCTTGATACGCGCTGTCGCTATTTTGTTCTTAACTCGAGCTTGAGGACAGCTACAGAGCTGGTAAGCACAGCTATCGCACTCAGAATCATCAGGCGCGTTCGCCTGTTGAATCCAGAGGTCTGAACTCGGTCTGCCAGCCGAGCTAGGCCCGCAAACCTATTAGTATTCTTTGAGTCATCTTGATACGCGTTGTCGGTATTTTCTACTGAACTCGAGCTCTAGGGCAGCTACAGTGCTGGTAAGCACAGCTAATGCATGCAGAATGATCAGGCGCGTTCGCCTGTTGAACCCAGAGGTCTGAACTCGGTCTGTCAGCCGAGCTAGGTCCGCAAACCTGTTTGTATTATTCGAGTCAACCTGATACGTGTTGTCGGTGTTTTCTGCTTAACTCGAGCTATGGGGCAGCTACAGTGCTGGTAAGCACACCTATCGCACTCAGAATAATCAGGCGCGTTCGCCTGTTGAACCCAGAGGTCTGAACTCGGTCTGTCAGCCGAGCTAGGTCCGCAAACCTGTTTGTATTATTCGAGT